>VZRX01003921.1:294705-698377 GCA_013398075.1 Notiomystis cincta
GCTGTCTCCACGCTGAAAGTGGAGATGTAGGAAGAGAGAGAAAGGGGCCAGGGCAGAGCAGCCCCCCGATGCCCCTTGCCCGGTGCCCTCCCGGTAGCCTGGAACTCCCTCCCACAGCCGGAGCGCGGCTCCCGAGACGGGCTCAGGGAGGCCGAACCGGCTGCATTGAGGATGTGCCCTCCGCTCTGGTGGGGGAGCGGAGGTGAGAAATGGGATCTAACTTCGCCAGAGTTGTGGGTGGACAACAGTCTCTACTTCCGTAAGGTCTCCTCCTGCCCCTACCCGACCCCCACCGTACGGCGCAGCCAATCCCCTTTTCGGCTTATCGGCAGCCCTGTCATTTATTTCTGAACAAAATCAGCATTCTTTGGGCGAGCATCCATCGCTAAAGTAGCCAGGGCGCTGACACTCTCTGGAAAGCAAGAGACATTCCTGCCTACGGAGTGGAGGCATGATAGCTAAGAGCCGTGTGTGCACTAAGAAGGAATGAATACATTGTAAAGGAAACCTCTCTTCACATTCTCCTTAGAAACTTTTGGGGAAGTACAGCAGGAAAAACATAAAACATCCTGATTTTCCTCCCAAAATCTTGCACAGCTCCCCCAAACCCAAAGGAAGCTGAAGGGACCAAAGGCTGATCTGTAGATCACGTCACAAGTATTTGTTTTTGCTGCTTAAAACTTGCTAGGAAAGTGCATTGCTGTGGTACTCAAAAGTGCCTGAACAAGAAAGTCTATTGCACACTCACTTCATTAATTAGAATACAAGTCTTTCCACTAGCTAAAAATTAATTACCATTTTAAAATGTCATTAATCATCGTCGCAGCAGAAACTTGGTTGTAAATTTGGACTGAGATAATAACAAACAGAGAAGGACCTACGGGTTTTTTTTATAACTGGTGGGAGTGAAATGCCAGTGGGCCGCAATGTGTTTTTAAATGATAATATCAACATTCATTTGAATACTTTGGCAAACGTTTTAGAAGGGAGGACTGTGTTACTGCTTTGTCAGCAAAACTGCAATACTTGTTTCTAGAGATCTGGAGGTGCTGGTCAGGTGTTGCAGTAAGCTGTGGCTCTCCTCACACCAGATTGCAACAGCAGGAGGACTGTGGTGGCATGTGAATCCGAAACGTTTGCAAGGATTTGCCGAATAATGTCCGAGAAACATTTGGAGGACCATATGTTATACATACATTAAATTTATAGCAGCTGTTGTTGTGAGAGGTCAAAATAGTAGATTACGTGATATAAAAACCTCACTATCTGTTCTTAGAGGCACAGCTATGACCTGAAAATAAAAGCCCATTCCTTTATAAAGTAATATGATAAAACTATACATCCCAGTAGGTGGCAGCTAGCTGGAACTGGGTTAACTTTTATAATGATAACAGCACATAAAAATTAGATCTGATGGAAAAAGCTCCTGATATAGTAAGGTAATCAGAATCACATATCTCCCCCTTCCAAATGAAACATTATGTACATAATGTTCACCATTTGTACTTGACACACAGCTAAAAGTGCAGTAGGTTTTTATTATCCAGAAAAGATGTAAGGCCTCAGACAGTCTCTTCTTCTTTCCCTGTCTGTAGCTGGATTACTATTTTTCATACCAGCTAGTCCTGTATATTAAAGATGTCCCTGTGTATTAGAGGTGTGTTACCACCATGTCTACAATAGATGACCAAACAAATCAAAACATATATCCAAGGAATTGTAGATTTCCCAGCTGATGATCACTGAAGTGTAGAGGGCAGTTTCATACAGACTTTAATATGAAAAGAGCTGTGTAACAGTGGTGACAAGATCCCCAAACGGATCAGCTTATCTAGCATGACATTTTATTAGGGATTTCCAGATTTTGAATTGTTCATCTCACAGGGAAAGGTATATGAAAAGCACTAAGAACATTTACCTGTTTTCATTTTGAAATCATTCTGGAAGGTGCACAAAATATCCTTTTCTTTTTCACAAAGAAGAAGTGGAGTTAAAGTCCAAAGAACAGAAAAGGAGTCTAGGATGGGGAAGTCTGAGGTTTTAGTCAATTATATAGACTGTAAGTGATCTTTAGTCACCAAATACTTAGTGAGTTCTAAACATCTGATGTCTTGTAAGATTTGGGTTTTTTATATAAGGGACTCCTATTCTTGAGAAAATATTTCTGGGTTAACTATACCTTTCTTCAAGCAGGGAGCTAGGGTTTGAAAGAAGTGGGAGGGATATTAACACAGAGCATTAGGTGATGTCTGATAGTAGATAAGGAGGACATCGGTACTTCTTCGGAACCTATAAAATGCCATAAAATAGCTGGCCAGCTAACATAATAGATAGGGAGTATAATATACATCTTTAAAGAAGCCGATAACAGATTTTAATTTCCTTTCCTCACTGTGAAGTGACTGGAAAGGGTAAAAAGCCCCAGGCGTTTTGACACCTGAAGCGGGGGGGCGGCCGGGAGCGCTGTCCGCGGTGCTGAAGGGGCGCCCGGGGCTGCTCCGGGCGCTGTCCGCGGTGCTGAGGCCGCTGCCGCCGCCGGCGGGGGCTGGCGCGGGGGGAAGGAAACGCGGTGTGAGCCTCAGGCGGCAGACCAGGGGCTGCAGCGTAGGCTGCTGAGTGTTTAATAGTAACAGGAATTAACCACAAGTTGTTTTATGATTCCAGTTCCAAACGCCTCCGTGAGTTAGGTGCTCTGTTGGGCTGAGATTACAGGTAGCTGTATTTTTTTTTCAAGAGACCTTAGAAAATCAAACCGATAACAGGAGTCACTTTGCCCAAAAGTTTATGTCTTGTTTAATATGCTAAACCTGACGACGAATATTTCAAAACTTCTCATCAGAACTAAATTAAATAAACAGAACAAATCCGGTTAGACTGCAAGCTGCATCTGAGCATTCACAATGAAAAACGTATCTAAAGATGTCTAATGTCCTTTATTTTAGCAGAACCAGGGAGGGAGGCAATGAACTTTCACAGTATTCACGTGGGTTGGTTTTATTTCTCCTTAGACTAAGATAAAATATAAATGAGTAGAAGAGAATAAATGAAATAGTAAATAGAAGAAAAAGCATCTCTCTACATTTTTACTGGGAGATATTCTAAGTGTGAACTGAAGGAGTCGCTAGATATCCTTGCTTTTAACACTAGGTGTTCTTTTTAAAGTGCTCCAATAGTCAAATCGTCTGATTGAATTCCCTGCTAGACTGCAGAACTAGCCATTCATGATACTTATTTTTGACACTGCAGTTATGCCTCCATCTTAAGGAAAAAAAAATCAATGATGTTTAATAATCCTCTCTCAGAATGTTCATTTCTTTTCATCAGCATTTTACAGTGTTTTAAGTAAAAGTGTGCAGAGGAAATCAGTAAGGAAAAATGATAAAAAGTTACTGTGAATTGCTAACACTTCTAGGGGTACAGAGCACAAACACTACAAGTTATAATCCTAATGCTGCTGTTACTTATTTACAGGTCTACAATACACAGATGTTACTTAAGAATAAACTGTAACTCACCTCTGCCATGCTCTGCTTCTGATAGATTTCACAGAGTGTTCTCATTAGCTTGGCATCATTGGTGTTTATTTCTGTAAAGTCAGGTTCATTCTATGTTCTTCAGTGTATATATCTGTGGGGGAAGTCTCTCAGTGATATTTTCTTTATTAATGAAAAGCAAGGGAGGGAGATAAAGGAGACAAAAGATGTCTGTAGGCAGAATGTAGAATAAAATTAATTCATTTTCCTGATGTGAAATATAGGAATTACATTTTAGTGTTTGCAGTAAAGCTCAAGTAGGTTCAGCAAATCATGACTTAGATTGCAAAGTCTGACAGTCCTGGTTTAATGTATTTCAGTGGATGCAGGCACACAACTAATTGCATTCCCAAAGAAAATCTGAAGTAGTCCACAGAACGGATTTATCTTCTTTGGAACACCTGGTGGAAAAACCAAAAGTCTGTGGCTGCATTTGCAGATATAAACTCAGTATCCCATTAACAAATTGGGAAATGCTGTTGTTCTCACTGAGGACAGCAAAATGACAAACTACATAGATCATAGTGCAGGGAGAAACAGCAACATTTCCATAATACTGGAGTGAAAGGGAAGCAGAGTGCAAAATAAGAGAGTGGCAAGATAAAATGAAAATCATAAGCTAATAAATCCCGAAGTTATTGCCTTTTAAGCAACACCACGATTTCAAGCAAGTTAGCAAAACAGGTCTGTGCATGCAACAAGGTTGTTCCAGCGCTGCCGATTCCTGTTACCTTGCAAAAGCAGCCTGGTGCTTCTTTATCACTGGATCCGGAGCAAGTTCCTAGGGACAGTCGGTATACAAGCCACAGCATTTATCCTACTTCATGCATTAAAATGAGTAACAGTTAGTGATTGTAAATATCATTATCTTTTTTTTCCCCCAAAACTTGAACGTTACTCTGATAACCTGCGTGACTTTGTTGTCAGCCTTCTCTTTCACAACTCTAAAGCTAAGTGATCTCAACCCAAGCAGTCAGTTATTAAAATACAGGGATTGATGTTTACACAGCCGATTCCCTTCTCCCCTCTAGCACCCCCCCTCCCGCCAGCCCCCTTCCCCCCCACTTATAGCTATTGTTCAGAACAACTGAATAACTAACAACAATAAGAAGCATGTAAATAAAACCGAGATGTTTTTTTTTTCCCTCCGACAACGCTGTGCGATCAGATCGGTTGCATAATAGAAATTGGGAAGGCTGTCTGGCAGGCAGCCTTAAGCAGAGAAGAGCTATCTCAATTTCTCTCACTTAATCTTGGCTTCGCGTCAGAAGCTGTGCAGCAGTGCAGTAGAATGGGAGCACGGCAAAAGCTTCGCCAGTGAAGCGGCGGGTGCTCGCTATGTGGCGGTACTTCAGCGATTTCTCGAGCTGGATTACCTATTGATTTTCCTCCTTTCTCGCCTCCCAGGTTTACTCGGCTGGACATTGTGTGTGTTTGGATTTCTCAAGGATTCTCCCCCGACTAACATGGATGTCCCACCATTCCTTGCAGTTGAAGGTTGCTCCTTGGCGCAGTGAATGAAGAACATGCAGGGATTGCTAATGGGTTTGGGAAGCGTAGACTCTCTGCTCTCTCTGTGACCATGCCGTGATCGTGTCTGAGGGCCATCAGTTTACGTATCCTCATTCTCACCCTACCGGGAAACCTGACGGCTTAGAAGGGGGAAGTAAGGCAGCGCGTGTGTGCATAGAAACATCATGAAGATTATTTCCCATATTGTAACTAATTCAGTCTTCAGATGCACCATTAGACTCCTTCTTTGCTTACTGTGGATTGGATATTCTCAAGGAACCACACATGTGTTAAGATTTGGTAAGATTTCCCGACACTTATTTCGTTGCCTGTTTAAGCCTGAATGTGATAAACGTAGGATTGACTCAGAAGGGGATGCTGGGGGAGAGCTGGGACGTGCTACCGGAGTCGGGCAGCGAAGTCCCTCTTTATTTTGCATCCGGAGGGATGAATTGCTGTGTGATTTTTTTTTTTCTGTCGCCGCAGCTCATTGTAGCCGTAGTAACGGCACGATGGTGATGATAATTATAATAACAATAGAAAAAAGACTGGCAAACGCGGTCGCCTAAGGCTCTGCGCAGCTTGCGTGGCTTCCTCGTAATTGTTTCCATTGTTTAGCTTTATTGTTTCCACAGTAGGGGAAAGCATGGCTAATACGGTGCTTGATCAGTTAAAAACCTGTCAAGGAGTTGTTAAGTTTCGGCCACCCGCCGCTGATCGCCCCCGAGCCGATCCTGTGCGGGCGCGACTCTGTGATTTGCGACCTTTGGGCTGATTTCCCTTGAAGTGTCTGTCTGTTTGCTTGACACTTGAGTGGCGTTTAGGGTTGGAGAAGAGATGATTTATGTCTTGAGCGGTGCTCGGGGAAGAGCTTTTGCGGTACTTTTCAAAAGCAGAGATTTCTATGCGAGGAAAGTTGTAGAAGTTCCCTTCCTCCCGGGGAAAGAAAAAANTAACCCAGCCGGACCAGGGCACTAACTTTGAGAGCTCTGCCTGTGGAAGCGCGCGTGCCCGTGTGTCTAAGCAAGCAAGCGAGGGACAAATTCCATGCGGTTCAAACCCTACAGAAGTTTTGTAGTGAGGAAGGGCAGGACAGAAAGTTCGGAAAGCAGGTCCGAAAGTGTCTGTGCGGCCGGGGGTGTCCTTCGGTGCTAGTCCGGGGCGAGCTACGATGGGAGCCCTGCATCAGCCTCCTCCTGGTCGCCCGGGTGCCGCGGGCGAGCCGCGGCGGGGGACGGCGGAGGGGACAGGCCGAAAATTGCTCCCCCATACAAGCGGCATCCTCTGTGCCTGCCGACAGTACGGGTGGAGGGAGGAAGGGCGGATGTCCCACATTCGCGCTGTCCGCGGTAAACTGTGGCAGCCGCTGCATCCATTTCTTTGGGGCACAGAAATCTCTTGCCTTTGCCTGGAAATAATGCCTTGGTTTGTATCTATTTTAGTTCAAATCAGCACCCCCGCACACACTTTTATATAGAGGGGAAAGTGAGTAATTATTAAAAAGTCACCAGGCTGTTACCAATCTCGTGTGCTGGATTCCTAGCAGCACTTTTTTTTCTACTTCCATCTGGTCTAAAGGTGGTGCTTAAGGCACGTTGCTCTTAGCAACCATCCTCAGAAATGCCTGTTTCTTTGGACATGGCTAAACGGGTCTGTATATCATTGTGGGGTCTATTTTGCAATCAGTCTGATCCATAATCATGGCCGTGAATTTGGTGCTAGGGTGCCTGTAATCTGGCACTGGCCGGTTGTCTGTCTTTCCACGGGCGCCGAGTCTGTCTCTAGGAGCCTGAGTTACTTTCAGGTATAGCTATGTAAACAAACATCTTCCTGGTCACAGCTCTAGCAAGAGGTCGACTTTCCTTCTTTAGAGAAGAGGCATTTCCTCTGAATTGTTAGTCCGGTGTACCTCTAGAGACAGCCCTAGAGAGCAGCGCTTGGCAAGCGTTAGAGCACTAAATAATCCCGGGGCTGAAAGGTGATGCAGCTGTCTCTGTTACCCAGTGACATGGTGGTGCATGCATATGTTTTACGGGGCTAACTTCCCTTCCCGACTGCGTCCTGGTCACACAGCTGGCCAAGGAGTTGTGCTCACCCCGCTGTTTGTAGCGGCAAAGTAGAAATCCGTTTCTGCATCTCTGCCTACTTTTCCCTGTCTTTGAAAAGAATTGTCGCCAAACCACCACTGAATATTAGAAGTAGGAAGGGACAAGTTGATAAGTTTATTTTGTTCTGGAGAATGTTAGACGTGAAAAGAGCAGGAAGACTTTTGCCCTGCTCATCTGGGCCTGTTGAACGTCTCTGTTTTAAAGGAGTCAGGATTTAGCTTAGTCCGGACTAAATCACTCTGTTTGTGACCACGAGAGAACTTCCACGCCTTCCCCAAAGGCTGACATCTCTATCTCTATGTAGGGCATGGCAGGGTGGAGGGAAGGAGCAGGGATTGAGCTGTGGAAAAGCTTTGGTTATTTCTGAGGGGGAATTCCCCACCGCCTCCTCTGGGTTCCCGTGCTATCGGTCCCTTCGGGATGTCCTTGCGACCAGGAGGACGGGATGCCGTGGAGTCCTTCCCGAGGAGAAGCGAGAGCTGAGGAGATTCCCTCCAGAAGGCAGCCTGCCAGCCCCCGCTCTTCTTCCTCAGCCAGCAGTGCTATGGCAACAGGGGAGAGCTTGAAGCCTGCCAGAGCTGCAACCCCCTCATTCCTCCTGTGCAAATTAGCCACCATGGATTCGCATTGTCCTTCCCACGGCTCCTCTCATTGTTGGGACTAGCCAGCATGTCCTTTCTCTCTCTCTCAAGCTACCTTTTAGCAACCACACAGGGAAGTCGGACCGCCCGGGTTACTCGTCAAATTCGGGAGGTTATTTCTGTCTGTACCTTATGGAGCAAACACAGAGAGAGGCTGGTGCGATGGCACCGTTCCCTCCCCAGCGACACTTGCTTAGGCATCTGGACTCCCGCCTGTTGCTGCCGCTGGAGTTGGGCAACGTGGTATTCGGGCATCGCACCAGGCGCCCTTCCTAAATGACACATTGCTTCACGGGGCGTGCGACCAAGCTCCCTCCCTTGCCCTTTCTGAGCAGTTTCCCACAAGCGAGCCCAGGGAACGCTGAAGGTGAGGTTTGTGTATACGGTACTCGAGGGTGTCAAATGGGAACAGCCCTAAGCCATTGATGCGGATAAAAGGATAGGTCCCACCTCGACGAGCGAGGAAAGCAGCAGCCTAGTATTTGTCTCTCCGCTGTGCTAAGTGTGATGGAAACCTTTTCCTTATCACTTGGCACCGAACAAAAGCCAAAATACCTGACGGCCGGCACATCCTTTACGTTATCGGGATCACATTTCGCAGCTTTCCGATTCACTGCTCCTGTGTAACCGCAGACCCATGGCCACCGCTTCCAAGAATTTCCAGGCAACTCGGCGGATCCAGAGCCCAACAGATCCATCCCTCTGCCCACGACGGCTGGGCACCTCGGGCTGCTTTTCCTAGGTCTGCCTTTACCTCCTGAAGACATCTCAACACCTTGTCCCCGAAATGCTGAATTAACAAGTCATTAAGAGCTGTCACCTATAAGTAATCGCTCACCTGTGGTTTCAGAAACCCACTCCTTGTCTTGCCCAAGGCAGTAAGAGCCCGGGCTATTTAAACCCCCTTTGTTCCCACCTACTACGACTATATGGAGCTTGATTGTCCACTCTTTGAAGTCCGGGGCGCTCTAAAATGCCCTCTTTTATTTAAACTGCCTGTTTCTGGCCTTGTCTCTAATGCTATGAGCGATTCGTCTTTCCTACAGCAAAAGCGTGAAGAGAGACCTGTGACGGGAAGGTGAAAGAGATTTGGCCACCGGATTTGCTCTCATTACTCCTGGAAATGTGGTGAAAGACTAAAGATCTCCACTGCAGGGGGCTCAATTGCTGATAAGTTTTAACCCACTTTGTGTGATGTTTTATTTTCTTCAGGACATTCAGGAAGAGTAAAGACAAGTAGAGGCATATACCTGTAGTTTTGACTTTTTGTTGCTTTGGAGTTGCCTGACTTGAAGCAGATGAGAGAGAGAGCTGAATGTTTTGTGTTACAATGAACTATAAAGGAAGGGTGGGTGCACCCATGCGGCTTCTTCTAGCTTTAAAAGCAAAAGAAAGTCAAGAGAGAGATAGGAAAAACTTTTCAAGGGAAAAAGGAAGAGTTGTGAACTCTTACCAGAAGCATTTCTTACTAGTGACTATTTAATAATTTTTTTTTTCTAAAATCCACCACACCATCTCCTCATGAAGCCTAGCACTTTCCTGTTGCCCTACATAAAATAATAATCATAGAAAATCAAATATTATAAAATCATGTACTCTTTGTGACTTAGGAACAGCATACACACCCCCCCCCCCATTTTTCAACTCCTTTGTGGGAATCCCAAGAAGGGAATTGCTAGATGCCTGAGTCTTCCTCTATGACGATTTAGCATGGGTTTTATCTGACATACTTCTTAGCTGAGCTCCTTTGTCTCAAGCAGATTGAGTTTATCTCCATATCATTGTTTTTATGAGCTCGAGCATGGCAAAACCAGAGAAGAGGTTGGCTGGTTGTGTCCAGCGCCTGTGGAGCTGACAGTGGGTGTCAAACCACACGGTTCTGGGATTCAGGAGACCATTTTAAAATTGTAGCAATTAAAACCAGCGAAGCCATGGCACAGCAGTGGGAACAAGCTCTGTGCAGATGTGTATGAGACAAGAGGTCAAGTGGAAAATACCTGCTGGGTAATCGAGTAGTGCTTTCTTAAGGGACTTGCATTAATCCTCCTGGATGTGTACTTTCTTTCCTTTGGATTTTGCATTGACATCTTTTAGTAGAAGGAGGTACAGTTTCTGCCTCTATTTGAGAGAAACAAAGAAATGTACATATCTTATTTGAGCAGGGAAGGCAGTCTGCATTCAGATCAAGAGTGTGATGAAAATCTGCAAGCCAAACTCTTATGGCAGCCCTTGGGGGTCTGTGCTTTGGCAAGTCCAGCATTCAGAGCCAATCAAAAATTTACTGCCAAGGAGAAGAAGCTTTCAATATCTGTTAACATCCTCACAAAGAGGAGTTCAAATTTAGTCTTATAAACAACAACAGAAATCTTTGAAAGAAGAGTAAGGTTAAGAGCCTCGGGAAGGCAGCAAGGAGGTGAGAAGCATTGTTATTGACTGGTCTAGATTAAACAGCACAGAGGAAGATTTCAATTTGATAACGTCACAACCCTTCCTGTTTTTCTTTGCTGCTTCTGCTGACAATTTTGTAAGGTAATTAAATTGGCTGATTGAAGTCACAGTGGTCATGGGGCGATAAAGACCGTTTGGATTTAATGGAATTTAGAAACAACGGTGCACTGCACACAACTCTTACAGAACGAGAATTTTAATGACTCATTCAGGGTGCTGACTACATAGAACGTCCTGGACGAGTTTAATTGAAAGGGCAAAGCTGATTAGCTGTATACAGTCTTTATTGCACTAGATAGGGGAATTAGAGTTATCCTTTTAAAAGACTCATTATTGCATTATCAAGATTTAATGTAGGTTAAGAAAGCTTTCATCCATGTGGGCTTTCTGGAATATCCCCAGATCCTTTCACCCAGTATTTGAAACACCAATAGTTTTGTAAAATGATTTGCACACAATTGTCTGATAGCTTGTATTCTTACTGACTGCTTATTCTTACTGATAACTTGCTGCTTACTGACTGCTACTTGTCCTTTGAAGAGATGCAGTGTTCAAGTAATACCTCTAGTTTAAATGTGGTTGCTGAATGAAATGATTTCTGCCACCAGAGATAAGAAACTAGAGGAAAAAGAGATTTTTCTAAACTCAAATATTAGTTTAGGTTATTTTAGGTTTTTTTTCCACATTTATTTATGTATTTATTTTGTACCAGAGAAAATCCCCTCAATTTAGGAAAAAAGCAAACCAAACACTTTATAGTAATTTTAAAGAAAGCAGGTCTCTGTTCCCTACTTAATGTATTTACCTTGTCTGTTTTGGAGTTTTAACCTTCATCCTCTTTAATCTCTTTCAGAGGAACAATTACCTAGAAGGTATGTCAATAATGCAAAATGGAAACTAGAGGGTGCCTTATTTTCATGCTCCCCAATCTGCAAGGCAAATTAATTTTTCCTGAATAAGCTTTTTGTAGTGTTTTGCTGTAATGTATGTTGGAAGATTAGATTAAACAACTTGATAACATAATGACATAATGTCATTATGCTGTCACATCTGAAGTGGAATATGGAGAATCAAAGATCACTGTCATAATAATACTTAGAATTTTGTGTGTGTCCCATGCCATCCATGCTATGCTCCCCCCTTTCTTCTCCTCACTCACACCTCATTTCCCCCCTGAGTCCTTTGGTTCCTTTGTTATTCAATAATAATTGTCTTGGGCCCCTTCGATTTAAAGAACCAAAGCTTTCAGTAATGCAAAGAATACAGAACAAACATGTGATGATCACTATTCCAATACTGGAGCTCAGCCAGATTTGGATCAAGTAGGTGGTATAGTAATGTTATATAAAACACTAAGCTAACTCAAAAACATAATCTAAATTTCATTAAAAAGTACTTCTTAATGAATTAAAATCACAATGCTTTTTTTTCCCCTTTAGGCAAGAAGTAGAAGTGACAAATGGGTGCAATGCTCAAGTCAAGACTGCTCTTTTTACATTGCTGCAAAGCTATGCTTGCATCAAAATTTGCAAGTGACTTGGATCAGTCATGATTCAGATTTCCTTGAACATTATTCTTCTAAATAAAAATGCTATTGAAACACAGTAACTCATCCAGGAATGTGTTTGGTAGGTTGCTTGAAATGAAATACACTTTTTAGATAACATATTTTTTAAAGTGTTTCCATTTCCAGGTGTTTCTGCCTGGGGCACAGAAAAAGAGGTTCCCTGCTGGTATTGTGAGTGGAGTGTACAGTAGGAGTAGTTTAAAGCACAGCCACAATGTAGAGTTTTGATCACAGCACTTGTTCTTAGTTCACAGTAAACTTTTTTGTTATTGATGCATTGGAAGGTAAACTAATTTATAGGTCTTAGAGAATTCAATTTTTGGAGGAATACATTAATGCACATTAACTGAATGTATGTTTTATGATATCAGTATTTCCATTCACAGACTCTTTAAACCCTCACTTTTTCAGGAAAATGGTTATTTGGTTTTAAAATCAATTGAACTAGGATTGTTGACAATGTCTGTCAGTTCTCCATCATGAAAAAACTCTGTTGGAGTCGTTAATTCTTGTATAAGGCTTAATAATTGGCAGAAGAACAGTCCAGGGAGAGATTTCCTACTTTGCTGTCAGGAATTGTTGTTTGGGAGACTTGACGTCCTCTTAAATTCAAATTATGATTATTTTTCCCCCCCTTCTTCTTCTATCTTTATATTTTACTGTGTGTCTCTGATGTTTATTAAGTTTAAAATCATTTTACCTGATTTCAGTATGTATAGCTAAAGGTTAGCATCATATCTTTTGCAGACAAATGGAGAAAATGAGATTTCATGGGTGGGCAGAATAATTTTGAAAGAAGAACATTTGTTTATTTGTTTGGTTTTTAATTTTTGTACCTTGAGGTATTTGATCCTTTCACTTTGTATTTTTCCTTATTTATTTTTGAATAGTGAATTGGAAAGTGATTACTTATATGAAAGATAAATATATATTTGAATATGTTTTTTCTGGTCCTTCTTGGAAAGTCTTTGTTTTTCTAACTTTCTGGGAAACTCCTTGAAAAAAGTAAAATATCTGAAAGTCCTCATTTCTGTCTTAAAACTAAACTTCTAGTCTAAGCCATGCCTTAGGGCTCCTCTGCAGCATTTGGAGAGTGAAAGAGGCAGAAGGATTAGACAAGGTTGACTTAAGCTGGATAACTCTTAGATGGCTTAAGTTAGGCTAGATGAACCATGTCCCCCAAGGATTCAGCAATATGGAGAAGTCTGGAAAGTGGACTGAGTAGGGCTTTTTGTTTTCTCACCAGGCTTTAGTATTTATTACCATATACTGGACTCATTTTTTTTTCAGATGGAAATTTAAAAGGGAAAGATTAATATATAAATGGCTCATTGGTTTCTTCCTGACATGAAAATACAAAAATGCTGAATCAGAGACCACTCACTCATTCTGCTAAAAAACTTGCCAGCAAGTGGGTGGTGCTTGTTTTCACAATAGGTAATCATAGCTAGTCCTGTAAATAAGGACTTGTTTGTGAACATATATATTTAACTGATTACTTACTCTACAGAAATTTATTGAATAAAGCTTATCAAGCTTGCTTCAAAAGGTGCAGAGTGATTTCCCTCTGAAAGAGTGTGCCATCCTCATACATAGCTCTTTATGTATGTCCAGTACAACATTTCAAATTGTCACAATTCTCTGAATATAGAAATAGCTATTACTTTAGAATGGTTTTTGTCCTAAGGTAACTGATACTTGATATTGAATGTAAAACAATTTTATTTTTTAAAAAAAGCATATACATGATTAGGCAATAATCTGGGTAAATTTATTAAGGATTAGCTTATTGAACTTGCCATCCATTTGGGCTTTTGTCCTTCCCTAGGAGCTAAATATATACCAGCTATTTCAATCAGCTCAAGAGCTAAACATATGTCAGCTATATCAATCAACTCACATTTATGCTGTTATTTAAAAGTTGCACAATTAGGACATGATTTACCAAAGAGTCCATAATTAAAATAATTACACTAGTAAGCACGAAACATTTACAAGAAAATCTGAGTCTCATAGCTCACAATGGTAAAATTTGACTTTCACTTTTTTAAGCATGTAAGCAAATATTTTCAGTCCTGCCCCAACTGTTCACATTGCAAAACTTTGAATAAAACCAGTTATTTTACTTGGAAACCAATTAATTCTTCTATTTCTACCTATATTTTCAGAACGAGTGCTTGATCATCAGTCAATACCAACTACTGAAATTGTCAGAGATGTACAGTCCTTAAGAGTTTAGTGCTGAGTTGATTTATGATAATGTGTTTTTATCTTTACACCATGGATGATAGGACACTCTGTAAAGTTTCTCATATGTAGTGATTCAAAACTACAATTATGGATCAAACATTGCAATAAGACAACTTGCAGTATGCCTTAAGTCTGATTATCCTCTAACTTTCTGTTCACATCCATGGCTTAAGTTAGTATGAGGTGAAATAAGAATCAAAGCTGTAAGATGCTGTTTAGAAAAAGAGAGTTTTAGATTTCTCTAGTGCTAAAATTAAGTAATTATGTTAAAGTTCATGGGTATTTGCCAGTTTATCCTAGGTATAGTCATTGCCTGTGTGAATTGGTGATAAGGTATTCTTCCTGAGTTGCATGATTAGGTCCACAGTGATGTTGAACACAGTGCTCTTCCACTCAGACCATCTGTGCTGGTTACCATGAGCAGAGATGTGAATTCCAGAACCTGTCTTTCCTTGAAATTTTTTCCCCAATTATCTTTTAAAGTCACACCCCCCTTTTTTACACCTACATTTGTTGTTCGCTTAGCGACCTTAACAATATGGAGGCATGTGCTAAAAACAAATTCAGCGTGATAAAAATACTTTGAATTATGATGTTT
Source organism: Notiomystis cincta (assembly GCA_013398075.1). Lineage (NCBI taxonomy): Eukaryota > Metazoa > Chordata > Aves > Passeriformes > Notiomystidae > Notiomystis > Notiomystis cincta. Next base: position 309,363 of record VZRX01003921.1, read on the forward strand.
TGTTTGTTTTTGTTTTTGTTTTTTTTTTATTATTTTTAAGTTGAAAAGCATATACTTACTAGTTAATGCAGTTCAGTGGTAGCACAACAACTTGTTTCACTGATCAAATGCTGTAACACAATCAGAAACATTGTACTATGTAGAAATATATGTAAATAATAGTAGCAGAAACATTGTACTATGTAGAAATATATGTAAATAACAGTAGCTAACAAGAAGATATATACATATTCTGTAAGAGAAAACTATTTTCTAAAGCAATAACTTCATTGCTATTTGGAACATTTATCCTACAAGGCAGGAAATATTTAAAAGAAGTTCCATGTTACTTATTCATTAAGAATTTGGGTGGAAAGGTACATTAGGAAAATTAAAAGCACACGGAGTATTCTAAAACAATGTAATTAATTTTCTTTTAAAATGCTTAATCACACTGAGTTTTCATTTTATATACATTAATGGGAACATGTATGTTCACATTTCATGCATTTTAATAGCTTATATTTTTTTAAAAATGTCATACATAACTTTTAATAAATTATCAGCATGCATTTGAGTATTAAAATTCATCATTCCATTTTGATATTGTGCCACTTAAGGATCAGTATCAGGTCTGAACCCGAGGGAATGTAACTTGTAACCTCTTTGCTTATCTGATTTCTACTGTTCAACAATGTTTGCAGTTTTCATGTATGCTATACTAACAAAGTTGGGTTTTTATTGAACTGGTAAGAAGACCTTACCCCAGCGACCTTTTAAAGTTACTGATTATGTATTTTAAAAAAAGTATTTACGTACAGCTTAGAAACACCTGTTTTCTCTGGTGTTATGAGGCACTCATATGCTTCTAGTCCTTGCAGCAATGGAAGTTTGGTATTTCACTCTCTGAGGCTGATTTTTGTAAATATTACTGTGCAAAAGTCAAATGCAAAGCCAGTGACTGGTCATAGCTAATTTGAGGGCAAATTTGGAACTCTTCTTTTTAAAAGAAAATGTCAAGTACTGAGGGAGTCATGTTGTTCGTTCTTAGCAACCGTGCTTTTGAACCAATCCATTTTCAAAGCTAAGTTTTTTGGTGCTTGCCTTCATGGCTTGAGGTGCTGATCTATTTCAGTCAATGAACTACTTGGACATGCTCCCAGATAGTCCTGACAACACTGTTCGCTTCATTTTGTTGAAAGAAAAAAAGGTGATAAGCAGGATGGAGGTGGTTTGAGAAAAATAATGCAGATGAATTCAAGGCCATCAGTGTTCAACAAATAATGGAAAGGAATTGAAAAGGGTTAATGGAAAAAACATTTTTTTTTGCCTAAAAAGGCCATATAAAATTGTGTAAATAGTAAGATTTTTGTTTCTGTCTAGTCAAAATGAAACATAAAGATAACATTTGACAAAATGATCGGACAATTCAATAAAATAAGCTTTATTTTTTTAAGCCAAGAATTTGCTTAGTTGAATCATTTTGCTTGTTACTGAATATTGGGTATGATGTTTACATAAATAGCAGAAACAGTTAAATAATCTGGTTTTGCCTAGATTTAGTCTTTTCTTAGCCTTGAAGGAAGTATGCATGGGGTCAGTTCAGGAGAAGTTGTAAGCCCTGTGCATGCCTCATCTGAAAGCAACTGAGGGAAGAAAATGGAAATTTGTGAGAGATACATGTGACTTCCTTCCATTACCGCTATATGTATTTGTTTGGATGTCCTTGAGAAGGAAAGATTATAAAATATGGGTGTTATTAAAGCTTATCTCTTCAGATCTCGGCAGACTCTATCATTCACGACATTCAATATGCCTGCAGAAACTTTCTGTGTGACTGTGATACAGCTAAGAAAAATGTGTTCAAAAATGCATTAAATCAGATTTCCTAATGTCTTTTCAAACCTGCCTAAACAATGAAAAGTCACATTTAGAGATCAAATCAATATTAGTCAGTCAGAGCATGTTCAGTGTTGTCCATTTGTGACCTTTTGTGTCTAGACATTGGAGATTTCAAATTGAGCTGTAGATTTATGTCATTCTGTGATCATCAATGTTCATTAAACACTACTTTTGTTGTAACTTAAGGTAAGATTATACCCCATTCTCAAATAAGGCATGTGACTTGCTTTTCAGAGTATTTTCCACTCTTTTCATTCATGGAAGATGCTTGAATTGGATAAAGCTGTTGTATTTAGCTGTCATGTGGACACAGGCACTCTGTTCACAATGATTTCCTTTATTGTCCTTACTGTCATCTTCTAGTTTATAAGAAAGGTGTGATACACTTTTGGAAGCCTTCTCCACTCTGTTTCTACAGATAACTGGTGTTCTACTCACCAGAGCCCATCTGATGGTTGTAAGGACAGGAAATTAGAAGCTTTTTGTCTTCTACTCCACTGTGGTTATATACTTAAAAAAGTAAAGAGCAATATTTTCACTAATCCGTATTAACAATTGACTATTGTACTTTTGATGCTAAGTTCCTTTACTTATTTTTTGGCAATAATTTGAATGCCACAAAGTGTTCTTTGTGACTTGAACAAAGGAACTAGGCAACAATGGTTTTACAAGTACAGCCCTGTGGGAATGTGTGCACACACACACGTTTTTGTGCTGTGATGACCCAAATGCAGGAAGAAAAGTGGGAGTATGTTTCCTTTGCTGGAGTTGTTGTTAACGTAAACCAGGAGAAGTGCCTGAGGATGCATCAGGGGTCTTTGATGGAAGGACTCCTAACGATTATCCATCTGGTTCCTGACAAGTAGTGTGAGCCTGGGATAGCAAAGAGCTGTGAAGGTGGCAGAATCTGTTCTCACAGGGTGTGATCTTCATGAATATTTTCAAAGTGGTCGTGAAAACAAAACAAAAAATTCAAGCAAGAAACCATGAAATTTAGCAAAGAACCCACAAAGTCAAGCATATTTATGACAGAAAAAAAAAAAAAAGAAAACACTAGAATTTTCTACTCTAAAAAAGGTAAACTAAATTCTGTGAATGAAGCTGTGGATATATACATACTCCTGCCCACAACACCCCACTGCAACTGCTAAAAATGTAGAAGTGGTACTTGTTAAGATATCAACTCTGTTTGCCATGGACCAATATTCTTGATGTAAAGAAATCTTCATTTAGAGAGGATTTACCTGTGTGAGACCCACAGTAACTTCCTTTCACTACGCTTTTAAGAGGAGGTAATTATGTCAGTGTTTCAGGGTTCAGCTAGCAGTGTTGTAAATCAGTAGAGCCTAGTGAAGCCCTTTTCTGCTACAGTTTAATCTCTTAGTTAGTTAGATTAAAGCTACAGCACTGCAACAAACCTTCAGGTAGGTTTTCTGGGTCTCAGCTTTAAGGAACCAGGATATGCTGAGCTTTTAGTTCTTTCCTGATCAATTAGGGGAATGCCTGAGAAGGCAGAAGAATTTTCATTACTTGTGTGTTTGACTTCCCTATTTCTTCAGGCACATTTTCTACAAAGGCTTACCCACATGGATAACTTCCCAAATATAGTTAGAAGGTGCAAAGCCAGAAGAGATGTTAATTCCACGAGTCACCTGTTGAACCATAATTTTAAAAACCAAGAAGCTGAAGGAGTAATAAAAGACTAGTTTAGGGTTTAGAGTTCATGTAGCTCTGATACTGAAGTGATCAATGGAAACTAATTTTGTGTATTTTGTGAGAAAATAAACCCACTGACAACTAGAAACTATTGTCACCCTAAAGATAGTTGAGCTGTTAAGCAAAGTGAAAGGAAAACTGGAAAAGGGTTAGTCTAGGTATTAATGAAATATCTTATGGTTGTTGAAGACTTTTTTGTGCTGTTATACAAAATTTCAAAAAAGTTTCTGTCAGGGCTGGCAAGAAATAGGGGTATGCTAAGATTTTCAGATGCTTTATGAGTTCTTAAATGCCGTATTCTAGGTACAGTATTCCATAATTACAGTGTTAGTGACCTGGAAATGCAGAGGATTGCAGTGCCTTTGATTTTTCAAATATTTTTTTGCCCATGTTTTATAATTACTTCTCTTAAATAAATTTATTTTCAATATTTTTTAGAAATTACTTAACTTTCAATAGAATTTTGTATTTTGAAGAAAACCACTTAGGTTTGTTTTCTTCAGAGGTTAAAGGTTTTTTAAGACATTGATTATTTCAGAACTAGGGCTAATGTTAAAACTTTTATAAAGGGTGCTAGCCTATTTTAAAAAAATTATATTGCTTATAACATTATATATTTTTATAATATTTCAGTAGCAACCAAATATTTTCCTATTTGTCTTTTGCAAAACAGTATGTTCAGTAACATAAAGTGGCACAAAACTTTTAAAAATAACTTAAGTTCCATTTAAAAAAATGTTTTAAATTATTATATGCAAAAAAAAAAAAATGTATTGGTCACTACTTTCACCAATATTCTCATTGACAACTGCAAAAAGACAAATGAGCTACATTTCCATGGCCAGATTTCACTACTACACAGCTTTTTCTGCTGCAGGGCTGAATGTCTTTGGCTGAATATTGCTTTACCAAGTATTTACTCTGCCTTTGCTCCATTACTATTCCATGTTCTTCCTTGGCATATGACACCTTTTACTGTTATTTCAGCATTTATGTAGAAGAAGGAGCTAATTTAAAGACTTGAAGTTATCATTGGAGATCTCCAATGTAATTTAGTAAAATACTAAACAGAGTCCTGACAATTTCACTTCTCTGAGGCTTGTGTCAACAGTGAAGTATATGGCCTCTGGGTATGAAGAGATGTGGAGGGTGGTGTTTTTAGCTACACAAGCTAGTATTTAACCTGGCAGCTTCTTGTCTTCTTTCTCTCAAAAGAAGAATGTGTTCAACTGGAGTAAAAATGTGAAAAGGTTTATATGGAGTTGAGTGCTTTGATCTTATTTATTAAAACCAACCAACCAAATAATAATAAAAAACCCCAAACTAAAATACACCCCAAACCAAAAACACACTGTCTTTCCTTCTGGGCACTGATGTTATTGTTTTAGAGACAGCAGAATACAATTTTAAGAGTGCAGAGACTAGAGAGCACAGTTTCATGCTATACTCAAACAGTGCTGCTGAGAAATGTAACTGTGTCACAGGAAAAGAGCTGTTGGCCGCCGTTAAAAAGGTGAGTCATTCTGATCATTACCTTGATGGGAGAAAATCTGTTATTCCAAGTGATCTCAGAGCTCCCAGTAACTGTGGAGTCTCCAAAGCTCACAAGGACAATCAGCTCACTGGTTATGTGGAATAAAGCCATATTATTTGATTTTTCAGTATTTTAATGGAAAAAATGATGAAGATGCTGATATTTTATTAAAGACACTGTGTTTGTGTACTTTAAGCAGCTGGAGTTTTAATCTATAGACCAAGATTCTTCATGTGCCAGTTTTCTAGAACTATTTCCTTTGTACAAAAGGAAGAGCTATAAGAACAGCCATACATAAAACTGATGACACAGTTACAAGATGATTCATTGCAAATAAATCTTAAACAGCCTTGGTCAAGTATCTTGTGTTACCTATCTGATTTATCTTTTCTTGAACAGGCCTTCTGTGACCTTGCCTTTTTGACTGGATACAACTCCAGTAAACAGATATATGTTGGTAATGACCAGACAAACACAGGAGAGAGAAACTTCAATCATGTTAAAACAAAATATTACTTTTAAAAGACCATAGATTTAAGTGAGTACCATACCTAAATCCCTTCCTGTGGTTCTTGGGAATCTACCAATTGTTATGGGCGGTTATTAACTTAGGATGTTGATAACTGCTGAAAATTTATTAAATAAATGAAATAAATAAAGTTATCTTTTAAAAAGAATGCTAGTCAGTCATGTTAACTGCAATTGGATTTTACATCAGTTTTTACAGATGCATCTGTTGGATTACAATGGGAAAGACTATGTTTCAGAACTGGGTATCTCACTGTCATGTTACTTCTCAAAACATTCTTAAATCCATCCTAAGCCTGCTTAGTAATAACATTAAATGTTCTGTTTCTATCAGTAATATAAAATTCCTGCATGTGCTTTGCAAAGCATTATAATCCCATTTTAACAGTTGTTGTAGGTCATAGGATTCCATATGAAGTGACAGAGAACAAAAATGCCCACACAGAAAGTTAAACATTTTCTAAGTCCTGTTTTTAATTATGGAAATAGTAGGTACATATTGTGTCATGTCCCTGTGCTGCCGCTCCCTGAGTTAGGGTACACCTACTGGAATGTACAATACATCTTTTTTGGTCTGATCAAAATGACAAATTTTTATCTATGGATAAACCCAAATTTTATAAATTAAGTCTGTGCAATAGTCATAGGTTTTGTTTAATAACCTTACATTTTGCATTTAAAAACTTTTGGCTTTTAAATTTGAGTGAGCTTGGAATCTGTGGGGTTTTGGTGTTTGGTTTTTGGTATTTTGTTTGGTTGGTTTTTTGGGGGGTTTTGGGGTGTTTTTGGTAGGTTTTCTTCAGACTATTTTGATTGTGCTTTGTGTGTTTGGGGTTTTTTGATCCATAATAAAGTAATAATATTTTTTTATTAAATGAAATTCTTCAGATTTGGTTTTGAGTCAGCGTTTTGAGGAATCTGTCAACATGAATATGGTATCTATTTCCTGCTAAAACCAAATTCTCCACCCCTAGTCTGGTTACAATCTTTTTTTTTTTTCAGTGTTTGCACAAATAATCTTTGATTCTGATGCTGACTGCAGTTTCCACACCTGATATTTGTGCTTGGACATGCACTTGGGGCTGCAGCCACTCTGGATCATACACCATCTGATTGTTTTTCTGAGAGGACACAACTCCTGAAAGTTAATGTTTGACATTAATCCTTCCACATTTTTTCCATTATTTAGTATTTGGCTGATGAGGTCAGTATATATGACAGTAGTTGATTTTACTGCTACTTTGTTGTCAAAGCTTTTCCTCACTCAGATTTGTCATATTGAATCTCTGACTGCTGGGGGATCATTTTTCCCTCAGGTTTTAACGTGCTTTTGAAATCACCTCAAAGGTGGACAGTCTTCTTTCATGGGATTTTATAGCTGGCTAAAGAGCTGTAAACGGGAAAGACTGTCTATTAAGGAATCTAAGGGTTTGATGGATTAATTGCTCACATTATATTAAACAGTCAGGAAATGTTAATAACAAGTTGAAATATGCATCTATAGGCAAACAGAATCTGAAAATCATATATTTGATTTTGACCCAAGTTCAGGGCTTTATTGAATTCAGGATGATTCTATGTATTTACAGGCTTATCTTAGAAAAGTATACCTTACATGGCTGGCTAACTGTGAAACAAAACAATTCTGCCAAGGTGCTTTAATCTGATTACTTCAGACTACTTAAAGAACCACTTAGAATTACAGCATTCAATGACTTAAAGACTGTAATGAGTGACTTCAATAATACAAAAGTTAAATATTCACAGGAATAATATTAAAAATTTTGCTTTTCATCTTAATGTCACAATTTTGATTTGAAACTTAATGCAATTTCCAGCTTCAGAAAAGATTCTGCAATTTCCTTGTCAAATATATGAGAATATATCCAAATGACATGATTGGTTTACAAGAAATCCCTGTGTTGTTCAAAGCAAGTATTGTGGACCCTTTCACTCAGTGTATGTTTTATAAAATAAATGTTATTTTGAAACATATATATCAAATCAAAACAGATGGGTCTTGAAACAAAGCATATGGGTATACATATGCCTAGAATGTTCTTTAAAATGAACCTCCTATGGGCTGTGTTATACAATTGTTGGGAAATGCTCTCCTGGCGAAGTGACTGTTTTTGAATATTTAGTAATCACTGGAAATAGAGATATTTAAAAGCAAATTTTTCGTTTTAAGAGATAATATAAGTGGGTGCTGGGAACTTACTAGCAATGTTTTCAGCAGTACTTTTATTAAAATTTTCCAGTGTAACTGTAGACAACATCATATGATCAGAACTTTTTTTCTCTTCTTAAGCTGGCTGAAATGTAGGCTGGAAAATATGAAATATCTTGAAGCAGTAACTAAATAATGTAAGCATTTGTTTTCACTTGTGGAATGTGTTACTATTCTGTGACTATTTTTGGCTGTTTTCCTCTTGTCTTGATCTTGGAACACCTAAATGCCAGCATCTCAATATGCACCTACATTAGCCTGAATAACTCATTTTACAATGAATTGAATTAGTCCTCATGTTTGAGGGAAATCTCAAGTGCAGATAATTTGGCAGGGCTCTTACAATAAACGTTATTTTCCATAAATAGATATATATTTTCAATAATTTATTTTTCAGTGGAAGTAAATGCTTTCAAATTGACATATTGCTTCTCTTAGAATATACTGGTGAATGTCTGAAATATTCCAAAGGTGGAATTTCCATTTTGCATTGTGGCTGCTTAAAAGAAAAGAATATTGCTATACAATTTTAAACCTTAAGAACTGAGTAATGAATAATAGCTCCTGGACTTCTCTGTTCCCTTTTTTGTTTTATATTCCATTTCCATTAATTTATTTCTTCATTAATCCCACAGCTTTATCCATCCTTTGCAATTTCAAGCTAGAGAAAACAAATTAAGAAAAAAACCTCCTGTTAATTGACTTTATTTGCTTTAATGCTGCTAGTCCATATTATCTGCTCTCTTAAATTGAGTTTGGGATTGCCAGCTTTAAGGGTATTACACTGCATTTTGGGATGCTGCCAGCATATCCTGAGTAAATATATTTAAATCAAAGCTAAGCTGCTTAAAATATTCATGTTATGCTCTTAGTATGGTTTAGAGGAATGTGAAACCATTTAAGACTTGCAAACCTGTTTTATGGCAAAAAATGTATTGGGCATATAGCCTAAATTGATAGTCACTGTTAACTTTGTTTAATAGGAAATGTTTTCATCTTTTTATTAACAATCATACATTCAGGGGCTAACTGATTTGAAATTTGTGGCATAATGTAACTGCACTAGTCATAGACGTAAAGAAAAATATTTTTAACTGAAAATAGTTTTGGGAAAAGGAATATTCTGAGTAGATAAAATAATGCACATTTTCTTTGACCAGTTAAATACATTTGTTTGAATATCAAATTCAATAATACACTAATTCAAAAGTTAGTGTGATTTTAAATAGTAAGACAAAAGAGAAATATCTACGAATATATATGTTATCCAGCAGAGAAATAGATCCCATAAGAGAAGCAAACTCAGAAATTTTAGTATTCCTGAGGTTAGTCAGCCTCACCTCAATCCCTGGAAAGGTGATGGAGTGCCTAATCCTGGAGGTCACCTCCAAGCACATGGAGAACAAGAAGGTGACCAGGAGTAGTCAGCATCCATTCATGAGAGGGAAATCATGCTTTGATTTCCTGGTTTCATTCTACAGTGACAAAACTGCCTGGATGGATGAGGGGAGAGCAGTGGAGATTGTCCACCTGGACTTCAGCAAAGCCTTTGACACTTCTCTCATGGCATCCTCACTGGTGAATTCTGGAGGTGAATGGCAGATCCCAGAGGGTTGTAGACGCTCAGGGTTTACCTGGAGGCCTTCACTAGTGCTGTCCTCCAAGACTCAATGCTGGGCCCAGTATTGTTTAACTTACTTGTCAATTACTTTGGTGAAAGGACAAATGCCTCCTGATTGCTACAGAATCCAGAAAAAGGAAATTCTCTTTTGAGAGTTGCAAAACTCTGGATTTATTCAACAGTGTGCCTGTGTAGGTCTCTGTTTACCAGTCTGTCTGTCTATCTCATACAGAAAAAGACAGTTGAAACTCTAAATCAAATAATTTGGGGTAGGGATGTGTGGGGAAAGAAAGTTAAATCCCAAGCCTTGTCCAGTTCCTGCAGTACTAGTTCTAAAAAGGGGCTTAAAAGAAAGATAGAGACACAATTTTTAGTAGGGTGTCTTGCAATAGAACAAGGGGTAGTGGTCTTAAACTAAAAGAGTGTTGATTTAGATTAGATCTAAGGAAGAAGTTTTTTACTGTGAGGGTGGTGAAACAGATTGCTCAGAGAGGCAGCAGATACAGCATCCCTGGAAACATTCTAGGTCAGGTTGGATGGGGCTCTGAGCAACCTGATCTAGTTGAAGATGCCCCTGCTCACTGCAGAGAGGTTAGACTAGATAGTCTTTAAAGACTTCCAACTCAAACCATGATTCTATGATTCTTTTCAGGAAGAACAAATTCAGGGTAGATTTTCCCATCAGGGGAAGGGAGAAGGATGGACACAGACATATTGAGCCTAAGGCTGAAATGTGTGTATTTGCAAAGAGGGACATGTGTAGTATCTTGATGTAATATTATTTTCTATTTTTTAGATGAAATTTTGATTCTGTACTTCCACCTCTATGTATAGATGTCACATACACACATACATACATATTACATACACCTTTATGCAAACTGAAGTTTCTAGTCAGTACCTCATGTCAACTTCTACAACCCATAGCATTTTGATTTCTTTCCCTCCTCCCCTTTATTTTCAGCAAAATTCCTTTATTGCTGTCCTTTGAGTTCTGTAAAACTTCTATATGCTCCCAAGGCTGATAGAATTTGGAGATTTTAGCCCCCTCCCTATGAGGGAGATACTGAGTCTACACGTCTGCCTCCCCAGATTATGTCTCTGGAAGATTACATTGCCACCCCATCAGCCACCTGTTAAGAACCACTAGATTGCTGATCATGATCAGCAAGTGGACTCCCTAAATTATGTAGGGATTTTAGATATGGACTTTACGCTGAGGCTAGGCTCTGAAATTCCTACATGGATCTAGCCCTTACTTGTACCTCACTTCCAAAATGAATGCCCTGTTTGACTGGGTTACATTTTTCACCTCATTATACCTGTGTAATGTCATTGCAGGTATGACAGCAGCACTGCTGTAAATCAAAGAAAAACTCACCCAGCATTTTTAAGGGATGTTTAATTTCATTCACATTATGTTCATCTCCTAAACTATCTTTCAGATATAATCTTTAATTTCCTTTCTGGGTTTCTGCATAGAAATTCTAAACAGTGTGTACAGCTGAAGTAGCCCACAATGATGGCATCTAAAAATTAGATAAAGTTCTACTTCTAATGAATGATATGTGTGTGTATATGTGTATATATGTATTTAATGTACAGATTAGTATTTCTCTCTTGTTCAGCTAATTTCTAGTAAACACTGTCTCACTGGTAGGGTGAAAAGAATTCACTTGCTCTGGATTTCTGGAAGAGACCCATTGTGCAGACATGCACAGCCAATACTTTTACTTGTGAAGAAGAAGCATCCTTGGAGGATAGGATACACTGTTCTAGTGTTAAGTCCTTTTGCTGCCATTGTGCTGTCAATGCTCTTCTTTCTGTATATGTGTTCAGAGCATCATCCTTAAAAATAAACCAATGGAACATAGAGAACCAGAAAGTCCTCCTAGTAAATATTCTTGTATTTTCCCTTTCTGCTGTAGTTACTATTTTTTCCTGGCAGCAAAAGGAAGAATTCTTCCAAAAGGAAAGTGTCTTGAAGCAAATATCAATTAATAAAAGGAAATTATTCTCCTTATAAAATTTCTACTGAATGTAATGGAATTGAAATAAGACACAGCAAAATCACATGATGGCTATGTGATCGGTTCTCACTAATTCTGCTTTCACATAAAGACTTCTGACTTCAGTGAAAATTCAGTGTCTGAAAGACTTCTTGCACAGCCCTGAGTGGCCACTGCTTCCTGAACAAACAGAAAACTGAGACTATGAGATTTCTGTATCTCATAGGTATGACTAAAAAGAGTGAAAATCTTTGAAAACATTTGATTCATAGCTTTACACACAAGGCATGAAATGGCATGAAAAAAAAAGTCATAGTTATTCTTGTTCCAATAGTATGCTCTGATTTAATATGTAGTTTTAGCCACCTTTTTTCACACATGTCTGGGCCTCTTAAATTTTGATAATCAGTTTGAGCAGCCAGATAAATATGAGACACTTCCAGCAACAAATCAAAATTCACATGGTTGTAAGATGCCTGCTGAGGCAATTGGCAGGATTTCCAACACTGACTCTTGGAACCAGCTTGCCTGGAGAGGCTTTGAAACACAAACCTACTACAAAGAAAATGGTGCCTCTCTGTTAAATACCTGACCCTAGCTCTGTTTGTATTTGAAAAGCCCTGTGAAGATTTCTAACAGCATTTAAAAAATGAGCTTCTTATTACTTTATACTTTCCTTTCCCTGTTTTGTATATCTTTACATCTTGAATGTGTATAATTTTTTTCCAGCATAAGTGATGGCAAGAAATTGAGTCATGTTTTGTGTGGGTAGAATGTGTTGTAATTTAGAAATTTTAGAGTAACTTAAGCACTGCAGCAAAGATTTATTTGGTTGTTTATTTGTTTGGGTTTTGTTGTTGTTTGTTTGTCTGGTTTTTTTTCCCACTATAATAGATGTGAGATGCAAACTAAACTGGTAAATGTTAGGTCCCAAATATGCACGCAAGAAATTAAACCAGCCTCAAATTGTTTTAAGTTCAAAGATTTATGAGAAAAATGGAAATAGTGACCAGTTCTTCCCAGTGTGCCCAGATCTTGTGACAGGTTGTACTAATCAATCATCTCAATGTTTGACTGTTTATTTCAATACCTAAATTTGGGGAATTGTATCCTACAAAGGAGAGCTGAGTTGGGTACTCAGGATCTGTATTGGGTATTTGGGGAGAGTAACCCACAAAAACTGGTACATAGAACAGTGAGTAGTCAAAACTTAGCAGATAAATGGGGAATGGCTCATGTCCTGGAATTGCATGTTCATAGCTATGAGGAAGTGGCTTTATGTCTCAGGAACTAGTTTTGTAGTTGTCTGTAAAACTGGCTTTAAAAAAACCTCCTACAAACAGTTTTATCGCATTTTATTTGAAAGACTAGTAGAGAAGATGTCCATTTTTAATAGAATTGTCAAGTAGTTAATTCATTCCTACAGGATGTTGTAATTCTGAGGCCAATTTTTGCTATGTATGATGGGGATTTAATACACATCTGTTGCAAACCTACTGCTGATGCCATTTCAGCTTTTGTATTATAATGTATTGAAGCAGACACTGTAAGGAGGAAAAGGACTTTCTAGCTTAGCAGTTAACAGACTTGCTTGCAAGAGTTCTCTTCTAGACTTAAAATAACTTTTTTTATCCCTTGACTGTTAAAGGCATAATAATCCTTCTGGCAAAAGACTGAGCCCCATGACTCCTCCTAATCTGTTGAGTTTTATACTGCTCTTTCTTCCTCTGCTGGTCTTTTGAATCTTGAATGCTTTAATGTACAACAGAAATGCTTCAACAGAAGCAGGGATTAAAGGCATTCACCAATTCTATGACCTTTGAATTTTCAATAATTTGATGGTTAATACAATCAGATTTGGGATTAAAGCATAGATTTAAATCCTTGCAAGATTGAGGCAGGTGAATGTATTGAGCCCTGGGAAAAGTTAGGGAAGCCATTTCTTCCTGTGGCTGTTGTGGTATTTTGTGTGAACCCAAATGCAACAGGCATGCTCTAACACCAGCCATCAGATTAAGCACTGCAGGCAAAGCAGAAGGAGGAACAGCTCATCTATTTATGCACCCCAGCAGGTCTAAGCCTGACTTGAGTACAGAGCTCTCTTGCCACTGTTGAACCTTAAGTGCTTCCAGGCATGCACAAAAGCAGAACCTTTGGCAGGTTGGAAAGGTTAAAATAAGAAGCAAGCTTTACTGGCTTTAGGTGTTAAAGGATTAGTTGATAGAATTAGATGGAGACTGACTAGGGTAAAAAACTAGAATTGAGGCATTTGGACTTGGGGTACAGTAATTACTAGACCTATATATTAGAAGGAAAAATAAAAATGGGGGTGTTGTTTTTATTCAACTAAAGAAAGCAAAATAAATGTAACAATGTTACGATGTTTTTACAGTAAGAAACGTAATAATTTCTTTGTTTTAACAATAGTGGTTGGGCAGGTTTTTTCCAAGCTAATTTATGAAGCTGATATATGCTTTGACATTGCTGTAATCAGCAGAGTCAATGACAACCACAAAGCCTTACATATGCAGTGTTCCCACACGGTGTTCAATATATTAATATTAGCAACAACCATACTCACCAATATAACAGAGTCACAGGGTGGTGTGTGTTGGAAGGGACCTTAAAGGTCATCGAGTTCCAGCTCCACTGCTGTGGGCAGGGACACCTTTCACTGGTTGCTCCACAGCTCCAGGGACGGGACATCCACAGCTTCTCTGGGAGCCTGTTCCAGTGCCTCATCACCCTCACAGTAAAAAACTGTGCAGTACAGGATTATTGTCTACCAAACCAATGTGGCTGATGTATATGTAATATACAGCTTAAAAAGATCTTGGCAAATCTCAACATTAAGTTGGTTTTTTTTAATCACAGTCATTCTTACTTACTTTGTTGTCAGTATTAAACACCATTGTTTTGTACAAACACCTATAGATTCAACTATGATAGGAGGACAAGGTATACCATGTCAGCAGAACAAGGTAAATCTTGCCAAGATTTGTCTGAAGTACTGGAAACCGCACACTTTCCCAATTCTAGAATAGCTAACTGGGCACCATCTGTTCCATGCAAAATTTTATTAATAGCAAAGCATAGGTGAAAGATACACAAGGAAGACTGACTGTAAGACACATGCAAGTAATTTGTAAATTTATAAATTTCATACTCTATTGTTACTGTTACTTTAGATGATGATGATGATGATGATTATGATTATTAGTATTATTATTACTATTATTGTTATTATTACTTAGACTGATAATTTGATATTGTATGTGGAGTAGTGTTTAGGCTGATTTTGAATATGACACAGCTTTTGAGATCCAAAGCAAAGACAAATTTTTGTATTCTTGATTGTTTTAGAATTCACACAGTTCTTTTCCATGGAAAACACTGACAATTCTTATTTTCTTTGTATTTGCCGTATGTCTTTAATTCTTTTTCTCCTTCATAGAAACACAGAATGATTTGAATTTAAATAGACCTTAAAGATAAGCTTTCTCCTCTCTCCTGCTATGGGCAGGTGACCTTTTACTAGATCATGTTATTCAAAACCATGCCCAACCTGGCTTTGAACACTGCCAGGGATGGGGCATCCACAACTTCTCTGTGCAACCTATTCCAGTGCCTCACCACCCTCACAGTCAAGGATTTCTTCCTAATATCTAATCTGAACCTGCTTCTTTCAGTTTAAAACCATTCCCTCTTGTGCTCCAGCAGGTTGATGTTCCCTTTCCTCAGAACTCCATGGCTTTCAGTGTCTGAGCCCATTGTTTTGAGTGCCTGGAGGTACTGGATTCCTACTAACAGGTTTTCAGCTGCTGGGATGAACCTGGTTTACAAAGTATTATAGAAATAAACCATGTAAGAATTAGCTACTAAACTGTCAAAAGGAAAAAAGCCCTCAAGCCAAATTTAGACAATTATAATTACCTTTGATAAGGAAATAACTCATAAAGCATAAAGCAATCAAGGTATCATTGTTTTTTCTTAGGTTAGGGTCTAAAAAAATTATGTGTAACATAAAAGTTCCTATATTATTGTTATTTAAGGGATCTGTTGCACTGAAGATTGTCAAAATAAGTGATCAGTTTCACATAGCCTGAATAGATGTTTGAAATGAGATTATACGGATGAGTGCAATACATGACAGCTTCTCTGAAATTATATATTGTATGTCTAGACAGAACTCAAGTTCTCATATTGCCTATGTATTTGGTATTCTGAAGATTATTTTGGGGAACAGTGCAGTTCATTCCAGGTATGTGGTAAACTATGAATACAAAAGGATACTGACAGTAAGTTAAAAACCTTCTTTCACTGGAAAAACAAACATCCCAGAATTATCTCCTCTGGGAAAGGATTTCAAAGCTGGTTAAATAATAGATGTATGTGAGACTGAGTGATTTCATTGAGGTGACTAGCGCAGTAACAGCAAAAATGTTTAAAGCATGCTGTATCTATACAACACTCAACAAATCACAAAAAATTAATTTCTTTACTTACATTCTTAAGTAATAAATCTGCTGTCAATGAAATTAACTTTCTATGTGAGGCAAATCAATCTTCTGTTGAGATTATATCTTGAAAATTGTAAGTATAACAAGAAAATGTCATTTGATGATTATGAAGGACATAGGAAAAGATACTTTTTCAGATTATAAATTTAAAATAAAAAATTTTAAGCATTAAATTTTCTGTAACTTTTCTGATTAGGACTTTTTTTTTGCTGGCTTGTTGTGTCTTACACAGAAATTAAATACAGGTAATTAAAAAAATTAAAAATACTTTATTGTAATGATTGATTGCTTTTTCATGTTTTTTAATGTCCAGATCAACCTTATAAGCAATTTCAAGAGTTAGAAAAAACCCAAATCCTAAATCCTCCTTCACTTTAGAAGTGTAATGCTGCATAATGCGCACAAATGATGTCCTTATTTGAGCTTTTTGATTTGGAACCAATTTTGAAGATAGATTATGGAAGAGATATTGCATTGGTATGATTTTGGTTGAGGTGCTCCCTATTACATATGGATGTGTTATAAAACAGAATTTTATTTATAGGAATTTTAATTATAAAATGCATTATTTTCTCACAGAAAATTATTAGTAATAATTAGTAGAAATATATTACAGTAATGAAAAAAGCAGAGGCCAGCAGGTTACTTTACCAGTCACTGAACCAGCAGGACAGGATTTTATGCTATACTTTTTCAGAAGTGGCAGGAACTTCACATGGACTGACATTTAAGCTGAAGATTAAATAAGAGAATCAGTGTTCTCAATTTTAAAGGGCAACCTTTGGTAAAGTAAGAGCATTGGCTAGGGGTGGTCAGCTGGAATCAGAGCCTTCCTGGAATGAGGGAGCATAAGTATAAAATGAAAGTTGTCCAAGGTCAAGGTGAAATAGACTTTGCAAAGAAAAAAAAATATTCCTTATGTTTACAAATAACAAGGATAAAATATAAAATTAAAAATACCCACCCAAACAAAAAATGTGATGTGAACTGTTTTCTAGTAAAGATGAGCTCAAGAGCATATAATCTTGGAGATCTAAAACATAAATGCTTTCTTCAGTGTTTGAGTAAGGTTTATGACGGTCATAGTACAGGGTCCAACATGAAGCAAAAAAAGAATAATAACTTATATAAAAAACTTGAAAATGAAAATTCCACAAATTGAAAACAAAATTGAAGCCCATTAATAATTTCATAGTAAGGATTTTGATAGTCTGTCTATGTATTGAAAACAGGACAATATATATCCATATCAGCAAGTGATAGGGCACTACTAGATGTACAATCTCTGGTAGCTCATTCTAAACCACCAACTAAATTATTGAAGCAAAGAAAAACCTCGAAATTAGATTTAAACAGAAAATAGGTATTATTAAAATGTTTGATGAACTGTAGGTTTTATTTGCTGAATCTATCTGAGAAACTTATTTTAATAAGAGAAAGTAGGTTAAATATATCTAATCTTTCTAAATTGCAAAGTGATTCGACAAGATGCTGTGTGGGAAATGCCATAGTTAGACTGGAAATGCTGACCATTATCCTGGGATGATGTTAAGAAACTGATCAAAGAGGAGGTGGTGTGGACTATGCAAAGTTAATGTTGGTATATCTAAAGTTACACTTTGATAATGGTGTTTAAACTTTCTAATTACTAATATTATCTAGAAAAAGAGAACTGTGAGGGTGAAATCTGCATAAAGCAAGAAGGACTATCCTGATGACAGGATAGTAGAAATGAGATGAAATTTGAAAGAAGGTAGCTTGCCTATGCCTTAAGGGCATGAATATGTATGTAAAAGAAATAATGAGGTGCAGGAAGGGAATGCCAGAGTATAAGGAATGAGCTTGGAAAGATATAGGTTATTATGGTCACCCATATTCAGTAAAGATGGACAGAAATTGAAAAAGCAATGCAAAGAAAAGGAAGTGGGAATGGTCAGTGAACCAAAACTTGCCTTATACTAGGAAACTAAGATAGTCTTATCCATGCAAAATATTATTGAGGAAAGATAAGACTGTGATCTCTATGTAACACACAAAATGAAATTTTTGGGAGACTAAGTTACCTAACTTAAAGGAGAATGCTAACACAGTAGCATAATTGAACTCAGAATGTCAGGATTCTATTTCAGGGTTTCTTGATTCACCTTCCATAGGAACAGTGGGGTAAAACATGGAATTATATTTAAGGCAGAGTCAAATAAAAATAGACAGTATTTCTGTGACAAGTTTCTTTTGTTTGATGAAAAAGGTTTCAGAGATCACCTCCAGTCCGCTGGTTCTTTATATTTGAAGGGAATTTATTGTTACCATAGTAACAGACATGGAGGCTGAATTGCTTTATTATTCCTAGATGCAGTCTAGCTAGCATGGACAGTGAAAGAATTAATTTTACTTTGTTAAGTCTTCTCTCAACCCTGAGTGGCACTTTGAAAGTTAAATGGAAATGCTGTGAATTTGTACTACATAAATGTATAGTGATGACTAATTGTCCAACATTGTCTTGGCCTCTTTGAGTGCTTGTGTTTAATCAATAGTTTTGACTTTTGGGCCACTGATGTTATTTGTAGATCAAAATAACTTGCTACAAGGTCTGTCAATGTATGAATTTTATGGAGATCAATGAATATCAAATTTTGAAACTGAAAAAGAAAATTTTCACAGCATTTAATGTGGTTTTCTAGCTCTGGACAGTAACATGTGTAGCAATAACAACATGTATTTTCATAATTAAAAGAAATGTTGAAAAAAGTTACAATGCCATTAAAAGTGGATTTTATCATTCTACCCCTAACACTATTTTATTGTGTTACAATGTTATAGAAGTGCCTAATGATTTTGTCTTTGGTGATGTGAAAGTAAGATGAGCACCTGTGATTTGAATTTGTGTTTGATCTTTGAACAAAAACATATTATCTCCCCTTCACGAATCTTCTGTTCTCACAGTTCAGGTCCTATTTTTCTTTTTTTTCCGGGAAATGGACTACTAATGGATTCTTTAGCTGGATATAGATATGCCCTGTGTTAAACTCTGGAAAATAAGATAGTACCTGGACACCGGTGGTCTGGGACTATGTGGACAAAAATTGTATTCCACTGATGCCATAAATAACTTCATAAATTTTTACAGCACTGGAGTATAACTTGTTTCAAGAGCAGAGAGAAACTGCAGACACAGTAAATATGCAAAGCTAAAAATAAAGAAAATTGATACTATAATATCTGCAGAAGAAACCTGGTTATTATGTACCAATATGTTGCACTCCAAAATACAGAAAATAGATCTTTATATATTTTTCCCTTATTTAATGTTTTGTTCAGAATTAAATGTCATATTGTTGCATTTCATTTATATGTATGGCAAAACCTCAACAGATAAAAAGACAAATAAAAGTTGAATATTACTGCAGTGGAAGATTAAGATATGTTAGACACACTATTTCTTTTTCTGCAGCAGGCAGCTGACATTATGAAGAGTTGTTGCATAGATCCCTTCAAATAATGACTGGTGTATCTATGGGGATTTCTGCTTTGTTTGGGGTTCTGTTTTTTTTTTTTTTGTTTGTTTGGTTGGGTTTTTTGTTTTGTTTTGGTTTTTTTTTCTTTTTTTTTTACTTTCATGCTGATCTGAGTCTGTGTTTATAGACTTAGCTATACTCAAGTGCTGAAAACTAAAACCATATGTAAATAAAAGTATGTACTGCATTTCTCTTGAGAAGTCTAGTAGGAAATGAATAAAAGTGTCTTTTACAAGTCAGCATAAAGTCATGATCCTAGAAAGACAATCATTTGAGGTGCATCACTTGCATGAACCCAGTTGCTGGCAAATGAATGTGGCTGGGCTCTGATACATGAGAGGGGTGTCTTAAAGAGTCCAGTCCCATGCTTTATTCACAGAGACCAAGTGTGGTTAGTAGGAACAAGTGAAGGAGCAATTGCAAAAGAGAGAATGTGCAGAAAGCTGTGGAGGCTCCAGTCCCAGGGAAATACTTGCCTTTTAAACCATTGGGGCAATTCTTTTTCCATAAATTTAAAAGGCCAGTCACACCTGTTCTCATAACCTGGGTTAAACTGTACTGGTATGACTATGATGGCATTCTGAACAGTGAAAGGACTCTAATCTAAAAACAAAAGACAAGCCTCCCTGCTCCTTTGCCTGCTTCAATTGCATAGTGAGACTACCCAAGTTTGACTGTATTTTTACTCTCTTTAGGTAATGAAGAGCCCCTTCCTTTTTATTAACTTGAATGAAAAGTCTCCATATTGTAGTACAAAAGACTAATGTTTCATTTAAAATAGAGGTTTTTTGTTGAAGAAAGTTGTAACCTTTATGATTAATTTAGGGATAATTTTAATATAATTTCTGAAAAATGTTACCATTGGTTGGAAAATGATTGATTTAACTTGAATCTAGGAAAATAAAGAAGGAACAGGGTGAAGGTGGCCAAAATACGCTATGGGCTAAGAAAATACTACTGTATGCATTTTCTCCTTTTATAGTGGAGTTTCAGTAATTTGCCTGAAAAAGTGTTTTCTTCAAAACTTTCTACTCTTTGGCAGAGTTATAGACCTTTCATTTTTTGTTATCTGGAATAGTATTGTTTAATTATGTGCAGAAAAGGTTGGCTTTTATTCAGAAAGCTGGAGAAATATATATTGTACTTTGAATCCAGAAGAAGAATTACTCTTCTTAGAAGAGGAGGGATACGTGTTGCTTCTTACTTTTTGCTTGCACATTTCTGTGACATTGAATGTGACCAGATTTTCTTACTAGGATTTTGTAAATGTGAACTCTCAAATGTGTAAATTGAGTGTATACGAAAGGGAAGAGAGAGTCTTTGTAGTGTAGTATGGCTTCCTGCTTTATATTCATTAAGGATGTAGTATGTAGCTAAAAGAAGTTTTGAATGAGGTTTTTCTAATTCTTTTCTCAGTTTCAAAAATGCTCATAGGAATGAAGCCTTTTCATCACACAGTTGTTTTACTTAAGTACCCACTAACACTCCAGCTACTGCTTTAGAGGGCAATTAACTGTGAGATAACCTATGTTAAACCTTCAGCTCATATCTGCTGGAAGACTGACCTATTTTGGGAACTGAAACAACACAAAAGAAATAGCTGCAGGGTTTTTCCGCTCTTCAAATGCTTTTGGCTAAAATAATAGGGACTGGTGGGATTGTACAGCTGAGAAAAAAATGTAGGCTTCAAGATAAGGAGGTGTAAGAAGGTTAGGTGGATGTATCAGCACATCAATCAGCTACTTAGTCCACTCAGAGAGGGAACAAAGGTTTCTCCTGTGTTATTCTGTGTATTAAAATGGGCTATCCAGGACACATTCAAATTGGTGGGATGAACTTAGGCCAAAACCACAGCACAGTGTTTGCATTTACTAAACTGTTGCAGTTTTGTAGAGTTTTATTTCCCTAAATCATAGCCAGAGGTTTTACATGCTCAAACCCAAAGATGAGAAAAACTAGAATCAAAATCACACATGTATTGATCTTGGAAGAATGGAAGAATGCAAACTACAGTGGCTTGCATCTTCCTTAGTAATGTTATTTTATTTTATTTTGTGTTTTTTTTGTTTGTTTTTTTTTTTAATAGCTATAAAAACACTGTTGTCTTTTTGTTTTTGACTTTATTCCTGTGTTCTAAATTTACAGCATTTATTGGAAAACAGCATGCAAAACAGGAATATTTGAGCTGCATGGAAAACTGCAGAAAATACAGTGCCTTTCTGTGAGATGACTCCTTAAGTCTTCCTCAGTCCAATTTCCTTGTGTGACTTTTACAATCTTTCCCTTGATTTAGAATTGAAAAATCAGCAGACAATTTGCCTTAGCCCAGTTTTCATTTACTCAGTTAACACAGTATAATGAATACTTTATAAAATAAAAATATTTATTTTTAAGTTATTAAAATTTTGCTCCTCATTTCAAACTTATCTTTGCAGCATTGCCAATAATCTCTTTGGAAAATGCACATTCAACAGGCATTCAGAAAGTCAGAATCAACAGTATTTGAATCTTTTCTCATTGGTGTTCATCTACCTGGTCACAGCTTCCTAAGTTAAATCAGTCCCCAGAGTTACTATTGGCATACTAACACTGCTAATGTGAATATGGCACTTGTATAATAATACCCCTGAGTGATTCTCTGGGAATGTCCTGTGAGAAAATGTGTGCACTGGATTCCATTCCTGATCAATCATAATTAATATCAATTTAACATCTCTATGTATCCGTCAGCATTTGCATAGCCACAGACATAAATTCTGAGGGAAGAGCTTAGTGTCTTTATGCAAGAAGTGCAAGACAGTAGCAGAATATGTATACTATCAATCTACCAATATGAAAGTAATTAAAAGCAATTGGATTTTTAACAATTTCTCAAATCCTGCAGGGCTGCAGAGCCTGATGGAGAAAGGTGTACTTAAGCTCCTTGTATCTGTGTTTAACAACCCCCAATTTATTGCCCTTAGCCAAAAGACACATAGTACTAAAAGAGATGATTGAAGGGTTTTGTTGGTTTTTTTCTGGTCAAAGTAGCTTCTATTTTGATGCTGCTTTTGATTTGTGTTGTGTTGAATCTTGATCAACTTATAACTCTAGAAAGGTGGCTGCATTCCTCCGGTATTTCCGCAGACTTTGTACAGCTAATTAATCATGTTACCCCATGATGTCTATTTATCACTCACAGCTGGCTAGTAAGGATCTGTGCCAGCTGATGACTTTTGTGCAGAAAAATGCATAATTTTCTGTCTAAATAATCTTGGTCATATCTCCAAATAGTCTTTGTTGGGGGATTTAAGTTATGCAAATATAGCAGAATCATTCAGCTGCCTGGTAAACACAAGTGTTTCAGGGACTTATTCTGTTTCATATTGATGATGAGATAAAAAACCAGAATAGATATGGGATTTCTGGGATATTTTTACCCTGAAGAAACAAATGTGAGTAAGAAAAGAAGTGGATAAGGTGTAGATATTGAGCACAGTCAAACTGACACATTATACAGCTGCCTATGATTTGGGATGTTCTTTTGTGCTGTCCTTCCACTCAGGAGGATGGCACAAGAGGGAAGTGACAAACCTATCTACAGACCACTGAGACTTCAGCTGGAAGAGCTGTAGAGGGAGAAGTGGCACTGGTACTAGAGCTCTTTTGCTAATGATGAAACTGCCTCTTTCAAACCAAAAATTGTATACTAAGAAACCTTCCTTTAAATTATTGTATTTACAGTGCCTCTGTATTAGTTGCTACAATAACCAGTTACCTCCCATTTAAAATTTTCTTTCAAAACAACTAGTAGTGTCATCAAGGAATCAACAACCATTTTAAATTTTGAATTAAACACTATGTCTACACTGAGTAGTGAGAAAGAGAAATGTGAATGTACAACAGCACTGTCAAAATTGAAGTCTGCACAAGATGAAAGTCAAAAAACACTTAGTTTCATATAGCAAAACTTATTTATTTATTAATTTTGGGCCTTAAATATATTTTTGTCCTGCCAGTAAACCTGCCAGAAGCTAACAGGTTAGTGAGAAATTGTATATCCGAAGCAGAGCTAGAGTCTTTGTCATAAAAAGAAGGAAAATCAGATGTCCCCAAAGTCACCCAGATGCAGCAAGGTTTTAAAAAAAAATAACTGCTGCAAAGGGAAAAAGCACTTTCAGTACAAACATTTTCAATGCAAAATTCAAATAATCACAGTGCATGATGAACAGAAAAGGACTGGGCAGACTGAGACTACCCATTCTTGCCTCAGGCTCTCAAGGCCATGGGGAAAACCTGCCATACCTAAGTTGCTCCTTGAGCAGTGAAAACAGAGGTGGCAAAAGAGAAAAATCAACAAGAAGAAAGGCAACAGAGTTTAATCAGTGGATTTTTTTTTTTTTACTTATGAAAGTTTGATAAATACTTATTTTTAGAAATGAAATAACTAAAACATCTCACTTCTCTTCACAAATCTTAATGTTTCTGTGGCCCACATATTAATATGTAATTTAACATATTTGCATTTTAGACTCTGTAATCTCAAAGCATTCTATCAGTAGAACTGCAAAAAATCTTTCATATCCAATACCTAAGTTATAAGAAATATCTGGAGAAAGGAGAACCAACCAACAAAGCTGAGGCTTGAAGAGGGGGGCAAATTGTGATTTGCATTAAAGCTCTTGATTGTTTTAAAAATTCTCTTTTCATTATTTTCTACTTATGACCACAAGAATTGAGGAAAATTAAGAAATCCTAAGTCTATTTCTCCTTAGAAAACACACCTGATTTGTTTTTACCTTTTTCCCAACTATAATTGTCCTTAATTCTTGCTGTGTAAGGAGTGACTGAAGATGATTAATAAAGACCATGGTTAATCAAGATGCAATTCTACTTGAAAGGACAGAAGGCAGAAAATCACAGGGCTGTAAATCCTAGATCTTTGTACTTCAGCTGATATGGTCTCTAGGTCTTCCATCTTCAGAAGGGATTATGAAACACATGACATTAACAAGACAGGTGGCCCATGATAACCAAGTCCAGCATAGAGTATTTGCCATGGTTTGCTGTGCAGAGGAACTAAAGGGTAAAGAGGAACTTAGTAAATGCTTATGGTACTGCATTATGTGGGAAAAACTGTAGACATTTCTCTCCTCTTGGTTCAGTATTGCCTAAGATGTAGGTGAAATGCCTTTAATCTTTATTATATTATTATAATTGTCTGGGTAAAAAGTCTGTTAAGGAAGAAGATAAGATTATATCCTGGCTCTGGAAACAGCAATTAGACCCTCACAGACACGTATTTTTATGTAAATTTTGTCCCATTTGTTTCGACATGAGTCTGTTTAGATCCGTTTATTTGCTAGAGAAAAACTAGTCAGCTTTTCAGGTAATAAACTTCTCCAAACTTTAAGTATTTAAAAGAGAGGGACCCTCATGGCTGGTCGTTATTTTAACCTATGTGTTGCAATCACAGCCAAGGTCATGCATTTATATTAAGCAAGAATTAAGATGAGAATAATGAAAGAGAAACTTCAGAGGAGTGAAAATGCAGTAGGTGGAGACCAGGGATATGAAATATATGATGATTTGTTCCCCCCAAAAGAGAGAAATAATTTTAGATATTGGTTCAAATTTGGGATGCATTGCTTTCCTTCATTTCACTAAAGGCAACAAACATTTTTTATCATATCCCTTTCTAGACAGCTGATGGATGACAATGAGCTTTTTGTCAGTATAGCTTTTTATCTTCTACCAAATAAGGAAAATCAGCTCCCATTTCTGGTTAAAATTGCTGGGTACCCAAACCAAAATAAATACACAAAATGTAATCTTCTTTGGAGACAGCATTCAGGCCTCATGTGAAATGTATCTCAAGTCCCTCGTGATTGCCACCGAAGATGTGATATGACCTTGTTGTTATATGAGTACAGGTAAAATAAAGCATCTATTGCTTGCCCAGTATTAGTTTCTTCTCTGTGCATATATTTTTATTACCCTAGAAGATGAAAAATGTTGAGGATTCTCTTACAAACCTCTGCCATATATGTTGCTTTTGCACTGAAGGACAATCTCACTTTATCATTAAGTTCAAAGGATTTTGTGGAGCATGGATTTGTGGCTTCTTGACTCTGTAGGGCTAAAAGTCATCAGTCTGGGGCATGGACAAATCAGTGAGTTTTCTGGTGTGAAAAAGACATTTCTTTTCATAAAACTTTTGCTTGAGAACAAGGCTCAAGCCTTGAGTTCCCAGCTCTCTCTTGACTAGGTGTTCCTGACTTGGGCCAAGCAGGCAACAGAACAATGAGCAAAGAATGCAGAATACTCTGGGGAGGAGCAAGGCAGACTGATAGTCTTGGCTCTGTTTAAATTCTGACCTCTCTTTCAGGGACATGCATATTGTTTTCTTGCTAGATGTTATTGTGAGTGTTAGCAGGAAACAGGCAGGTCCTTTGCAGAGGACACAAATTGAGTCCATTAAGTGTCCATAATGTAAGATGTATGGAGTGCAGATCAGATTCCAGAAGGGTCTCTGCTGGGTGTATTATAGGACTGGTAAAATAAGTGTGTTCAAGTGTACCTCAAGCTGGTCACAAATCAGATATATGTGACTTAAATGTTCTTGGAGTCTTGCTGTATTGATTCAGTGGAGAGAGTGCTCCAGCCTTGGACCCCTCACTGAACAGATCAAGAAAGTAATTTAATACTCAGATGTAAACACAGCTGTATTTCCTAGGGTGTTTAATGTACCTATATGTTTCTTTATGTCATTATAAACTATCAGTGAGCTGTTGAAAGATTATGAGAGTCTGCTGGAATTTCCAGCACTCTGGTTTCTGGTTTTTGGGTAAGAAATATTTTCTGTATTTAGTCCTGGAGTTTCTAAGCATTTTTCAACCTGCAACCTGTGCTGCCTCTGTATAAAAGTCTTTATAAAAAAACCCAAAAACCCAAACAGAAAAAAGCCAGTCTGAAATGCACTGTTCAGGGCTGCTCATGGCATGGTCTACTCATTTTACGAGCAAACACAGTGTGATGTCTAGGAAAAAGAAAGAAGATATGTTTAACTTGGTTCTAGTGACATGTTGGCATAAAGATTTCTCTTGCTTTAAATAAGGCATTTCACAGGGGGATTTTTTTTTATTAATTAACACAGATACAATACTTTTGCATAAATTATTCATCAATTAAGAGGAAACTCGTACAATATGCAGTCATTCTGGCTAACTATTATTTATGTGGCTCTTTAAACAAGGATACAAATGGCAGGTATAAAACACAGTGAATTTAGGATGATATGTGTTCTGCTTAACCACCTAATTCCATTCTGTTAATGCATTTTCAGTTTGCTTTCAATTTTTTAAAATATATTACTGCTTCATTAGAAAATATATTTATTTAAGTAGACAGAAATTTAGTAAACTGACTTTTTAGTCAATTACATTTTTCACTGCTTGTTTAGCCTTTTGTTCAATGCCTTCTATACATATCTTAAAATGCATCCACTTCTTTCTGTTTAGTCCTTGTGCTTCTTCATTTTTTCTATTCTGATTTGTTTTCAGAACATTGCTATCATGGTTTCCTAATTCTCGTACCATTTTATTTATTTCACAAAATTTTAGTCTAAAAACAACAAACCATGGCTTTATTACTTCATTTTATTTATATTAATTTATTATATTTCTTTATAGTTTTTGCTTATACTTTGTTTATTAGAGAAATTCTACACTTAGCAACATGCTGGACACAATGAGAGAAATTTTAATAATAAATGTTATTTATTTATCTGTAAAATAATACCAGCTACCAGTCAGGGCTTGAACTTCTGCAGTTGAATTCTGAGTTGAATCCTGAATCTGTGAAATCCACTATGGAAAAAGCTTCCTAGAAATGCCCATATCTTTGATAATGCCATTTGATGCAAGATCTTTTAGAGAGGCTGCTAATCTTTCTAAGAAGGAATAACTGATTCTCAGATTTGCTAAGCAAAATATTTTCATTTATATGGTGTTCTTATGAAGTCATTCACAAGAACATCATAGTAATACAGGAGATTAGACATACAACCCTAAGTTTCAGTGGGCTCAATGTGTTTTTCTTTAGTTTCCTTAAATACCTATTGGCTGTCCACCTTGACACAAGATAAAATTCACCTTGTGAAATTTGCCCATTGGTTATGTTGCATGTGATTCCATTGCTTTTAATGGTATTTGAGGATGTAAGAGAGACTGAGGTCTGGGCATGTGCAGCAGATATATTCATATTGTCTCCTTGCACTCAAGTTCTTGCTCTCTGCTTTGGGTATGAAGTGATGATACTTTTAGCCTCAGGTCACACATGTGTAGTTTGTTTTAGCTTCATGAGGATTCCCTTTGAGACTTGAATCCTCATAACTTTTTGAATTGCCTGTATTAATCTTTCAGTGCACTGCTAAGCCCAGTCTGTTGGATCCATGTTGTAGCTGGTAAAATGGAAATCTTGTCTAGGCAGAATTTCAGGACTTTGGACGCCTGTCAAAGATTTTCACGTATCTGGAGAAATGGCTCTTTGGAATCTTCCACACATGTTCTAACTGTGATTTATCCACTCACAATAAGTCCAACGGATTCAAGACATGCACAGATTTGTGGTTTAGCTCTTATTAAGGAAATGGAAGCCTGAATTTTTCTTTAGAGAGATTAAAAAAAATAAAAATTATCATTTGGAACGCCTGGCTTAAGGAGCAGCCCTAAATAAACTCAGCTAAGGTAAGCTAAACTAAATTTAAAAAGATAAGTAGGCAGAGCCATTTTGAAATATACAATCTAATTTTGATATTGCTGACCTGAAAATAGATTCTGGCCTTTTTCAATTTTTTGGTGTGCAATTTGTTGATTTGAAGACCACTAAAATATGGCAGTACTTGGATGTAAAAGAGGAGAAAATTAATTGCTTGATAGTTCTGGCCCAGAAAAGCAATGAGCCCTCAGACACTTTTGGTACAAATTCAACAAAGTCAATATATTATTCTGCATTTTGCTGTTGGGATGCTGCAGCAGAAGTTCCCCAGGGTGTGTCAGGCAGGGCCAGGCAGACAGGACCAATGCCATGACCCAGCCAGGAGCAGGGCAAGCGGGAGCAGGGGGGCAGCTCTGTTTCTGGTTAGCGAGCACCTCCCTGGGGCTGGGCCAAGGCTGAGTCGCAGCGGGAGCTCGGCTTGGCGGGGCCCCTGGCCAGGCTTGGTAATTGAGTAGTGGTGTAATCCTTTTCCTCTTTTCTGTCTTGTTCACAAAACAAGTACATTGTTTTACTGGCTTCTTCATCCTAAAAATGCATTCTATAATTCCCCTCTCCTCCTCCCCCTTCATACTTTAAACCTCCTTTTTCTATTTAAACCTCCTTTTTCTCTGTAAACTTCAATCTACTGAGGAAGACACTTCTAAAGCAACTGGCATATAAACTCGTATGTTTTGTTCTATTGTTTTACTTCTTGTAATCTAGGCAGATTTTTTAAACCATCTTTAGGAAATTGTATTTTTTTCTGATTTTCCGTAACATGAAGTAGCTGAAACGTATTCTGTTCTAAAAAAGATCCTATTCCAAAGCTTAGCACTTATTTTTAAACCTAAAATTGGTGATTGTAAAGGGTAAGGATTACTGTTCTAAATGTAGGTATTGATTAAAAAGGACTGTATGTATATTTAAGTAAATGAGAAAACGAATGAGAAATCTGTTAAGGAAGTATCCTCATGTTTCTATATCTCCAAGTAAGCAAAGGGTGCAGTAGGCACCACAAACTACAAAATGAAGAAGTGACAATGTGATGATATGCTTCTGTTAAATATCCAACAGAAATCACAATATGTCATGTATGTCACTTAAAGACAAGGGGATCAATATTTCTTTGTAAGTTCCTTCTGAAATCAGTATCAAGTGTTTCATTGCCTTTTGAAGTCGTGTGAAATGTGAAGATTTTACTGAATTTTTTAAAGAACCCTTTGTTCCACAGAATGACAGTTATGTCTTCTGTATAGAAGTTACTGACATTTTGTAATTAATCTTGCTAAAATATGTGGGTATCTATTTGGCATATTAAATGTGTAAATTCAAAATCCATTAAAATTTCTGCTATACACAAAGGAAAAGTAAATCTAGGAGTTCTGCTTTTAGCCATCAACCAAGCAATTATGAAAATTAGATTTTAGGTTATGGTGATTGATTTATAAGTATAAAAGAAAGTAAATAACATAAAAAGCAGTATTAAATTTAACAAGAAGGTAATGATATCACTTCCCATGAAAAAAATTAGCCAACAGTCATAATTTTAATTTATTTGGGTGTATATAATTTGAAAATTGTGGTGTGATTCTCCACAACTTTGTGTGTTGTGTTGGTATTTTAATGGTTAGAAGTAACATAGGATAATCAGGCCAACTGGGTCTGTAATGCACATAGAATGAATGTTCATATGTTTATTCTTTGTCTTTGTAGACTATCAAAACAAGTTCTACAAGATGTAAACCTTCCTTAATCAGCTTGACATTTTTCATTGTATCACTGGGGAAAAAATCTGGGTTCACTGATTGCAAAGCATCTTGAGAATATTATGAATTTACTGTTTCCCAGCAGGTGTTCTACAGGGATGTTTATAAATACAAACAATGAATACTGTGCTGCATAGGTAATATGGTCATCCCACAAGTTTAAAGCAAAAAAAACCCCAAAAAAACCTCTTGGGTGAGCAAAAATCCCAGTAATTCCTTTGGAAAATGCTATGATGCCTGTATGAAAGAGGTATGGAGATGGAACCTGTAGTGGCTGGTTCTAAATGAATAGTGATAAGGTAATAATAAACAACAAAGATAAAGAAGAATCAAGATACTTTATTTCATTTTTCGATGACATTTTTCCCTTTGCTAAAATGAAGGATGGAAGGAAAATGAATACTGTATATTCAGGGACCTGCAAAATTGGATAATATCCTTAGTTTGATTTCTTGCTTGGTCAGGCACCAATTGAGAACTGGGGAGGGAAGTTTTACAGGAAAAAATGGAGTAAGCCATAGAGTCTGGAAGGGTTTTATTGAAACAGTGGCTTGCTGAAATTGGGAACAGACATGAGTCTGTGTTATCCTTTCATTTATTTTCACAGATGGCATACACTTCTGGACTTGTTCTTGATAGCTCAGATATTCTGTCAGAAAATATTGCTGTCATATCCCTGAAACCTCTGCTCATTAGGATATGTTTTTCCCCCTCCTAGCCTCCTGGCAAAACCTATGGATTTGAGGGAATCCTGATATGAAGGCTGAAGTTGAACATTAGGACCTTTCTATATCCTTGGTCTCAAGTTACTCTTTGTGTTGCTACTACCCCCAACCAGAGCGACATTTACTGTCAAGTGCAGAGTATAAGTGCTGTCAGAAAGCCACAGCCCTGGAAATTATTCTTTATTTCACTAATATTCATTGAAGTTCATTGTCTTCCTCCACATTCAGCACATGAAGATGCTTTACAACTGCTTTTATAAAATTTTCATCTACTTTACAAAGCGTTTAAAAAGTTCTATTCCACAACATGTTAATACAAGGAAAGTAAATGTGATTTGGATGAAGTCTTATATTTTCTCTGCCTGGTACACAAATTGACACACTTAGCATCTAGTTGACTATTTGTGAGTAAGATACTAGTTCCAGTCTAGTCTTAAACCAGTAAATGGTTCATTGTCATCAATATCTGGCAGTATTGAAAATATAAATGGCAGAGATTCACTAGCATATTGAAAACTCCTTGCTGTTTCTCATACCTCATCTTCATCATCTTTTGATAATTAAAATTGCAAAAACCCAACTGTTTTCTGTTTGTGATGTGGCACTTTTAAATAGATTTAGATCCTTAGTGTTTGATAAATTCCATTGGACACATTTGGAGGGGCAAAAAGGTGAATATTTATGAATTATTGTTTCACTTTGCTAAACTCAAGATTAATGTGTTTAATTTTTTTCTGATGTTCCCATTGAGAAGGTATTTTTCTTTGGGGATTTTAATACCCTTGAGGATTTATCCTCACAAAGATGTCTTGTGTCATAGGCAGAAAGAGATGATGGCTTAAATCAAATGTAGTAAGAACTGGCTGTTTGTTGCCTTATTTTTCAAAATCTCCAAAGGTATATGTTTACAGCTAAATATTCACTACTTGACACTATCAGAGAAATTTTAGTTTTCCTAAACTGAGTGTATATGCTAAAAAGAATTCAAGGGTCCTTTGTAAAGAGTACCAGGTAGGGCTATCCACATGCAACCAATAGGTATTTTTAAAAGAATGTATATTTTATGTCTTTCTACTTTGCTTTATATAACTCAGGTCTTCTGCATTTAAGATGCAAGACAAGACAGTACATCAGTTCAAAATTCATGAAGTTACAGATTTTTAAAAATTACATACTTTAGCATATGAATGAGGACAGATTTCTATTTTGGGTTTCTTTTTAAAAAGCACAATATATAATTATAATTGGTTGATTGGCAGTCCTTCAGATGGTGATTTTAAAATGTTATACACTTTGTTCCACAATCCCTTTTCCAGAGTTACATGACTACTAATTTTAAAGAAAGATTAAGTTTGTGATAGGTTATACTTGAGGGACTTGAATAGTTAAAAATCATATTCATACACATTTCCATTAAAACTTGAATGTTAGCACTTTAAGTATGATGAATGATGCAGAAAAGTCTGACACATAATGTTGACCACTACAAGGACATGTTTATGCAGAATATTCTGAGGAAATTTTTATTTATTTCGACTGAGAAATAGACTTTCATCCTGAACGCAAACATCTGTGGTCTGTTAAATGTTTGTCTGTGTACAGAGCATATAGACTTCTACCCATGATATGGGATGGAAGAATTAAGAAATGACATGTAAAAATGAAAGTCAATTTTAGTCCATTAAAACAAATTCTGGAAATACTGTTTTAGAGAAGATGACTATATAATTTATGGCATAACTCACACTGTGTAATTTCTGCAAACTTCATGTTTCATAGAATTGCTTACCTGCTTAATTTTTCCACTCTGTTAAAGATCATAATTCAGGGATTAATAAAGACTTCTATTTATTTCATGTTGCTGAGAATTTGTCTTTCTTGAGAAATTAAATTTTATATTAACATGGTTTCTTTCTTTGTATTTCAGTAGTTCCCACTTATTTTGGTTTTTTTTTTTTTTTTTTTTTTAGTTCTATACAAAGAGATAAACTAAAAAATCTCATGCTAAAATTTGTAATATTTCAAAACCTAGTTTGCCATCTATGGATGAAGGAACATGGACTGTTTCTGCAGGTTGTTTTTACTGCCCTTGCAGCACTTCTGAAACAGCTCAGCCTCTCTTTGCTATTATTAGTTCCAAGTGTACACTTTGTTCTGGTGACATTTTTAAAGGACCTTTCGTGCCCTTAGGTATGTTAGACATAATATTTATCAGCTTAGTTCTAGAGAAAAGCACTTAGGTCCTTTGGCTTCAGGAAGGCAAGTTTGGTGATCAATCACTGAAGTGCAAAACAATACCACTGTAACATATTCAACTATTCTGCTTTGCCTTACAAACTCTAAACTAAAACTGTAGCTGTAGATGTCAGTATTTTAACTATTAACTATTAAATTTTAACTATTTCTTCCCCTCTAGCTCCCCTCCCTAACCTGCCAGTTTGAATTTACTTACTGTTATCTGAAGATCTGTCTCTGTAACTGTTGGAATATTTACACAGTACTGTTCCCTTTAGGTCTCTCACCTCTGTAAGGGTGACCCTAAGAAAATATATTGGAAGGACTTCCTAAGATGATAATTCTGCTGTTAAAAAAAAAACCCTGGTTTAATCATACTGGGATTTGCCTGTCTGAATTTCAGAGCAATCAAATCCCTCACTCTGTCTCATTGACCTATGCTCCTTCCATTCTAGAATTTCTTCATTCAAGCCACTGCTATTGTAGCATCTCACAAACTGCTGAACAGGAGCGAGTGGCAATGTGCATAAAGAAGATACTAGGAATGCAGAAGTTACCTCTATCTTTTGCTTGTGTGCAGATAATGAGCTTAGTGAGAAAATGATAGTCTCATATCCAGGGCCTAGAAAAATCCCATCTAAGTGGACAATTTCCATGAATCCTTGACTGAATGATTGGTAAAGATAGCTTTTCTAAAAAAGTTATCAGGCTACCGAATTCCAACCAACAACTTTTGTGCTATGGGAGTGAACTTTTTGAAATTTCAAATATACAAGAATGTTATGATCATTGACAAGAATGTAAATAAAAAACATTTCTGTGAAAATAGATGGAATATCACTGGAATAAAAAATATTAAGGGAATGAAGACTAATTTAAGACATCTGCGAATATGCAGGCAGCTGTAGCACAATTTCTTTCAGTTTGTGCCCTGTTTTCCTTTCTTATCCATATTGAGAATTGAGTGCATGATCTTTTGAAAGGAACAGGGTTACATCTGTTTTCCCTCACTGCTTTCTCATCTAATTTTGACACTGAAGGACAGGCATAGAAGACCTTCTGGTTGCACGGAATGTTACAACTTATTCCTATTTTCTCATGCAGAATAGACGCTTGTCAGAATATGCTTTTATTTGTATATTAGGGAATTTGGAAGAGAAGAAAGCTGAACTAAAGGAATATATTTGTATGCTACTTCTCACAAGATTTGTATGCAACCTCTCTACACAGAAAAGTATATAGGAAAGTTATAGAATTGGGTAAGGCATTACAAATATCTCAAGATAAGCAACAGCAAAGTAATTTTGCCCTCAAACTAGTCTTTATTTCCTTTCAGTGTAATTCCTTCCTTTCCTTTTAGTCTTACATTAAACCCTATCTACCTTTGCTTAATGATCAGCAGCTAACTCAGCTTTGTTGTGTAGATCAACAAAACAAGACCAAGGTTTTGAAACGTCATACTTGTGGAAAGGGATTGGTGGGCAGGGATAGGCTCTGTCACAGGGTCTTGCCATACGCTGAACACAGCTGGTTTCAGGCAGTTCCCCAACAGACCCACCACGTGACACAGCTGGGTCCATCTGCAAAGTAAGGTGTGTCCTTTTAATCCTGACACATCAGAGAAGGAGGAAGGGAGGAGGTGCTCCAGGTGTTGTAGATGTTACCCTGCCACCATGCAGAGGATGTCTGTGGAGTAGATATTCCCAGCAGCCTGTGCAGGGAACCATGCCAGAAATAGGTGACAGTCCCTGAAGGAGCTGTGGCCATTGAAGGGCCCACACTGGAGCAGGTTTATCCTGAAGGATTGCAGCCTGATGAGAAGACTGGTGCTGGAGCAGGGGAAAAGTGTGAGGTGGAAGGAGTGGCAGAGAGGAGCTGTTGAGTACTGACCACAATACCCCAATGCCCATCCATGAGAGTGGCTGGGTGGGACTTGGCAGCTGGCCAGGGTCAACCTACCACAAAACTACAATGTAACTTCTCTTTAACTCTGGCATACTTAAATAATAGTTTGATAGCACTATGTTATTACTTGGAATACTACATGCATAAGCATGCAAAGGAAGATTTAAATTTTTAATAGGTGTTTACTAGTTAAAACCATACATTGAGATAAAATGGTGACATCATCAGTGGACAAAGGTTTCTCTGAGCTCCATTTTTCAGGACTTTGTACCATAATGGGGTAGCAGAAAGATGATGGCATAAATAAGATCTAAGAAAGGATATTATGCTTTCTTAAAGAAACACTGCAACTGTAAGCAAATGCATTGATTACCATGTCAGTAATCTCACTAATTATGAAGTTCCTGTTTTTCTTTTTTTTTTTTTGAGGAAAAACAAACAATTGCCAGGCTGTATAAAATTTTACAGTTACAGAATCTTAGAATCATAAAATGTGCTGAGCTGAAAGGGACCCATCAGGACCACTGAATCCAACTCCTGGCCCTGCACAGGACTGCCCCAAGAGTCACATCCTGTGCCCGAGAGCATTGTCCAAATTCTTATTGAACTCTGTCAGGCTGCCGCTGTGAGCACTTCCCTGGGGAGCCTGTTACAGCGCACAGCCACCCTCTGGGTGAAGAACCTTTTCCTAATATCCAACCTAAAGCTCCCCTGACTCAGCTTCATGCTGTTTCCTTCAGTCCTGTCACTGATTAGTCCTGCTAATTGCAAATGCAGCCTTTGCTGTTTCAGCATGCACAAAAAGCTATCCAATTTATTATGTGGCTTGTCGGTTCTTTTCAGATGTCTGAAAGGACTGACCCGTATATTGCTCTGTACTGTAAGATTTTCTCTGAGGCATTGAGAAGTAGAAAAGACTTATGGAAATAAAGCTTTGTCTGCCTTCATTATTTCTAATGACTAGTAACAAGGCATCCTAAAGGTGACAC
The DNA here is from genome assembly GCA_013398075.1 of Notiomystis cincta. NCBI lineage: Eukaryota > Metazoa > Chordata > Aves > Passeriformes > Notiomystidae > Notiomystis > Notiomystis cincta. The sequence continues at coordinate 345,273 of VZRX01003921.1, forward strand.
TAGCTAGGAGTACTGCAACCAAGACATCCAATATTACCTTTGAAAGGCAATGTTACTGCATTGTCCATAGTTAAACAAACTTGGAAGATTCCTCACAATGGGTAATTTTCTTTTAGAAACAAAGGAATTTCTAAGGAAAAGGTACTTAAGGATTTCTTTGGGACTATAATGCATTCCAGCATTTAATATGTGAAATATTAATATTTTGGATGAAGAGTTAGTTAAACAAATGTTTTATTCAAGTCTATTTTCTTTTTAGTCTCAGTTTCTTCTTAACTGCAAGCAATATTTTAAAACTGGCTTTTAGGGGTCAGGCTTTTTATTTTTCTCCTTTATTTATTTATATACTTTCTTACTGCTAAAAAAAGCCCTTGGAAATGTGTGTTTCAGTGTTTTGGTTTTTTCCCTATGTACTCCTGACCTTCCCTTATCATGCCAGCTTGACACCTGACAAACATTAATCTGAGGCTAGGTAGTACACATAACAACAAACCCCAGATATCAAAATACACAGTAAAGAAGTTCTATTTTTACTTATTTTTAAGCTTACCTGCAGTTTCATATTAGGGAAAAAATCCCATTGGGCATCATTAGATCTCTCTGAGATCGCTGATGACAAATATAAGCAGTTCTTTCAAAGAGTGAACATGTTCTGTCCTGGTGCAAAGGTGCCAAAGGTGCAAACTCATTGAGAAGCTCTGAGTTAAATGCGAACAGTTGACTCTGACTGTAATCCCTGATTTATCTAAGTAACCAAAACTTGTCTCTTGTACTCTCAGTGAGATTGTTTCCTGTTGTTTTTGTATAAATCTACAGCAATTTCAAGCAAGGCGGGGAAGAAGAATGTGTATTTTCATAAAAGGAAGAGAAGAATTGCACAATAGACATAAGGAAGCAGAAAAGGTTTGAGATAAACTGGAGAGTGACATTTAAACACTGTGAGGGGAGGATAGGACTGGCTTCAGTTCAAACTGGGGAATGACCAGAGAAGGGAAGTATCTGACTGCTAGTTGTATCCTCTGTAGTGTGGCAAGGTGATAGAAGGATCATTTCTAATTCTTCCACTTATCACATATATCAGGTGTGTCTCTTTTGAAAGCAAAATGTGGATTTTATATTTCCCAGTACCCAGGAATACTCATATAATGTCTATACTTCTGAATGAAGGATAAATCTTAAACAAATCAAACTATCATCTAAGCTTTCCCTAAAAGAACTAAGGGATGAATGTCATGTGAGAGAGATTGCAGTATAATGTGTCACTAAATAATATTCTTTTGCTAATTCAGGCACCTGTAATCAGGTATTTAGGTACCTGCATTTAGCAATGAAACAGATATAAGAGTGGAGTAGATTTTTCACTCTTGGAAGTGAAATATTTCCTTTCCTAAATAATGTGTCTGTGTGTAAAAGTAATAATAAAACTATCATATAGCAGGAAAATCCCATGGGTGAGTTTGTTCAGCTTTGCTCTCTACCTTCTCCTTCTGCTGCTTTATTTGTTTTCCCTGAAGGAATGTTCATCTCATCTTCACTGACATTTTAAAGTCAGGTGGTGACTTTTAGTTTTCTATCCAGCCTGAGTTCCTTCAATGCCCTCAAGAGTGCTCTTGACTTCCTCATCAAATAGTGGATGTCTCAGTCCCACCCAGAGGTCTCAGCCATGACAGAGTTACTGCAAAAATAAACATTAGTATGTTTGTAATATTTTTTTCTCTCACAAACTGCTCAGCAGCTGAAACCAACACTGGCAATCTATTTGATTTTAAAGGGAATGGGCAAAAGGATTCAAGTTTCTAGTGTGACTTTTATTCCTTCTGTTCTTCCTAGCATGTTAGGAGAGAGAAATATGTTATCTTTCCTCTTTAAGAAGGTCATGTTCTCACAGTCAGTGGATGGGAAAGACTGTTATGATTTGCTTGCAAATTAGATTCACAATGTCAGTTTCAGGTTTTGGAAATTTAAATCTATAAGTAAAGAAAAGGAATTTTTTAATAGTTTAAATTAATTACTGTTAATAATTTGCATTTTTAGAAAACCTATTTATATTTCCATTATATATTTTAAGATATAAACAAGTCTTAGAGAGTATTATTAAGAAAAATTTTCAGAAGACCGAAGACTCACATGATTACCTTTCTTCCTTGGGATCAGATAATTGGTATTCCAATTCAGTCAGAATTCCTAAAATCATTCAATTCAGATTCAGTCAGAAACCTAAAGTGAAATCTGATATTTTATGGAAAGTCATGCTGCTTCTAGTCTTGTTTCTAGATTAGTGCCTGCCCTTAGAGATATACAAAATAATTTCTATTGGAAGGGATTTCTGAAGATTATTTTGTCTAATCTCCATTTCAAAGCAGGGCAAACTTTAGGCAGGTAGATTTGTCCATTTCACAGTTTTTTTAAGCAGAACCTACTCAGGATTTCCATGCTTGTCCTGTCATTGTGCACCTCCAGGAAGACCCTGTCTTTTCTCTTTTTTTTTTTTTCCCTCTTTTCTTTATACTTTCTCACTGGTTAGAGACAGTGGTAAGATCATTATCCACAATACCAAATTTACCAATAACTCTACAATGCAGATATCAAACACACATTTTCAAAATATCTGTACTTTTACACAGACTTTATTGAGATACTAAGTCAGTCTTGACAGGTACCAACAGTTGTACTCTTCATCTGATAATTTTTAACTACAATTTATATTTCATGTAGTCATTTCAATGTCACTGTTACTAAGTGTTTAGCTTTTAGGATATGAACTAGCTGCAAACAGCCCTCAGCAGCTCCTAGAAATCTTAAAATAAACATGCTTTCCACAACTACTGATAAAATGGAAAGTTGGATATATTTGCAAGGGACTGTCTTGTTAGTAATCTACTGTGTTGGCATAATGTGTATTTTTCCATATGGTGAGGCAGGACTCTTCCAATCATTATATGCTCTCATTCAAATTCTGCCTGCTGCAGGAAATTAGCACTGTTCACACTTGTTTAGGCTTAATAAAAATCATTTTTCCTAAAGCACAGGGATAAGGTCACCATCTGCCACATGAAAATGCCAATTTCAAATGAGCAGCAGTCAAAAGAGAGTGTCTTTCATTTTTAGACACTCTCAGAAGGAACTTAATAGGAGAAATTGTAATTGATTCTGACATCTATCAGATTACAGGATAATGTTAAGGTATCAGATTTTCAGTGTTGCAGATATGTATTTTTTCATACAGTGTTATGAGTTCTTCATAGACCACGTTCCTGTTTTCAGCTCTGTTCCCTTTTGGGAATATCTGACCATACATAATAGGCATTTGGACACCCTTCCCTAAGCATGAAGGCAATAGAGGATCTTCATACCTAAGTTCAGTGATTCAGCACTCATAGCAGCTTTGATTTTCCTCAGTTATTTTAGACAATCTAATCCATATAAGTATGCACTGAAATATTTTGCTAAAAAGATCTGTTACAAATTTATAGTCTCTATAAAAATCTTTTAATTATAGCAAATTGAAAAAATATATATACATATCGTAATTTTTTTTTACCAAAATAGATTACAAAACTCTACATTTTCTATGAGTTACAAAGAACATTTACACTTATTTATTCAGAATGTGTGTGCTAAATAAACACATAATTAATGACTATAGAATGAATGATTGAATATGGCCTTTCATGACCAGAGTGTTCATACTCTAATAAAGGAGATTAAAAGATGCAACTCCATCTAAGGAGTTGAAGAGCTCTCTTACTTAAATTTGGAAACATCTGCTTTTCAAAATTACACTCGGAGTTTTGTAGTCTTTCCAAACAGGAAAACAAAATTTACATTTGATTATTTTTTTTAATCTCTTTAGTTTACAAACTGTCTGGTAGTGATAAGGTTTTTTGAATTGAATATACCACATAAATATATTCAATCACTAGTTCTGTAATCATTTGTTATGTATTGATTTAAAAAATAAATCATACAGTTATCTTCCCATTTTGAGAACATCAAGTAATCCAGGAATTAAAAATGACAAATCTCCTAATCATTGACTGATTTCTGCTTTCTCAAAGCACACTATTCACAAAGATACAAGCTGAGGACAGAGTCATGCTGGTGACTGGCAACCTGGGGACAGCAGAAGGATGAAAGTCACATTTAATAGTGACAAAAACACATTGTGGACAGAAGAAAATTGTGACAGATTGTTTCCACCTCACTTATTACAGAATTCTAAACTTGTGTTTAGTCATATCATGTATCCTAACATCAGCTCAAAAATAAAGGGTGATTTACTATTTGGTCAATGAGAACTGACACCACTTCTTAAATTGCTTCCCTCAGCCACTGACGTTTTTGGCTGTAATCAGAATTTCAATGCTGACCTCTAACTATTTCCAAAAAATTATACCGATAGGTTTATGAGCTGGATGTTTGCTTTGCTCTCACAGCAGTTTTTGGATCGAGTGATTGTAAGCATAAGTTGCCCTTTATCTCAAATGTGAGTAGCTAATTTCTTTATTGATGGCTCTGATGTTACAGCTGCTGTAAAGCCAACTTCATTTGCTGCAGATCTATGTTCAGCAAAATATTCCAGATGACCTCATGGTTTAATTCTAGGTGCTATATTTTAAAAATTATTATTATACTTATTATTTAAAATAGTTTACAAGTCTAAAATCAATTCTAACAAGTGAAAATAAATTAATATATAACTGTGATCAGTTTCCAAGCAAGTGTGCTTCTGTCACTCTTTGTAATCTGTTTATTAGGAGCTAAACAGAATCTTTTGTCAGCTGTGGTCTTGACTCGTACTGTTTCTCAATATTGTAACATTTTTTCCCTTGTTCTTCCTTTTTTTTCTGAGATCTTTTAGAGGTATTAAGGTTCTATTTTCATACTGTTCACTTCCTCCTTTAATTACATGGTGAATAAAAATCCCATCAGAGATGATAAAGGGAAAAGCATGTGTTCATTTTTTAAAAGCTTTCTTCATTTTCTGGAGAGTACTTATATCTTTGTGGCATGATTTAGTTGAGAAGGAGCATGGATGAATGCTATTCTTCCCTTACCTCTGGCTCTGCAAGCACGACCTGGTAAATAGCTGGGCTGGGTCTGAAATTAGCCATGCACATACAATCTGTTCCAGTGGCAACGTTATGTACCTGGTGACAGGTTGTGTGCACAAAAAGACAGATGGGGTTTTCAGATGTCTCATGCTTTGTGTATACCAGGATGGGTGGACTGAAGCACCATAAAATGTAGATAAACTCTGCTGTCGAAAGAAACACCATGTATAGGGATACTCCTTAAGATAGAAAAAAAGTATGGTGTAAAACTGCCATAGAAAATTACTTCTTAATGAGCAACACAAAAATAAAAACTATATTATGGCATGCTAATGTAGAAAATAGTGAAAAAACAAGCCTGGCAATTAAATGTTAAGGACGCTAATATATGTGTTTGTATTGTTAACATTTTTTTGACACAACTTTGTGACACTTTAGAAGATATTAGAATGACACTGCAGTCACCCATGGAAGCTAGAGCGAGTCTCCTGCAGGAGCAGCAGCAGCTAATGGGGGTTACATTTTTACAAGTGTCTAGACATCAGTCCAGCAAAATTTATCAGCAGAACAGACTAATAGTAAAGCCCAGCATTGCTCTGAGAAAGCATGGTAAATCAAACTTTCTACCTGGCTTGTGTGCATGCTGTAGTCAGCAACAACCACTGTCTGGGGGCACACAGTCCTGCTGCTCACAGGAACAGCAAAAGCAGCCTCCTACAAGGCAATGAAATCCTTCCCCAATTTAGCATGATTCCAGTAGCAGGCTGCAGATGCAATTTAGTTGCTGCTCGTATTCACATTTCTTCCAACTGTGCCAAGGGTGGCCATAGCCATATCTGAATGACAGTGTTATGTGCTAGGAGATGAAGTAGTATATTGTTTCATTTTGTTCAGCTGCGGCTGAAGTCATTCCAATTTAGTTCTAGCTCAAGTTCAACAACATTTCAAAATAGCAACTTCTTCTTTCATTAATAAATAATTAAAAATTATGGCTTGAACCAACTTCTGTTTAGGAAAATAATGGATTTGCTTCAGCTGCCTGGCTGTGCATTTAAGTGGGAGCTGCAATGCATTTTTCAACAGAGAATGGGTAAGCCCTTTTCAGCTCATCTTTTCTGACCCTACATGCATATGAACTGAAATAAACTAGAGCAGAGTTTTCACCCTAAAAAAAGAGATATATTAACATTTGTACGGCACTGCTTGTGCTTCTGCTATAAAAAAAGGCTCTAAAAATGGTGTAGTTCTATATTTAGGGCCTTTCACTTCTATAACAAATATATTCATTTTATAAATAAATATTTTAACTTCTAATCCTACCCATCCAATTTAAGGTTTGAGAAGCTATGTTTTTCCCTTGTACTGTCATAAGTGAAAAAAGTTTTGAATGTCAAATTAAGACTTCAGTTTTGTCCTCACTGTCTTCAGTAACTCAGCTTTATGTCTGGAATACATTTACGTGAGTATAGCTGCTGAGTGTAATCTCAAATCTTCTCCTTTTCAGAGCTGTGCAGGGCTAGCAGAAGTTTGTTTGTTTGTTCCAGTTAAAAGAGCAGAGACATCTGAAACCATGAAAGGGATTGATTTAGAAAATAAGAAGGAATCAATGTATGTAATTAATTTTTAAAAAGTATAATTGTCCTCTAATTAGCTTAATGAGTTAATATTATTGTAACTCTTCCAATAATACCCCCTCAAAAAAAAAAAACCAAAAACAACAAAAGAGAGAAGAAAAGTCTATTTCTCAGTTTCTTAAAAGGAATACAGTAAAGAACAAGAGACAAAAGGAGGACAGTGATCTAATACGGAGACAATGAATATGCAGCTATGGTGGCCATATGTAACATTTCTGGTTACAGCTCCACTTCAGCCTGAAGTGTGCTGGTCATTCAGTCCATTAAAACTACTTTAGCAGTGGACAGTTATTAAAGGATTAATAACTTTAAGCCTTTCTTTACAGTGCTTTTCCTTCCAAAGTCTACTTAAAACATGACTTCTTTTCATGGCAAAAGCCCTCTCCCTATACTTCACAGCCATTAGAAGCATGAAGAGGCAGACTTTCCTGAAGAAAATGCCTGTCCTGTGTGAGTTCTTTGTCCTGCCACTTTCTTTCTTCTCAGCTCTTGGAATGAGCTGAGAAACCTGCATCATTCAGGCAGGAGCCAAAGGAATATATTTTAATGGGAGTATGTCTTCCATGACATACACTGTAAATGACTAGAGGGTTTTATTTGTTGGGAAAACATTCAATGATCTATTACTTTCATGTTATTACACTGAATTTATGGACCTGGCATTTAGGCATGTCTACATGAGCCATGTTTATGAATTTCTGACAGGGATCTAGAAAGCAGTAATAGTTCAAAGAGATCAGCTCTGAGCCACTTCTGAACAATATTTTTATATCAGATATCTGCTTTCATAGCCACTAGATTTAAATGGAAATTATCTCTATTTTTTTCTTTCTTGCAGCTTTGAGGTTCTTAAAATTTTCACTTGACAAGAAGATATATTACTGTCTGTTTGTCTTTAAAATCCACATATTTACCTCTTCCTCTCAGAATGGTATGATACTCAAATGTGAACATATGCAGTTACAGTATTTTTATCTCTGCAGCTTTGTGTGGAATAATGTAGTAGAAAATGGTAGTATAAATTCAATACTATATTCTAAGGAAATATTATGAACTCTTGGAGGCAGTTTTTAAGCTGAGTAATTCTTCTAAAACAGCTCTTCAACAACAGTACTCCTGGATGTAAAACACAGTTCAGACTTGCAGGGTACAAGTCAAAAGTCATGTACAGGTTACATACTTGGTGCTTAAGAGATTGTGTTAAAGGAAATGCTCATAAATGTAATATATTTACAATGAAAAATTTTCTGTATTTTTACTAAGTGATCTATGATTTAGAAAGGCACAGAGTTCTTCTGAAACTAATTAAAATCAAAAGTTAAGAATGCATTTTCTTCAAGTATGGCCTTCCTCTCTCTGACCTCAATTTCTGACCTTGATGTAAAATGGTTAAAAGAAAAAGATATAAAATATTAATAAATATTTCAATGTTAAGCAAAATGATTTTCTGAAATTTAGAAGAGATATAGTTGCAATGAATTGAAATCGACTCAACATAAGCTTAGAACACAGCATCTAATCAGATATTGAATAAACTTGTTCCTTGAAAGGGAACCTAATTTCAGATAGGTCAGGGCATTCCCCTTTAGGAATAGAATATGACTATACTAAATAAACCTTTTCTTTTTGCAGCTAAATGAAGATTTTTACAAGAAAATCTCCATGCAAAGGAACCTTGAAACATAAAACTGCACTTTTCTCCACTTTAATATTTTCTCCATATTTCCAGACTAGTTGAACAAAGGCTTTCATTTAAATTAAAAAAATGGACTTAAAAGTATGAGAATATGACAGCATCCAATGAAGCCCAACCACAGCTGTGGTTCACAAAAAAACCAAGCAAATCTCCACTTCCTCCCCACTAAAATAATACAGGTTTGATCTAAAAATGAATAACTTTCAATTTTTTTGGTGATATATAGTAGATGTGCATCACTGTTGTCTTGTTAGTTTCCCACCAAGGGTATCATCACTTTTGGCTTTTAGACTCTATTTTATTAGGACAATTTTATGTCTTTTCTTGCTGCTACTTTTCCTTCATTTCTTTCAAATTTACTGCAGCAACTGAAATGAGGAACACCCACAATCTCCATTTTAGTAGTACACGTTTAGTTCCAAAATATCACACTGTTCATGAAAGATGAATTATTCAGTGCACTGTTTAATAGTGAGAGGTCTGTAGATTGTTTGTATTTTAATTAAGCATAACCTAAATTCAGAATCAGTCCCTAAAAACGGAGGATGGTATTCTGGGTTTCCATTACTTTAGTATGTGATAGTCAATTAATTTCAGAATATATGTCTGTAGGGGTAGTTTTAAGGAGGATTTTTTGAGAATTTGTTTCAAAGTGCCAATCTATGCCTTCCTATTAATCTTTGCATGGCACAGAGGAGTTACTATGCTGAAATTTATTAATTTGCTTTTATATTCATTACAGTCTGCAAAAGGTTGAAGAACCTTTTGGATTTTTTTAGTTTTGTTAGCTCATATAGAAAGAAAAACCTGATTTGGCAATGTTAAGATAAAAGTCTGACAGAAGAAACAGAGAATGAGCAAAAAGACTTTGGTTATTCTGGGGAATTGTGATGTTAACTGTAGATGCCAAAACAGTTTTTCCTGGGATTGACTACAGCAGAAGGAGGAGGATTTTGGGAACAGGATAAGGATTGTTCTGAATTTTAAAACAATTTCTAACCTTGGGGGGAAATGGTAATGAAGAGAACTCTTAATTCTCAAGGGATAAGAGACAGATTCAGGTTATTCCCTTTTAGGATAAATCTAGAAACTGATGTCAGAAATTAAGTCATTCTTTAATTAATGTTTGATGGTGGAAGTATTTCTCTGTGGAATGAAAAAAAGGTTATGAATATATCTCTAGAGTGAGCAACATAATTTCACTTCCTTTCAGGACATAGTTTGTATCTAAGAAAGTCTGTAAGTGTGACAGCTTTTTCTTAATTAGGAAATGTATACCTTACTGTAGTCTTTCAAGAGCTGTAAATAAACTCAAGACATTTAAATTTCATAGTGGCTTCACCTTTCTCATTCTGATTGCTGATAACCCTAATGACCTTCACATAATACCAACTGGCAGATAATTAGCTGCTCAAAGGAATACCAAGTTAAATTTGCTGATGACAAAATTGGGAGGAGCTGTTGACTCCCTTGAGGGCAGACAGATCTCACCAAACTGGAGGGATGAGCAGTCACCAATAATATGAAATTTAACAAGGGCAAGTTCTGGATTCTGCATCTGGGATGGGGCAACCCTTGTTGTGTGTATAGATGAGGGAATGAGAGTCTGGAGAGCAGTTTTGTGCAAAGGGACCTGAGGATCCTGGTCAATGGCAAGGTGAACATGAGTCAGCAGTGCCCTGACAACCAGGAGGGGCCAACCCTGTCCTGGGTGTATCAGGCTCAGCATCACCAGCCAGGCAAGGGAGGGGATTGTCCTGCTCTGCTCTGAGCTGGGGCAGTCTCACCTAGAGTGCTGGGGGCAGATTTGGGCCCTGCAACATAAAAAAGTCATTAAGCTGTTAGAGAGTGTCCAAATGAGGGCCATGAGGATGATTAAAGGTCTGGAGAAGAAGATGTGTGAGGAGTGACTCAGGTCACTTGGTCTGTTCAGTCTGGGGGAAAGGAGATTGATGGGAGACCTCACTGTATCCTTCAACATCCTGGGTGGTAGGAAGTGAAGGGGCAGGCATTGATCTCGTCATTCTCATAACCAGTGACAGGACTCAAAGAAATGGCATAAAGCTGAGTCAGGGGAGGTTTAGGATATCAGGAAAAGGTTTTTCACCCAGAGATTGTTGAGCACTGGAACAGACTCCCCAAAGAAGTGGTCCCGGCACCAAAACTGACGGAGTTCAAGAAGCATTTGGACAATGCTTGCACCATGTCAGGCATATAGTAGAATTCTTGAGGTGTCTGCATAGGGCCAGGAGTTGGACTTGAAGATCCTGATGGTCCCTTCTGACTCAGTCTGGATTTCACAGGATTGCAGATAATATGCTATCTACTAACATTAAATCATGTATGCTTCTATAACCTAGGCTGGTAAACTTCTTTCTTTTCATGTCTAAGGCAAAGGGACATTCCTTTTCTGTTTCTTTGTCAATCTCGTCTTTCTGTAATTTTTTTAACAGCACAGCTCCATCTCTCATTGGAATTCAACAATGGTTTTTCAAGAATAAAAAGTGAGCAGCTTTTTCTGGAAATCACAGATAGGTTTTGCTACACTTTAAAATTGGAACCTTTGGATGAAAGCGTGAGTCTGTGATAATTGATACAAAGCAGTTTGATGAGTGGGGAACAGAATGGTCAGTAAAATAGGAAACAGGAAATGTTATAAATCTAGCTGTCTCAATATAGAGAGTGAAATAGAGTGCTTTAAGTGGTAAATTAATCAGTAGACTATATTTTCTGATTTTGAAGCAAAATTATCTTTAAAATATTAGTGTTGATTTTAAAGGTCAGGCATATAAAAATGAATATATGCCTTCAGACTTGCTAAGAAAAGGAGCTTGTAATAGATACTCTCCAGGTACTAGAACTTAGCCTGGGGTTAGGTCAGTTGCTTAGAACATGACGCAAGTAATGCACAGGGTGTGGGTTTGATCCCTGTGTTGGCCATTCACTTAAGAATTGGATTTGATCATCCTTGTGGATCCTTTCCAACTCAGAATACTCTGTGAGTGTGATATATGGTACTAAGATAGACTTTAGCAAGAATGTTGTGAGGGACTATGTTAAAGACCTTACAGAAGTCTAACATGTAGTTCTTCTCGTGTCCACTCATGTGGTTATTTCATTGTAAAATGTCACTAGATTAGTCAGTGATGATTATTTTTTCAAGCCACATGGTTATCTGCAACACAGGACTTTATTTCATAGCTAGCAATGAAGAAATATTTTTTCACTATGCCAGACAACTTTATAAATACAAGGAAATTGCTCCGTGCTGTGGCTGCTTTGTAGCGTCCTTTGGAGTAGGAAGAGTTTGGCACAGTGGGCACCTATATTCTGTATTTTAAGGCACTTAATATTTACCTGCTGTGTCTAGGTCATGTGTGATTATCCTTTTTGGTAGCTTAGTAGCCTGATGCTGATGACTTCTGCTCCTGTTTCCAACACTATGAACTTATCCTTTCCTTTCTACCTCTCCTGGCCCTTGTCTATTCCTGCTTCCAGTGAGTCAGCCCAGCTTGCCAAACCAGCAGTTTTAGTTTTTTTTTTTCCTGTAGTTGGTTTTCTGCTAATGAATGAATTAAATGAGCTCACTGAAGAATCACACAAGTGCCAGAAACAAGACTTTGGAAGTCTGGATGAAAAGGCTGAGTAAGACACATAGGGAGGAGGAGGACTCCAGCTGCCTTTGGCAGCAGCCAATAATTAACTTTTAGCTCACTTCATGCATTTGTGCCTTCCATTTCCCAAACAATCTAGAGCACAATGAGGTGTGCACATATTTCAGTCCAGTGGATAAATGACTACAGTACCTAAATAAGATTCAACAATGAGAGGTTATGACTTAATAAGAGAAAAGTTTGTTATGTATTCCTTCTGGCTTCTTTCCTGATTTTTTTTTTTTTGTGTCTGTGTTTCTGTCATTAAGAGATATAGTTTAATGTGTTATTCTCTCACCATATATAATATTTGGCATTCTATGATACAATTTAGCTTATAGTATGGATTACTTTACCAATGTTCAGAGGGGACTAGTTTGGGTTGCATTCATGTAAGTAAAGAACCCTACAAAGTGTCTGAACTTTTTCATGGGATCATGTTGACTAACTTAGGCGAGACATGTATTTCTTGCTCTTGTTTCTTTCGTAGAGTGATCTCAGTGTGTTCACTGTCCTTGACTCATCAATGTTATATACTTTTTTATTGTTTTATTGTTCTTATACTACAAGGAGAGCACCTAATCTTCAGATGTTGTAATCGTTTCTGTGCTAAAGTTTAGAAATACGTGCATGGTTACTGTTCAATCCAGAGCTTTGCAGAGTTGCCTAATAAAATCCAAATGAATTGATACTTGGAGAAATAGCTTCTAATTTATTCTGCCGAGCACAGTAAAATCTTTTGCAAAGAAAACATTTCAGAAAATGTGGTTCTATAATTAATGTGTGATGGCAAATTAACTACTGAACTTAGTTATAGGGCCTATAATGAGGAAACACCCCAATGTTTTGCCTCTACAAAGAGGGAGAAGCATTTTTCTGTACATATCTGTGACTTAAGAATTCAGGAGCATGTGCTAACTCCACTAAAAAACCACAGCATAAATAATAAAATAAATATTTAAGTTACATCAAGCCTCTGATGTTAAAATCTGGTGCATAGGACCAGACAGTGCCCTTTTAAATTTTTTTATTTTATGCAATTAGATCTGCAAATCCAACCAAGACCTTTGCAGTACTGGTCTAGACAGTCATGCAATTAGAAATTATGTCTGTTTACAACATTCTGAAAAAGGAAGCTTAGGATAGGAATCCCTGTGGGCTGGGTGAGACCTGCTGCTGTGAATCAGTGGAATCTACAGTGTGGGTTCTACAGACTTTGCTTGCTCTTCCCTGCCTTCCTCCAGGGGAGGTGGTCTCAGCTGCTGATCTCATTTCTGTTTGTAACTCTTGAGTTACAACTCAACTGATTACAAACAACAAATATGAATGAAGAACAAGATGCACAGACATTTCTAAGCAGAAATGAATCTGATATGTCTGGTCAAGCAGATGGTTTCAACAGCCTCAAAAAGGGAGAAATAGGTCTGAGTGTATGTTGCTGCCTGCAGATTTTAGGAGAGTATACTTATAGACATATTTACAAGCTTTTTTTTACCATCATGAGAATTGGGAGCTTGCAATTTTTGATGATAAATCCACATTTTTCTTATAGTCTCACGTGACTCCAAGACCTCATTTGGAAAAAAAATTTAGATATTAAAATAATGAGAAAAGCAGTTACTTGGACCTGGTTATCGTTTCAGATGTAACATTTGGAAACAGTATTCAACCATTTTGATCTACCTTTGTTTTGCTGCAGGTTCCTAGGAAGATCTTGTAGGAAACTTGGCCAGATCTGGGGAAAAATTCTGTGCAGGCAGCAGAACCACCTGGGTCACTGAGGGCTTTTCAGCCCTACCAGCGCAGCCATGCTAAGAGGAGAAATTAAATGTCTCTGTCCACATTAGTTCAAAATGCAATAACTAACAGACAAGAAAAACACATCTATCTTGTTTATGCTTGCCTATGTGCAGGGATTTGAGGTACCTACATCTCCCAGAGCTGCTCAAACTGCTGAAGTGTTTGGATATGTCTTGGCCTGACACATTATGTGACCAGAAGCAATTTTGTTAGGTGCAGCCAGCCTGCAATTCTATAGAATTACTTCATTGTCTCTTGCCTTTTGTTTGAAAAATACACTAGTTTCCTTCATGCTAAAGAGGTTTAGTAAACCAAAGATGATAATATTAATTACTTTAAGCAAAATGTGTTGCTCTCATTCTCTGTCATTAAATCTGGCGTGTTCCACCCCATGCAACAACTGTTATTCCAAGTAGCTTTCTGGAACTGCAGCAGACAGTTGTTATGATGCACCATATGCTCTGGATGTAAATTCTTTTTTTTTCTTTTTGACAGAATTGCATTAGTGAGTGACATGGTCTAAGCACAGCACAAAAGCCAGCTAATTTTTAGTGTGTCTGGCAAGGATGTGTCCAATGACTCTGGCCATGTCAGTCACCTGCCCTTTTATGTTTCTCCCTTCTGTAAGGTTGGTATATTAATGCTGTCCTTAGGTTATGTGTAGGATAGCTAATTAACCAATTACTATATCAATAATTCAACAGATAAACTTGACTTCATAGTGTATTTAAGTGGCATTTTGTTAATAAAAACCAATCATTGAGTAAGGACTAAATTAGAGAAGGTAGATGGACTATATATATAAAAATAAATAATGTTTATACCCACTGTGCAAAACTGAAATATTGAGATGGCAGTGAAATAAAATGTAATGGGAGGCTTTCTGTACATAGGAGATTTTTAGCTTCACAGAGTAGGAACAGAGGGGTGAGGTGTTCAGCTCCTGTTTTGAAACAACCACCACCATATTATCAGCATGCCACAAAGTATGCAAACACCACAGGAAAAGCAATGCTAAGAACTACTTGTATGACTAAAACTGACAAGGCTATTTTGAAGAACCTCTAAAGTTTTTAGTACAATCTTCATTTGACTTGCACTTAAAGATCATCTCTGTTAGTCTAGACATTTGCCAGTCCCTTAGGTTATGATTTAAAATGGATTTCATTTAGCTCACAAGATGTACACAACTGTGTAACCTATTTGGTTTCAGTAAGCAAGTAAAACTTACTCTGCTGTATTAATTTTTAAGCACAGTACATAATTCAGCAATGCAATATATTATTGAATTGGTAGCATCACATTTCTTTTCAAATTGTCTTCTTTGTTCTTTTATAAAAATCCTTTTCCTTTTTCACAGAAGGCTTCCCTGTTGACTTCCTATTCCTTCTCGCTGAAGGAGTTGCATTAAATGTTCTTTTGAATGCATCAAAACCATTCAGTGTGTCAGCAGCATGGAAGCACAGCACAGAAGTATGGATGACCTTGCTTTAGGGATAAGGCTATCTTTTCTGCACCCTTTTTATACCTGCTAGATGAAAATAGCTTAATTTCCAATTCACATGTTAAATAGGAAGCAAACATTGATTCAGCTTTTTTGTCTAAATTGTTTTTATAGATGAAAGCATTTCAGTCTTACTTTAGATCTTTAATTCTAGATAGCAAATGGCCATTAATTTCAGTACAGTTTCCACAATGAGACAGTGACCTTGCCTTTTTATGTACTGCCTTCTAATTGTGTCCAAATTGGTTATAGAGTAGGATGACAAAAATGGCCATTGTAGAACCTGCCTTGATTTTTAATTGTTGTTGGTTATGATATGCCTGAACTATGCTTACTCAAACTATGTCTGCTAAAAGGAATACAATGAATGGGTAGGTGCAATAAATGTGCTCCTGAGACCAGTTTCTACTTATCAGAGATTCAGAAACACAGGATGAGGTTTCCTTTGCTGAGCTCTCATCATCATAAAGCTTGCTGTTAATTGTAAGCAAACTTCTAGGCTTCCTCAGAAGACATTGAAAGATGCTTATCTTGAGACTCATCTCTCAAATGGGAAGTGAGAGAAGTAGTTTTCTGGCATTTAGAAATAAAGTAAATGTCTAGGTGAGATTTGATGTCAAACTTCTAGTGGCTAATGTTAGATGAGATGCGTCTTGTTCGTGAAGATTGTAGATCAGCTTTCAAAATACTCTGCATTTTGTTCAAGTTTTAATTTTGCGTGCACATCAATAAGAGGAAGAAATCCTAGTATTAACAAACAGCAAGTTCAATTTTGTTTAAATTAAAATAATTTAAAAAAAATATTAAATATGGAAAATATCCTAGAATTATATAAAGAAGAATATTGAATCATGATTTTTCTTCAGGAGGATAAAATTCATCGTTATTGGTTTTAGAGGTTTTTTTTCAGTAGAAAAATTTATAATATAATGTCAGGAAAATACAAGCATTGAAGAGAACAAATGGTTGGATTTTCTGAGCTGTGACTATATGAAAATTGCAACTCTGCTTGACTAATATAACAGATATGTGTATGCTTTATACCTTATAAAAGGGTAAAGCAGTAAAACATGAGCTTGCATATGATTTGAGTTTTTCCCACAAAACAGTTTCTTTTGTTTGAAAAGTGATTATTAAAGATTTTCTAAAGGGTAAAAAAAGTCCAACCCTTAAAATTTTTATTTTGTGTGTACTCATAGTATAACTGCATGACATTACCATGGAATGCATGTTTGTACCTTAAAACAATAAAAACCCCCACATTATAATTTCTTGTTACTCAGGATGGTGTCATTACATTACGGAATCTCAGTTAATGTTAATATTTTGTTATGGTAGATTATGCCTTACAGGTACATTGTAGCTGTATTCTTCATTATAGAATTATAGAACTTTGCTTTTGAATGAGCTCAGTTTTTGTTAGTGTGTAACAACAGAAGTTGCTTAGATAAGTTGGAACAAGGAACTGCTATAGCAAACTGGGGAAAATGCTGGGCATATAATGATTAGATATTTAAACAAAACCTTTACACCAGATTTTTTTGTGATATTGAAACTAGGTTTGAACTAGAAAATTCTAGCAATCCTTACTTAGTGGGTGTGCTGTTATACACCTGAGCCAGCTTTGAATCAAAGCCTCCCCATGCAGGGAAAATTTCAATTAATGGGCATGAATAGACCCGGACAACACGCGAGAAGGGCAGTCATCCAGTCTGGCTTCCTGCAAGGTTGGAATTATTCTATCTGCACATGTCATAAAATGTGTGAAGTCTGGTTTTGTGTCTTCCATCTATCTTAAACTCTACCCTTTTCCATATGAGTTTGTGCAGGTAACTTTCAATTACTACAGGTAATGTCTAAATTAGCCATTCTTCGTACAAATGTGTTTCTCCAGCATCATTACTACTCCTTCTTCCTGCTTTTTCAGGTCTCTTAACATATTTTGTTTGTACCATTTCACATTCCTCCTAAAACCCTGTAGGTCTATTTGATACCATAATATGGGATCTAATTTTGGCACCATTACTGAATCTGCTGTATAGTGTTGTGAGGAGAGTGGAATCTACCATTGTGCCTCATCAATTTTTTGCTAATGCGCTTTCTTTCTCATGATGTGAGAGAGTGATCCATAATACCAATCACACTGACATTTTACACACTTCTGATCAAGAGACTGGCAACTAACTTTTTTTACAGCCATTAACTTTGCATGGGTGTGTTGGTAACTAACACATCACTTCAAGAATAGTTTTCAAGGAAGATTTTGTGAGAGTATAAGGTAGAAACAAAAGTGTAGATGACATTCAAGGTATTCCTTTTGCCACTTCACTCTAAAAGCTGAGCAACAATAAGTCAAGAGTGAAGGACTGACTTCTTACAATACTATTGTGGTAATAGTCTAATCACCAAATTGCATATAGATACCACAAAGACACATAAAATTTTGATATTATACAGATATGCACTTTTAAAAGTACCTTTACAAATATTGATCACACCTTTTTCTATGATCTGAAACTCATTTTACTTTAACAGAGTCTTGTTCATCTGAATATTATGACACCCTGTCAGCAATCAAAGATAACAACAATAAATGGTTAAGTATAGATTTTTAAACTATTTGTTGGACTAATGCTTAAATTGGAAATAAGAATGTCCAGAATTTCCTTTGTTTCATTCTCTTCTCTAGACTACAAATTAAACATTATTGCTTATGAAAAAATCTCTAAAGAACAAAACATCACGCGGCGAACAAAACACATTCCATACCTAGGGAAAAAAAAGGCAAAAAGTAAAGAAAGTTAAGATGGGGAGTAAGAGGAGATAGTCATATGAGTTTGTGACAAGGAATATTTTTGCTTTAGTATTTGAGGTTCTATTTGTGCTGGCTGCAAGTCATGAATTTCAATAGCCTAGAAAGAAATACATTTCAGTTGTCTAGGGTGTGAGTTTTTTCCCCTCCTGCTTTTAATATTGCCACCCTTTGTGAAAAGTAACCTGAATCCACTGAAGAAATGCATGTTAAAATATAGAGGATAAAGGAAAAAAGTTATTTTCTTAGTATTTCAGAGTAGTAAGGCCCTTGTTATATGATTTAACTTAAGTGAAACAAAGATGTTTTCCATTCTGCTGGCAAGAATTTGAAACATCACAGTGTTTAATGTAAATTCTTTTCATTGCTGTGTATTTCAGTAGAAGGTTTTCTATATACAAACCTACTTTTTTTACTTGCAGGGAACAATCCATTAGTACTTATTAATCAGCAATTAGATAAGAGTACATAAGATCAAGGAAATGAACACAGTAGTTACGTAAATTTCAAGCTTTTGTAACACTGGTACATGTGTGCTGTCTGCTAGTGCTGGTTGTGGCACTTGGGTCTCAGCTGAAAAATATGTACATCTACATGAAAGTAGACAACTCTCTATAGATACTCATCTAAGGCAGTTTGTGTGTGTTTGGTTTGGTTTTTTATGACTCTAGGAACTACAGGAGGTAAACTGCAGTCAGTGTCTCCTAATGTGCTGTGATTTCAGGCAGAAGAATGCAAAATAACTGATAAATGGGTCAAACCATCTACTGTTAGTTAAATATTCTTAAAGCTTTTTAGGACAGGCACATTAGATATTCTTGTCTAACATACTTCTATGGAGAAAATGCAACAGTTTTTGGTGGTTTACAGTGGAGAATAAGTCTGATGTTATTTTTTTGTTCTTAAGGCTCAAAAAATCCCATTGCTGAGCTAAATGCATATCTATGTAAAACATGAGGTTTTCCCTATATTCTTTCTATATCAGAATTTTTTCTTCTGTTCTTCAAAGTTGATGTTAGCTGGAGTTTGCCTTGATTTCAGTCTAGCTGCCCTCAAAAATGAAAACTATTTTGTAAATAGTAGCTTGTAACACCATGCTTTAAGCTTCTCCTCAAATTAGCAGTAGTGTAGCAGGAGCACAAATGTGTATTTACTTCATTCAAATAACCTAATTTCTCTTGCTTGCTATAAAGTTCCTCACTTCCCAAATGGAGCACTGAATAGTCCTCTCTTGTGAGTTCCAAATATCAATCACATCTTTTGACAGATGGGGCAAGATGCAATCTTGTTAATCTTGTCCCATTCAGCCAGCCAGAAAATGGTGACTGAGAAACTCAACTACTCAATGGCAGATTTTTTTTCCTTGGTGACTGACTGATGAGTGCAAGGTATTCTGAGTGTCTCATGACCTAGTGGACTCAAGATGTCTACTTGTTAGCTCCTTCAGCTTGCCAGTAGGCTAGGATTAGCTCTGTGACAATTTAGAAACATACACAAAGTAAAAAATGTTAAATATCACAACATCTTTATGAAATAAGCTAGCGGTTTCCTTTCACAAGGTTAGCTGGAAGCCAAATATTTAGCATATTAACTGAATATAAAATCTAAGTAGTGTATTACTGAGATGCTCTTCTGAGACAACTAATTCCATATTTACTTCATTGCAAAATCTGTAAGTTGAGAAAATGTGGTGGGATTTTTTTTTTGTTGGGTTGGCATGGTTTTTTTGGTTTTATTTTGTTTTGGGGGCATTTTTTGTGTATTTTTTTTCCTTTTCTTTTCTTTTTTATGGAAACCCATCCATTGAAAACTGCCTTGTTGGAATTTCCTGTTCACTATGTCACTATGTCATTTCTATACATAAATATGTAAGAAAAGCTTTCTGATACCATTCAACATTCATCCAAGCATTGAAGAAAAAAAATGGGAACCCTATTTTTTCTAGCTCTGTCAGTGAAAGAATTATAAGCATTTCACTCACCACTTATTTCAGAACAAAGCTATTTAACCTGACACTTACTTGCAGGAAGCTATATCCAGTAGTGCCTGATGTATGTCCAATGCTTTTACCTACTATTAAAAATCATATTGCTGGGCTGTAGCAATAGGTTTTGCAATCATATGTCTGGTTATAATTGTGTTATAAATTTTGATTTCCTGTTGAAAAGAGGCAGTTATTTTACTGCAAGAACTAAAAGGTATCCTTGCTTTCAGGTTTTAGTAGTCTCTGCAATACTAACAAATAAAAGTTGATATGAAAGTTTTACATCTGGATCTGTAATATGTCAAAAAGAAATAGCAGGGTCTTAAAACTGTCTTTAATTGAATGCCTCCTCTTTGCTCAGAATACCATGTTTATTTACCCTTGACTGTTCTTCAGGTCAGAATTTTTTCCTCCAAGTCCATTATATTACATGACAAGCTAAGTAATTTCAGCCGTTGCAGAATATATATACAACTTAGTATAATGAATATGTTCATTCTTTTATCTTATCAACAACCATGCAAGAAAAATTTCGAGAAGGTAGTGTGTCAGGAAAACATTAAAATGGAAAAGAGCTAGTAAACTTGTAAATTCAAAGCTGAAGAGGAAGAAAACTGATAAGTGAGCTGTTAAACAGCAGATTCATCTCACAAGCAGTACTGATTTAAAACAAACACTTTGTTTTGTCAGGGCTTGAGTTGCAGATCATTACCTTAGTGCAAACTATTTCCATTCATATTATAGTCTTATGAATACTATTCTCATAAAAATTGTTACAAATGGAGAATACTTCATGGTATTGAATTGAGAAAAGACTAATTCTACTTAAACCCAGTCTTTATTGCAAAACATCGTAAATGTTTCTCTCTAGTGCTCTCAATAGCCATGAATGTATTCAGCATCACATTAAGTTTAAAACAATAATTTCTACAAGGAATTTTAAAGAATAAATGGATCAAATTTTTATTTAATTTCTGTCTTGATTTGAAAAGAAATCATGAGCTCCTGAACCTAAATCATACAGTCAGTTCATAAGGCAGAAATGAAAGTTGACCAGAAACCCCAGTATTGTACACACTTTGGGATAAAAATGAAATTTACTTCATACTTTAAACTTCAGTTTTACAGAAACAAACATGGACTTTTCTGATGTTGTTTTGTTGTTGTTTCTTTTCTTTCCTTGCAGATTCAAAATTAATTTACAATATTCTATGGTTATTTTCTAAGCAAAATGTCCTTCTTGTCAATGTGTGCGCATGTGCATTTTCACCTCTTATGCATATGCTCATATTTGGAAAGCATTTAATTAGTTAGTCAAGAAGTATTAGTTAATATTAAACAACTTTTGTCTATCAAATATAATTTAAAAAAAGTAGTTATATGATTTTTCACTAAAAAACAGGAAGCAGATTTCGGTTTTGATAAAAATAACCTTGGATGCTGCCATACCATAAGGTACCATAAAGATCATATGTTACAAGCATAGTAGATGTAAATTCCTGTTATACACACCCACTGAGGAAGCCCTTGCACTCTGTTTAAAGCTTTAACAAAGTTAAGAGTAAGTATTCAAAACACTTGTACTGAATTGAAGGAGTTGAAACGTGTTTGGATTTGGCCTAAATTAAATATATCCCCTGCAAGGGTCTTTTCCCTTCTAGTATGTGTTAATAAATTTGTTACTCGATTTAGACTCTGTAATATAAGGTCTGATTTCTTGCTAATCACTGTCCAAGCCCACACAATTAGCCACAGACTTAAATCCCAAGCACATGCTAAAATCTGATTTTGCTCTTTTCTCGTCACTTGACCAGGGATATGTATAGTTTTAATAGGAGTCTGAGAATTTTTAATTAAACTGGTTAAAAATTTGTTGAATTACAAATTGGATTTTCTCAGCCAGGATTTGCATATGAACTATTGAATATTTTCATTCAGTGCTTAAGAAAAATGTCAAGTCTGGGTGTCCAGCTACTCTTGGTATAACATAAATGCCTTCCTTACTCTTCTACTCTGAAGATCTAAGTATTTAGTATTTTCATTCTACAGTAAACTATGGCCTCAATAGCACATATCTTTCCTGGTTTAAGTATTGGCACTTATAGTTCAAGGTACCTTAATCTGATTTTAAGTCAACTTTTATTAAAAAAACATACAGAAAGGAATATTCCAGTATAATATAACCAATCTGGAATACTAACCTGCAGCCTTAATATTGAATTATACTGTAGATCAAAATGTGCCTTCTTCTAAAGTCAGTCGAGTTTCAAAGTGTTACAGTAAGTGCTTGTTCAACTGTATTTGGTGAGAAAACAGTCCCTGTTAATGTACTGTGACATTTAATAACACTTTTGTATGTTATAGAGGTGGACAATACCTTCTTTGGAGATGGAAATTTGCTTGGATCTTTTGCTTTTGTGCTTGTTTTATTTCTCAACCTCTTCTATATTGTTTGAAGTTTTTGTTAAATGCAATTTTCCACCTTCACTTTCCTATTTGAAAACATGGCAAAACTAATCAATAAGGATAAACTGGGGAAAAAATCCCAGCAGCCCACATACTTGATTAATTTGACCACTATGGTGAATATGAGGAAGAAATGATAAAATTTGTCTTTCTATTTTTTGGCCGGGGAGAGAAGAAAGAGGAATAAAGATGAAGAAGCCTAAGTTCTGGTACTGTAGGAGAGGAAAACATCTGCAATTGACAATTGCAACTGACTTAAAAATAAAAGAAACTTGTTTTTTACAAACTGTTTGTAACATAAGTGAGACAAACAAAAACTCTGCAGAAATTTTTGACCTTTGGATTCTTCTTAAAAATAGTGCACTTTTCAAAACTGAAAGAAAATACATTTGTGCATCCTTGAACCAGGGATATTGTCAATTTGATGAAATTTTGAGAGCTTATTGTAGTAGCCATTATTTTCAAATACTGAAAAACAATTTGTCAGTGAAATTATTTCTTTCCCATTTTGTCCACCTATCTAGCTTTTCATTCATAAACTATTAAGGATATTCTGCTCATCTACCTGAGGGTAAAAGAAAAGGTTAACGTGTAGTTGACTGAGCATGTGCCTATAAAAATTGGCTCTGACTCTAAGTTGTGTCAAGCAGTTGGCATGGCTTCTGATTAGTAATTAATTAAATCAATGCCAGCAGACAGTAATGGTATCTTTCCATAGAATGGCATGCCAGACCTATTAAGGATAAACTACTTGATACTGATTCCTGGTTTAGGCTTTGTCAGTTCAGAGGGATACCTAGTCAACGTCATCTTGTGAAAGATTCATTTAGAAAAAATGCTCTCTAGAATATTCCATTAAAACTAAGCTCAGAGGATATTTTTTGCTTAAGCTGTACTACTTCTTGCTCCCTGGATAGGGAAGTTGTCAGGTTACTACAGGCTCCAATTACTTAAATCAAGTTATTTTAAAAAAAGCAACAAAACCTCCCAAAACCCCAAGCCACATTTACTCGCCTCCCCTCATCTCGGGTATAACTTATCAGTTTTGATTCAGCAAGGTCCAAGAACATTGCTTGAGATTTAAGCTGTGGTTCTGGTATATTTCAGTGCAACCAATGATTTTGAAAGTATGTAGCAAAGATCCTTGCGGACTTTAATGCTATTTCAAAGACTGTTTTTCTATTGAACACCTTTTGCTCTGCAGGCAATGTCAGTTCCTGACAGCTGATAGACATCAGCGAGTACTACTTATTTCTACAGAAGGCACTTCTCAGGATTTGTCATGGGTATTGACCCTTTTGTCTCAAAAGGTCTGATTTAAATCTCTCTAAGTGAAAGAAATAACTAGAGGCCACAACTGTCCCTCAGCTGTAGTCATGTAAACTCAAATGAACTTCACTGGTTCAGAAGTTTAGAAGCTAAATGCTCAGGAGGAACAAAAACCCCATTGATAATCTGAAGCAAAGCATTGTTATGTTAAGTACTGCTGAACACTGTCTATCCAAAATTAACAATAGCATTGCAGGAGTGGAAATAGTTGCCTGACTGCCTCATATTTGTGATCAGTTCTAATTGTTTGTTTCAGGACAGTGAAAGAAGAAGCAGCGCATTAAAGATTTTTCTAAACATTTTCCAAATATGGTAAATTTCACTGGTTATAAAGCCTGCCCTGCTTTTCCTGGACTGAGATCGCTGCTGAGCTAGTAAAACATACCCATTGGCCTACAAAAAATTTATGTAAGGCCGTAGCACAGGAAGTTTTTCAACATCTATGGTTTTTGTGTATGTCTCCTTTTGCAGAAGGAGGACAAGCTTGCAAACAAAAATGTAAGAGGAACAGACAAAACAATTCTCATGCTGTATGGAGGAAGGTGCTTTGAACCTAAGAATAGGTTGCACTGGATGTCATTATTGGATGCATAGGATGGACTGCACTGAATGTAATTATTAATGAGTCTGGGGAAGGTTCCCATTGCACTCCTCTGTGACAGAAACAGCCTTTCTGAAGAAATCCCAGAAGAAGCCCAGCCTTCAGGTTTCTAGAGCTGAAGTGTTGGAAAGCAACTGTTTTCTATGAGTTGTGTTTTGAGAATTGGTTATTTTATGAAGGAGGTTTTTTGTTGCTCGGTACAAATAAGCTGCCTGAACACCAGGCAGCCTTAGGTTTATCTTTAGAGGTCAAGCTGAAAGGACTGGATATTGATGTGGTTGCTGTTACATGGACAAATTTAATTCTAATCTTTTTGCAAGTCTGAAGTCCATGTGGTTATTGTTAATGCTAAAGGGAGAGACATGTACCCTTGGTGTTCATGTAATTTTCTGACCTGTGCTTGACTTCAGATAATTTTAATACAAATTTTTACTCACTTTTGAAAGAGAGAATATATCCTTTGCTACATACCATGCGAGAGGTTCTCCTTTGCACTTTCCTTTGATCTGTGCTGTCTCTTTGGATGCTGGTGAGCACAGCTGACATTAGGACCACCCTGTCATCTCTCTCCAAGGAGCAAAATAACCCTTGATGTGGTCATGTTTTAAATGACTGCACACATTGCTGGGAGATCTAGGCTCTAAGCTAAACAAAGAAGACATTTCAGGGGGCCAAACAGCACAGGGTGACCCCTGCAGACTATGGTGGAAGGTGCCTAGCCCAGATAATAGGCTTCCTCACACCCCTTTACTACTATTTGCCTCTCGTAAGGAAGGTATCATTGTAGAAGGAAATAACTTCTGCATAACTCTGACAGAACAACAGCAAATGCCAGGAAAGCTATGGTGTGAATACTGCAAGTTCCTGTGGCATAAGAAACACTGAAAGATGCCTTGTTTGTTGAAAAATGTGGATGTACGTCTTTGGTGGTGTGGAAGGGCAAGGGATCATTTTCAGCCTCTATTTTGGGTTACTGTGGTCTTTATCTGGGCGTTGTCTCCCATGTGAGTGCAAGATCTGTAGCCCTTTACCTTGGAAGAACTAAACCAGCCACAGCTGGAATGCACAAAGTTTGTCAGCATCCACAGACATGGCACATGTATATGTACTGATATGTGGGTGGCATACCTGTGACCTAACCTTCAGAATTAAAAAATGATTTATAAAGTAAGACCCATTTTGTCCTAAGCATGAAGCCTGAAAAACATAGTTTTTCCTTGAAGGTGAAAGGAGAACACCTCAGAGCATTGTTTTATACCTTTTGTTAGAAATAGAATCTGATTTCAAAGTATTAGCCCTTAAAAGTAAATATTTTCATATTACACACAGAGTTCTTATTCCAATACTTTTCAGGGTTATGGGCTGACTATTCACAGGAGTCATTATTAATTTGTTAAACTTCTGTGGCTTTTATATTTAGAATTTTCCTTAGAGAGCTACTTAAAAAAACCCAACCAAACAAAAAAACAACCCACAACTCCAAACCTCTTACCCAGTTTGGAAAAAAAATATTAGTTTGTTTTGTGTCAAAGGTTAGGAATACCTCTTAGAATGTCTTCCTGATTACTTATTCCAGCAGTACTGCCATATTGAAAGGTGTTTGAAATCCTTAGGGATGAAAGTTGACAGGTGCTATATGAATGCAAAGTGTTATCTGTGACAGATCTAGGTCAAAATCTTAGTCAGGGCAGTACAATTCACTTTTGTTCCACGGGTGGTTGTTGCAAAGGGCAGCTGTGAAGCCTTCCTTGATTGTTCTCAGTGGCTCTTAGTCTATTAAGTGAGTGCCATGCTGATGGGGTCAACTGCTGCTTGATATTGTTCCTCTGGGAACGTTTTTGGTTATGTAGCCTGAGAAACGCTTGGTTCTACACAGATGTGGCTACAGATACCTATTCTTTACCAACTGCCTGGTGGTGTGTAGGGAAGGTAAGGAAACAACAGTTGTTGATGAGATCTTATTTGACTGTTGAAGATCATGGATTATACACAAATGCCATGATTTTGGGTCCTAAATAGATAACAGAGAATTTTTGCAATGAAACTAAAATCTTGGCAAGACCAGCTTCAACATTCAGATGAATGTCCAAAAGAGATAGTGTGTGATTTGAATAGAGTAGTGCTGAACAGTAATTCTGGGTTAGTAAATAAAGTTTTTGGCACTTGCTTGTGCTCTTTCTCTCTTTTTATGAAATCAAGACAGGAAAAACCCACTTAGTGTACTGAAGACTGGTTTTGGTTTTGAGTCTTTGCATTTAGAGATTTTAAAATGCCTCGCATGGATATGAATATTGTAATTGACAAGATTGCAGTTCTTAATTGAAGTGTTTTATGGGTAAGTTCACAAAGACCTTGTATTTTAAAACTGCTTTTAAAATAATGTTTTAAAAGAGGTTTTTAAGCTATTATGCATTCTTTTAAAATCTTTTGATGGCTTTGCTTTCTCAAATGTTTATTTCATTCTTCTGTTTGAAATACCAATACTTTTTTCAAAGATATGCATAAATTCTAACAGAATTTGTGTATGTATAATTTTAAAGTTACATTTAATTTTCTCATATACAGAGATTAAATTTTGTTCTGAATTGACATTCTTATTAAAATAACTGAGGTTTGGTTGATAACAATAATTTCATTATATCTATGGTGGATATGCATATATTTTTGAAAGTAGCTATTGTTTTGGCTTCTTGGTGTGACTGCTAGAAACATCTCTAAGCAATCAGCATTACAGGTGATTTTTAAGCGTTTTCTTGTAGCTGTACCTCCTAAATTTTATTTTGTAATAATTTATGTGTATGACATAGCATTTACTACCATTTGAGACTAAATTATCATAGCTAACAGATCGCAATTTACACTGAAGCTACGTAAATATAGCTTTGTTCTTTCTCTTTTTGCAGGCAGCTCTAATGCCTGATTCTCTGCAGACTTTTCTCCTTTGGTCTGTTGACATCATTCTCACATGCATTTCTTCTTTTCTTTATCTTTTTCTTGATCATGATTGAATATATTTATTGTAATATGTTGTGCTTTGTTATCTCCTAACCAGCAGCAACACAGCAATAAAATCCCCTACTCAAAACTATTCACATGTGCCCTCTACCTGCCCCCCCCGGTCCCCAAAGCATGTTAATTTTAAGCCAACATATTTTGTTTGAACACAATTTACCTTATAGCATCTCCTTTGTGCCTACTAAAAGGTCTAAAATCTGTTGTACATTCCATTTGTACACAACAATGTGCAATTTATGTACATCACAAAATCACTCCACAAGACAGATTTGCTCTGGAGAGTAGAAATACTGATACAGGAATGGTCTATTTCTCCTGAAAAAAAAAATATATTGGTAAACTTTGCAATGTGCTTTTTGATATAAAGTTCATATTTAAATCTTACCTATTGGGTGTCTTGAAGCCTAGCTGTAAGCTAATGTAGGACAAAAGTTTAGGTAGTTCTTCATCACCAAAGTGTCATGAGTAATTGATAGTAAATGTATCAATTTCATTAAAAACACTAGTCAAAATATTTTTCAGATTGTATGGTATGTTCTCTGTAGGGACACAATAAGTCTCTTCCAGGATGATAGAAATGAAAAAGTAAAATAAGATTTACCTCTGTTGTTATGAAAAGGGACAGAATGGACTTTTGTCATTTTGTTTTAGTGGGAAAGTGGTCTTTGCTTTGAGACAAGGAAAATGAAATAAAATTCACTGGCACTGAGTTCATGAGAATCTACACCTTATTTTTAGTATGATAAGCCATAAAATAAAAGGCAGAATTGACATTTACTTTGGGGTTGTGACAATGACCCCAAGATCACTAAATTCTATCAGGCCATTTGATACATAAAAGACAACAATTTTGAGTTGGTTATAGGTAATGAGGGCACAAAATTAACATCTGAGAGCTCTTGAAAGCTAGCATCTCTTAATATTATTATCTCTGATATATGTACATTGTGGAATATAATGCTAAATTTTATTGCAGTCATTGAGAGTGTTTTTAACAAAAACTTATTGTATCAAGATAGAATTAGATATGCACTTGTGGGGTATTAGTTCTACTGTTTTATCATTTGTTAAATTATACACTTGACTTGTTCTTCTGAGGCCTTCATCATCATGGCTAGGTTTCTGTCTATTAATGTTCTCTCATAATAACAATGAAAACATTGTTCCCAAGCAAATAATTGTTGCACAAAATAAAAGAAAACAATTATTGATATTTTCTCTTTTTTTTTGGATTCGAACAGGCTTATACTGTATGGTTTGAACTATTTTACACATAGTGGCTACTCAAATATATAATGGCTGTTATAGAATTTCCTTATAATGTAGTCTTATTTTGTACATGATAGGCTAAATAAAATTATCTTTTTGAGCAATACCTTACATGTGTAGGTAGCTCATTAGAGTTAAAATAAAATATAAATTACATGGTTCTTGACTGAAAATCACTTTCCAACCAAAATAAGTCAAGATCCCTTGACATAGATCACACAAGCAACAAAAATTCAATCTAGTAATTGCCTGATGCTTTTAGTTTGTCACTTTAGGAATTGTTTTCCATACATGAAATTGGCAAAAATACCACACAGTGCTCTTAAAGTAGGAAAAAAAAATTCTACCTGTCCACAGTATGTGTATCTCTATAGTGAATTATACAAAGCCATGGACAAATTAATTTGTGTCTTTCTTTCTTACATCTGATTATTCAGTGCATTTATCATTTTCAGCCTAAAGCTTTATAACAGTTGTAGAACTATAAGTTCCACAATGGAAGTACCAAACATTTTGAAAACGGTGTCATAAAAAGACAAAGTCAAGTGGTGCCCCCAAGTTCTTTTAGAAAATGTTGTTACTATTGTACAAATATTTTGAGGTTTCTTTGACAGAAAATATTGCACTTTATGGAAATCAGAGGAAAATATCTGAGCCACAACTGGAATCTTTTAAAAGATCAAAGATGTAGGCTCTCTTTTCAATAAAAATTTTTATTGAAGAGATTTGCTTGTGCTCGCTATATCAAAATCTCTTGACTCTACTTATCTTTTTTTTTAACTACTCAGGTATAAAAGTTTATTAATCACCTTTTAAAACAGTGAAACAATGATATGAAACAGAAAATGTATAGTGATCAAAATTTCAATATCTCTAAAGTTTCTAGTATTAAACATGTAATTTAGCTAGTCTACTTTTAATCTAGAAAATCAGGCAGTGTTCCAATAAAAATCATAACTTATGCACTCTTCTTATAACAATGTCCTAGTTTTAAATAACTTTAAAAATTAAGTTGCAAATAATCTATTTAATAACAAAGTTTAGTTTGGAGATACAAGAATTATTAAATATTATTAAATACCATTAATGAAAATCAGAGTATTGGTATAAAGACCTATAGTGAAGTGAACGAGTTGTGCATGTTACAAAATGGTACAACACGACTTCTGTCAAAATGAATATATTTTGGCTACAAAAACTAAAAATTGCTGTGAAAACTGTTGAACTACATATGTTTTATTTATGATTAAAAAGTTGAATAATTTGATGACAATGCAGTAGTTCCATTCAATGAATACAAGACTCCAAAGGTCCTGGACATACTTGATGGATGAGGTAGTTAAAAAACCCAATTTTGCCTAGTTTTAAGATGAAATTTTCAGAACTATTAGAAACAGTCTCTTTCTTACACGATACAAAGGCTATTGTTTTGTTCTCGAAGATCTGATGTTCATTAATAGCTTCTCTAATTGCTTTCTGGAGATTTGTTGGCTGATAGATTTATCTTTCATTGTTAGAAAAATCTGACAGTCACTAAATAATAATAATTTAGCAAAGTAAATGCTGTTCAAATAGTGGTGCAAGTAGTGAATCTGATTAATCACCCTTAAATAACTCCTATCTAGTTTTACACTGTGGCAAAAATATTCAGTGGAGATGTAATGGAATTAAAGATAACTCAGATGGTTGTGGATATGAACCATGTCATGCTAGATTTTTCCTTTGGCTGTGATCTAATTTTACATCCTTTGAAGCCAATGATTAATGGTTTAGGGATTCTGTCTTCTAGGACAGCTTAGAATTGAGCTTGAACTTTCTGATGTATATGAATAAGGTCAAAATTTTCATACTTGGTATTTCAGAATCTTTTCCTTTCCAGAAAACTATGCTGACAAAAATAGGAATTCTTAGGATGATTCACCTTGACTTAACATGTAAAATAATTTTGCATACAGAGATTATTGATTTGGCTAATTGTAAATCAATAATACAGATGAGTTTTGCTGTGGTATGTGAGCTATTTGAGGGTGAAAACAATATACGGGCACAACTGTGGTGTTCTGTTGAAAAATCTGTATTGGTTCCTGATGCAAACTAGCATTTGTGTATGTCCTGTGCAATGCTGGAAGAAGTACCAGCTTATACCTATAATCACTTTGAGATTGTCTGTTTTACTGTTATTTTTGAGGTTTCTCTAAGTGCTAGTAAATGATGGGGAGATTAGGCAATCTTCTTTCTGGCAATACAGCTATATCTTCTGTGGGCTCAAGAGCTCAAGATGAGTTTACTTTAGTGCTGAAGTCTGGTTGGGAGTTATGCATCTCTAGTCCCAGTACAACATGAAACTTACAGGAGTGGTAATCACACCAAACATACTTGATAGCTCTTTTCATAATGCCATTTCTAGTTAGTAGTTTATAGTAAATATTTTGTTTACTGGTTTGACCATAGACTTCAGGTTTGAGCTTCTGTTTTCTGAGGAGCCAAATTTTCAGAAATCCCAGAGAGTGCTCAAAGAGTAGGTATTTGATCTGTTTAAGGGGATGTACAGGGAGAAGGCTTTCAATTAATTTTATTTTCTTAAATGGTTTCACTCTTGAATGACATAATTTGAAACAAATAAGCTATTTCACATTATATAAAGGATTCATCTGAATTCCAGTATTTCTTTAAAGGCTGTTTATATATTCAATACTAAGCAGCTATTGGATAGACTCCAGAAACTGGAGTGGGATGTAGGAGCTTTCTAGGAGTTATCTTTGGACAGTTTTGTGCCTTCTGAACACGAATCTCTATGCAATTGGTTGTAGACAAGCTATGATCCAGACTACTCATCTAATATGAATTTCAATTTTGAATGAATACCTGAATTTGGAAGGTAAGCTTATTCATATGCCCAATTATTTATTTTTGCATTGGGGTAAAGATACAAAGTTCTAGATGGCTTCAACTAAGTGAGGTGTAGGTCAATATTTATTATCTAAGATCTGTCTGCTGTACATTAGGTATTGCTTAAATTCTAAATAGGCTTTCAAAAGTTCAGTGAATTTTTTTTTTTAAATTTATTTAGGATTTTTACAAATGTTTTAACTCCCACTGTATGCTGTTTTCTCTCTAGGAAGTTTCTATGCATTGAGAAAAATTGCTTGATTCCTCTCTCTAGTTTGAGATATAAAAGGCAATAACATTTGTTTATCTCCATTTCATGATGTTTGTTATTTTGGCAGCTGAGCACTTTCATTTTGCCCATCTACCAGCACTCCATGTACTCCTGTATTAAAGGGCACATCAGGATATTGGGTTTGGTTTCATATGTTCCTAGGGAACACTTTAAATTGGAATCCCAGGGGAATTAGTCTATACCTCTAATTTAAATTTCATAAGGATAGGAGAGAATAAATGTATTTCTGTGTGTATGCTCTCCTGATTTAATTACTTTTTCTATGTTGTTAAGCACCCTTAATTGCAATGTTGAGCTGCATTGACCCAATCTGGGCTTGCAGCCCCTTTTTGAAGTCTTCAGAATTTTACAATCTGAGAGATATTTTCTGCATTAAGGATCTCTGAATACAAATGAAAAAACCCACATTTTTCTGATGAGAAATGAAACAGATTTTTTTGTTTGTTTGATTTTGCAAGTGGGACTGATATGATAAATGCATTTCCTGTTACTCCATGTCCACATGTCAGTCCAAGCCAAACTACAGACATTCAACTTCCACACTTCATTTGGCTGCAGACTCACAATTACCAAAAAGCCAAGAAAGGGCTCACAGTGTTTTTCAATTACTACATGCAAGGAAATAATGAACGAGGTAGGGTAATTGCAAACTGATTTGTAAACGTGTACTTTGACTTCTCTTGAGAAATATTTACTCTTTTCTCCTTCTTTTTAAATAATGTCTATGCAAGCAGAAGCTGTCTCTCAAGGACTTACTCTATCTGGCAATTTTATTTAGCTGTTATTGGATAAAATTTCTTCTTGCAGGTGAGCTGTGGAGTCTATCTAACACATAGTTGCAATAATAGTCACAGAAGAGAACACTGGTTTTTGGGTTTGAAGAGAGTGTACATTGTGTTTCTGGGAGCAGCTTCCTCCTACCCTTTCAGTAGAGCTTTATTAAACTAAGTGCAACATTCTGTCAAGCATGCCTATTTTTATTAAATATCTAATCTTAGCTGAATGATGTGGTCTTACAGCTCAACATCTGCTGCTATTTACTCAATGACTGTGAAGGTCTGGAGGGTGATCCTGGGAAATACATTAGCACTAAGCAGATCCCCTGCTTACTTTAAAATAGATGATTAATCATTGCTTTCCAAATAGCCAATGAGTGCTGTACTTGTCTTCTAACTTTCAACAGCACCTCAGTTTCTTCACAGCTGTTTTGGTTTCTCTGTTGTTTTGTTTCCCATTGAGTGTTTTGGGGAAATGGGGGATTTAGGTTAAAATTTTTTTCTTTTTTAAACTTTAACCCTGTGAATTCAGAACTCTGTGTGGTATCTAGTAATGGATTCAGGAATAGAACTATAAAAGGACTGAAGTTAAAAAGTGTTGAAACATCACAGTACTGAACATTATAGTGCCTAATTTTCAGACACCTGCTGATAAGAATTCACAGTTCTGAATTAGATACATAAGCTTCAATAGCCAGGGAGAATTTTATAACGAGTATATGGTGTAGAAAATCTAGTATATGTTTTTATAGAACAGAAAGAGACGTAAGGACAGTAGTGATAGTAGCTAAATTAAGTATTTCCTGCACCTATGCCAGCAACTTCATTTTGCTAAACCCTGTCCCTCAGTAATACAGACACTGCTGCCATTCGGGAGGTGGGAAACGGGAACGGGAGTTCCATTGTTCCAGTGTTCATTGGTGGAAGAGGGAATGAAGTCTACAGACAGTATTTAGCAAAATCTTAATAGTATTAAGCAATAGCTTAATAAGATGAAAAATTATAGGTTGAAAAATCAAGTATTAATCCACCTCCTTTGGCAAAAGGTTTAAGGGGTTTGAGAGCTGCTGCACACGTCCTTTGTGCAATGTCTTCTGTGAAATTGTACAGTCCAGAGTGCAAGGCAAGCTGACAAGCTGAAGAAGTACTGATCTTCTGGTGCAAGATGGACAGCCTCTCACCAGAGAAAGTGGAGTCAATTTCTCAGCTGCTACAAAAGAGTATAACTCTGAGTTAATCCACACAGCAGCTTCTGTAATGGCTGGTATAGCAACTGAGTGGCAGAAAATGTGTTAAGAAAGGTTTAGCTGTACTAGGAAAGCGTAAGAATTCCTCCTCTATCCCCTCCTACTCCCATTGTATTTTACAGCAAGCTTTCACTCATTTTTATAAATGCAGTATAAAGAAGAGACTCTTCTGACTGAGGCTTCACTTCAACTGCTGAACAGGGACTCTTCCTGCTTGTTTGGATAGAAAAATGTGTGAGCCATCTAATAGCACTGTGAAAATGCTGCAAAGAAAAGACAAGTCACTTCAGTTTTGCCAAGAGGTAAACTGGCAAGGTCATAAACATGTAGACTGTGCTTATTCTTTCTCTTAGTATTCAGCAACAATAAAATGAAAGTGTCCACAAATTCCAGCACCACAAACTGGATATATTTGCATTAAGTAACAGACAAAGATGAATAAGGAAAATCCTATTGAAACTTTTCAGAAAATCTTCTCTGTCTGTTCTATAGAACGGATTAACTTATTAAAAAAATAATAATTTTATGTTTCATTAATTATGAATTTTTGTGTGATATTTTCAGAAATGCAGTAAGGAATGCATGTTGTACAGTGAAAAATAGTTCTGTTGTTTATTGGCATTTATAGCCTGAGAGCTAAATTTCCAGTTTAGATAGACAATGTATATTACTTCAATGTTAATGTTATTTAATGACATCTATTTGGTTTGGTTTAATGTTTGCCCTTTTCTGCCATCTTGCCTAAACTGTCAAAAGCAGCTCACTACCCCAGCTTGAAAGACTTAATTTGACATATTTGAACTCCCTTAGAGATTTTGAAGGAAATATCTCACAATTCCTAATACTCACTGTAACTAGTATGACTGATGCTGCAGTAAATGGTGAGAGTCCCTGTAGCAGAGGCAAATCTATGCACTTTTTAGGGCAATATCTGTTAAAAAGAGAGACAGGGAATCCACTTGTTTATGCAAATGCTATCCAAACAACTCAGTCATATTTACTTTTATGCTGTAGGAAGCAAATCCTATGAAACTCCTACACTAACTAGACTGGGTGAGATATAGGTTTGTTCAGTTTATACTTCCTATTGCTATTAAATATAAAAGATGGATTTTATGGGAAAATTCATGAGCTTAAACATGCTTGCAGGGTTTATTTTGTATATAAATAAGTTGCATCTATGGAAAGAATAAATAATTTTTTCTTAAAATAGTTTTGTCTAAACATTTGAACTATATTGATTCTTCCACCATTACCCATTGTGGTGATGAAGTTTACTACTGAAAAAACAGCACCTACACAATTCCACAATTTACTGTAGAGTAAGTGTTAAGAGAAAGATAATAGAGTTACTACTTTTCTTCCTCCCCATCCCAAATCTCTGTTTTCCTATTTTGTGTCATCTTGTCTGAACTAACAGATTTATAAATCAGTTCCTTGAAGAGTAAAACCATTTGCCATTTGGTGGA
Source organism: Notiomystis cincta (assembly GCA_013398075.1). Classification (NCBI taxonomy): domain Eukaryota; kingdom Metazoa; phylum Chordata; class Aves; order Passeriformes; family Notiomystidae; genus Notiomystis; species Notiomystis cincta. The sequence goes on from VZRX01003921.1 coordinate 380,763, forward strand.
ATTGGCTGACATTTCATTTTTGCTGTGCAGATTGCAGATAATGTTGACATTATTTTGCTGAGTGCTGTACTACATCATTAACATATTGCTCATGACTGAATCTGAAATACTTTCACTCTCATAGTGTAAAAACCTGCATTTTCTCTGTAAAATAAATTATGTAGATGTTGCTGAGATAAAATAATTAATGTTGCAGCATGGTAAAATAGAATTGCATTGAAGTTACAAAATGAAACTCTAAAGTCAAAGTTAAAAGTGAAAGAAAACAATCCCATAGATCACGTATTTACTCTTGATATCCCTAAATCTTGCATAGAAATGAACAACACTTATGAAAGAGGATTAAACCCAGGCTGTATCAGCACTATAGCAATGCAGGACTTGTCAGTTAGGGACATATACATTTCTGTTTGCATCACATGAAAATGAAAATTTATTTCAAGTTTTAGGCATAATCCTGCTCTTTCCCATATGTGATTATTTTCTCTGAAAAAGCAACCAGTTGGATTGCAAAGTAGCTTTAAGTGACCAGGAGTACTGAAATCCTAGGCAGATTTTACGAAGTTGACAGGCAATTGTTAATGAATTTATTTCTATTATGTTTTAATATCTACATCTACATATTAATTGTAACTTTGAAAGCTTTATTTATCTTCTGGTGAGAGATATGGAACTTAAGAACTGATTTTGTCTGTTACCTTGATGCAACCTGTACATGTTTATCCTTCACTTTTCATTATGTATTTCTCTTCCTTCTTAGTTATTCTTCTTTATATCTTTGATTAGGTATGTTTTTCCAGATAATACAATTTTTTGTTTAGCTATTATATGCTGCCATTCTTTGCCATGTTAAATTGTTACTTCAGCTGTGTTTGTTTGTAATTGTCAACAATTGAGGTTACAGTTAGCAATTAAGTTACAGGTAACTTTTTGTGATTGAAGATGGAAGTGTGTCATGTTGGTTGATTAATAGCTTTTCAGCTGTATGTTACACATACATAAATTCTTCTACTGACCAACTAACCAGACATGCAATTAAAAAAACAAACAGCCATCTCTATTTGAGATTCATTCCAATGTAGACCGATGTATTCCTTAGCAGTTTCTCTTTCCTGCTCTTTTCTCCTCATAGTTTCCTTGCCTTAGTATGGGTCCTTCCCATAGGATATTGTCCTTTACAAATTCCTCCTGCATGGGTCCTCCACTGGCTGCAGTTATTTCAGGAAATGTACACCTGCTTTAGCATGTGGCCCTCCCTGGGCTGCTGGCTGTTTTTGCACCTGGAACATCGTGTCTCCTTCTTCTGCTCTTATATTGGTGTTGGCAGGATTGTTTCTCCCAATTTTTTCTGCTCCCCTTCCTCTGCCCCTTGATGCCAGCTCTGCAGCCCCACTAGGCACAGCCAGTCAGTACAGTTTAGTGTAAACACATTGATAAAAAATTGATTTATCTATAACTATTTCATGTAGAGTAAATTTTTCACACATCTCAAAGACTTCATCAGCAGTTACTTATTTCCTACTATATATGTAGATGAATTACTTGTTGCCAGGGAGACAGTGTTTTTCACTGTTTACACAGTATATGCTGTTCAGAATAAGAAGCAAACATTACCTTAGTTGACATGTTTTGCCATAAGAACTAGTAGTACTTAAACCAAAATAATTTCATTTCAGCACTGCAATACAAAATATGAAGTGATTACACAATTATTTTGAATAAATATATACTTTTTCTATGGGGATTGGTATTTTTGTTGTTCATTAACATTAAATGAATATTTGAGTATTTCCCTTCCCCAGAGTGGATAGTTTTTCATGTCTGAAGATATCAGGAATTAATTTTTTTTTAAATTTATTTACAGGTAGAACTATTGTTAGGCATGAACTAAAGATGTGAGCTGTCTGATTTTTTTTTTAACCTTCTAGACAAGAAATACTATTTTTCTAATTGTTTTCTGGTTTCTGTTTTTAAGACTGTCAGCATCTGTAAAACATAGATATTGATTTAATGTCTTTGGATTTGGGGGAGTTGGGGACATAGTACCATGTACGACACCCACAGGTGTGGAACTATATATTATCAGGCAGAGGTTGGTTTAAAATTTTTTAATGAATGTATCTTCCACAGTCTTTAAAGTGACTTACTCCACTGGCAGACTTGCATTTTGGGACTGCTGCAGGCAAACATAAGAATATGTTTTCAGGAAAAATGGCTTATAGTTGGCCAGACTAGCAGCAGAGATTTACAGCAGTCTCATCAGAAACACAACATTCTTGTATTGTCTTGAAGCCTTCTGTTTTCACAGATGATCAAGCAAACAAAAATTGTGTGATTACTTAATCAGCTGTGAGAAACTGACTTTGTAAAATGTACATTATAATTTACTGTCTGCAGGAGCTTTGCTGCCTGGTCTCCTTGCTGCTTCATCACAGCACTACACTGATGAAATCATGGGGGCAGTGACTAATGGCAGTGCTTTCTCATTTCCACTTTTGCCATAGATTTTCTGGCAATTCTGAGTATTGTCTTAAGTTGGTTGTTAGCCAGGCAGCTGAAATATCCTCCTGTTGTTTTGCACTGCAAAATCAAATTTTACACTCATATTACATCCTTACGTATGCAATGAATAAGAGGACTTTGAGTATTGTGTTTTTTTCCCATGTTTTCTGCATAATCATGTGGTCCTTCTGTTTAACTCTTGCCTGAATTTCCCTTTCAGCTAAGCCACCAAACTGATGTAGATGTAGATAGTTGAGCCTCGGGTTTTCCATGTGTACAGATGATTGCAAGCAGACATCATTAAACATTTTATCTGTGACTTTTCATACTACTTTAAAAAAATAATATTCTTCCTTCCTACCTTTACTAAATTGGAAATAACTTCTGATATTTTCTTTTTATACTCCAAAGAATGTCAGATGGACTTGGATGGTTTTAGCTTCAGTACAAATACTAAGTGTAGCAAAATCTGTTCCACACAACACTTTGACCTGGGATTGGAGGGGGTACAGAGAACTCTGTTGTACTCAGGCTGACTTAGGCTTGGCACTGCAGTATTAATTGAAGTGTGGAAAAGGTTGTAACTGACATCACAGAGACTAGCTCATTCTGTAGTATGTGACTGATATTCCAGTCTCCCTAGGATATGAGATTAACAAAAAGAGCAGCACTCTTTCTTTACCTAATATGCTGTTTTAAAATGTAGTGTTGATATGATGCAGTATTGTTAAAAGGAAAAGAAAATGCTTTGGCAGTCTCTTGTTCATATTGGATTTTTTTTTTATTTATGCCCTTTATGTATTTATGCTACATAAGAGGTTGGATTCTTTGTCTTTGCTTAAGCTCTAAAATTACTTTTACTAATGCTCACAGTTGCAGTCCTTAGTGTACAGGGACTAACCATTTGTGGTTTTCTTTATACCTTTAGAAATCTCTCCTAGTATCTGGAGCTTAAACCTCCAAGACCTCTGCCATAATATGCCCATGCTTAACCTCTTTTTTTCAGAGTCCACCAAAAACTTTATTATATAATGAAAACTGCAATCACAATGGGAATGGTCATGGGAGATGAAGAAGTCTTAAATCTGAAATAATGCACAATGGCTGTCAGCTTCCCTAAGCTAGTGTTGGCTCAATGTTTTTTTCACAGTGGGCTTGTTCACACAGTTTACCAGGTTTGATATGCAGACTGTGGTTGCTTTGTTCCCATGATCACAGGATTGACTGTCATTAGTGGAGGGGCAGACAGAAGCAAATGAAGTTATTGTTTTCAGATTCATGAGTCCATTTCTTTGCTCTTCTGGATGGATGTTTGGGTTATGCAGGACAAAGGTAAAGCGAGGGAAAGGAGACCTAACGCTAAGATTGTTTTAGGCACCTAGTTCATAGGCCATTATCAAGGACCATATAACCTTTTCTTGCCCTGTAAATGATAATCAGAAGTACTAAGTACTACAGTTAATACTTACAAAAGGTGTCATGTTGAGCAACAACCATAAAAGAATGGTGAAAATCTGCTTTTACAGAAAAGTTTTTCAATGTGACCTCCTATAGCAGATGGACTTGAGGGACTAATATTGGATTCAACAGTCTGAAACTCTCCTAAGATTCAGTAAAAAACCATTCCTTTAGAAAGTGAAGCAAACTTGCATAAGCTTCTGTGGGAAGAGGGACCAGCAGTCAGATTCCCTTCATTGTTCTCAGCTGACTCAGCTAATAGATTAGGAAAGCTGTGCTTCCTCCTACTCCTCTTTGGCCATGTTTATTCCATTCTCCTATAGAAGCTGTGTTGCTGTGAGGAGGAGGACCCTGCTCAAGTACATAGTGATAACCTAAATCATCTTCCAGGACAGTGTTCTCATGCAAGGGAAAAAATATGGACATGAAATTTCTGGCATAAAACAGAACTTGGAATCTGCATCTCAGGCAATTTTATCTTCAGTAGTCTGACCAAGTAGTCTGACTCCATTTATTTCCATAGAAAATGACTGTTTTGAACAGAGCCTACTAGTTCCAATAGTAATTTTGACTATCTGCTAAATCAGGATCTAATATTATTTCACTTGGAACTCTGGCAGAGAATTAGTCAAATGCTTGCTGACAGTGACAGTTCAAGTTATGTTTTAAAGGAGAATTTAAATGGATAAGAAAATGTGTTAAGAATTTTAGTCTTGGTATCATGCCTAAATCTAGATAGGGGCACATCTTATTTGTCTCCGTGTTGGTTGTAACTGCTATGCATTTATATAAGCAGTGCTTTTTCTGGGATAGCAGGTTTTTATTCTGTCTCATGCAAAACATTCTCCTTCCAGGACAGGATAAAAAAAAAGTATTAAGCTCTTCATACAGATCAGTATGAGTCAGATATTAAAGTCTGCAGAGAAACTCATGAATTCATAAGAAAGATTCAGTCATATTATGCAGGAAATCCTAAAGACATGAAAAGCACTTGAGTAATAAAATGAAGTTTAAGGGACAATTAACTGATCTTGACTGTGTGTAACCTTTGGGATAATTATAATTTCACTGTGGTTTTTTAACTGTATAAATAAATAATAATAGGCTATTCCCTAAAGTTTAAATTTACATTCAGCAACTGTGGTTTAAATGCTAATAGATACATGTGATTTCTGTTACTTTCTACATGGATCTTAATATTATTATAAGAATTTAAATGCTTGATGATACTCTACTGGTTAGAAAAAATATTTTTATTTATTATTATATGTTTAAAGATCAAGATGATTGACACATTTTTTAAAAATTCAAATGCTTCAGGCTTTAGAACAAAATGTTCTTGTAAGTTCTTTGAGGGACTTCACAAACAGAGTAAGCCATTTGTATTCAACCGTTGCTGCACCATATCTTCAAAGCTAGAAATCCATTTTCAGTCTTGTAATGAGATAGACTCTTCTTGTAGGTAAACTCTCCTTAAATGATGTTTATGTTTCTTTAATAATTCTACCCTTAGTAGGTTCTAGACAATGAAGTCCATAATTCCTTGGGTAAAATTTAAGGGGTAATAACATTTAAGGAATTCTATACAGGCTTTTCAAGACAGACCTGAGACCTAGTGTTGGAGATTGAGTAAAAGACTTTGTCTTCTGCTTAACTCTCAAGTGTGTGAATAATTTTTGAGCAAACATTATTTAGTATCAACTTATCACTACTATACTGGTATGATTTAAAAACTATCTGATTATTCTGGTAATGTTTAGCTGAATTTAAAACAAATTAGTTGTATGTTAACACAAACACTATATTTTAAAAAAACTTATTGTAAAACATGTTCAAACGCTAAAGCAGTGTTTCAACTCCACATATAGATGTCTTGAGCCTTGCACCTATTCCATAGTGTGCTTTCTGTCTTGTATATTGAAGTGTCTTTTTTATATATGACACTTTCCTTTTTTGTGCTTAGTGTTCTCTTAGGAATGGAGAAAATCCTATTTATATAGGATACTGGTTTTATTAAAAGCCCCCATGTTTGCAAAAATGCATAATGAGAGATTATAGTTTGGCAGCTCTCTTCCTCATGGATCCTCTTGTTAATTTTAAGACACATTCTACCATCTACATCTTTCTTACAGATGTTCACCCTCTCCTACCCGAAGGGCAATGAAACAAGTTTGTAGCAGACACTGAGGTTCTATCCCAGTGCATACTGAGGAGGCTATGCACTGGTCTAGGCTGTTGAGGAACTACAATACCCTGGAAGAGTAGAAATAAAACCCACAAATACAGATGTCCCCTTCTCTCTTCCTGAAAGGTGGACATAATGAAAATATAATTTAAAATAAAGCTTCTAGGACCACTTTTACTTGCAATTAGTTTTGTGCATTTTCTTCAGTGTTTTATTGATTATAAACATTTAAATGATTCTTAAGTATCACTATATGTCCGGACTGCACACACATCCCCTCCCCCACAGTGATTACTTCTAGTTAAAAATGTATAGCAAGTGCCAGAAAACAAGTCTCCAACCCTTACATAAAGATAAGGCTACAAGTCTCATAGTTTAATGTCCTTCTTAATACACATTGCTGAGTGTGAGGCCATTGCATAAATTGCATAAGAAAATGACCTATATAAATACTTCCAGATCAATAAGAAGCAAACCTACATGCACAGCTGACATGGCAAGAGGATTGTTTCTACAGAAATTTTTACAAGTAGCAATTTCTTTTCTTGGACCATGGTTTCTGCTTGAGAGTATAAACATTTTCCCCCTGCCTAAGTGACAGGGAAATATGACAAAAATATTTCAATTTTAGTAAAGGAAATACTAAAGATGTAAAAGTTTAATTAGCAATAAACCAGTGCATTATTGCTGGTGATCACAACTGCACAAAGCTGCAATGAGATGCTTTGTGGGATTTATTTTTCTTCTCTCCTTTGAAGGAGAAATCTGTGGGTTGTCAGGGACAAAATGAGTTTGTCTTCTTCCTGAAAAAGGAGTCATCTGCTGTAAGTATTTAAAAAGAAATAAAAGGTTGACAACTGGAGGTGGAGTTTTCAGTCAGGAGAATTAACTAATGGATGATCACAGAGTACAGGCCCTAAAACCGTGCAGGCACATGACTTATGTCTATGGCATCTGTGATTCTCTGACCTTAGAGTGGGATGTAACTGGTGACCAGTAAACTTAGAAATCTGGCTTTTCTTCTGTAGGCAAATATGTGAAAGATTTCTGTATTATGTGCAGCCAGCAAAACCTCTATTATTGTTGGTAACCTCTGACACAGATGTGTCCAAAGAAAGGCAATAATTTGGTGAAGGCTCTGGAGCACATCTTGTAAGCAGGCTGAGGGAGCTGGGAGTTTTTAGCCCAGAGGAAAGAAACCAGAGGAAAGCCAGAGGAAAGAGGAGGTCTTATTCTCTCTGCAACTACCTGAAAGGAGGTTATAGGCAGGTGGATGTTGGTCTCTTCTCCCAGGTAACAAAAGACGGGACAAGAGGAAATAGCTTCAAGTTGTGCTGGGGGAAGTTTACATTGGTTATTAAGGAAAAAATTACTTCAGAAAAAGGGTTATCAATCACTGGAGCAAACTGCCTATGGAAGTGGCTGAGTCACCATCCCAGGAAATATTTAAAAGATGTGTAGATATGGCACTGAGAGGCATGTTTTGTTGGTGGACTTGGCAATGCTAGGTCAGTGGTTGGACTCAGTGATCTCCGGAGGTCTTTTCCAAGCTAAACAATTCTGTGATGCTTTATCATGAGGGACTTGAAGGCACTTGTGATCATCTGGTGCACTGAGACTGATGGGATTTGGAATGGTAGATTTGTGCTTGTGGCAGATCAGTAGCAGAAAAATATTTCTATTCATTATAGAGGAGAAATGGAAGGTGGAAGGGGCTAAAATGGCGAGAGTATTGATAGGAGTGCAAATGCACCTTTAATGTTTGAAACATGATTCAGAAAAGAATGACCAAAGATCCTCAATGGCTTCCATGTCAGAAATAATTCAGTAGGACACTTTTCTTAACTTAGAAAACAGGGACAGCTGAATGGTTTTAGAACATAGAACTGTAAAATAATGAGCAGCGTGAAGAAGGTGAATACAAAGGTGAATACACAATGACTGCTCACTCTTTCTTCCAATACAAGAACTGTGATACATCAAATGACTCAAACTGGTAGCAAGTTCAGTGCAAATTCCTGCCTTGAAACATTGTAGGCACTAGAAGTTCATGGGTATTCAAACAGTGACTGCATTCAATGGGCCTTTATTCCATGGATTTACCCAAAGGAATCTCTTGAGCAAACTGGACCTCTTGTTTGTGTCAAAGCCTTAATGTTATGTAAGAAGGATAAAATTATTCCTATGAGTATCCCCTTAAATATTTTTTCTAGGATCATGATTGGATATTTGTGGGAACAACATATTGGGCTAGACAGATCTAAAATCTGACCTAGGATAGCTCTTTCTGTTTGCCATCTGAATCTCTAGATAAGTGATGCATTTGTCACTTTTGTCTTGTCAGTTTATGTACTCTAGCAGTCAGAAGTTTGTGGGAAATTACAGTGTCCTGAGAGATATAAATATATATCTTTCTTCTGTCCTAGGACTTGTAATGTAAAACTAAATGGCATTGATTCTTTGTATTTTGGGATCATCCTACCTGTAACAAAAGCATTAGTAGAGACACTCGCTGTACTATTACTTTGCTTAAAGAACAATAATCTTGCCTTTAAAATATTATTTGTGTTACTCATTTAAACAGTAAGGACCAGATAAAAATAAGTATGAATGTCTGTTAAGTTATTTTTAAAATTTATTTGTAAAAAGCATTTTAATTTGGGAATAAATTTTAACTTTTCAGAGGTAAGGCCTACAGGACACTGAAGTGTGATGTTCTGTTCCGTATAGGGAGATGGCAGGTACCAGGAGACTGCACCAGAAGCATTTTCAGCCCTCTGGGGGAGGAGAGTGCTTGGCAAATACAACACACTAGAAAAGAATACTATCTGAAAGTTGGGAGGTCGTGAGAACTGTGGGTCTTGGTAGAAAAGCTTTTCTGGTTTAGGAGCTCCTGCCCACCACTGTAAGGAGAAAGACACTGTTTACAGATTTACACCTTACAATGATTGTTTCTCCTAGGGAACATCTGCATTAAGCTGAGAAAGAAAGCAGAGCCCTTAAGAAGGGAAGCTTCCTTAGGCAGAAGCTCTTTGATAGCACTTATTAGAAAGAGAAAGTAACAAAAAATCAATGCTTCTCAGAAGCCATTACAAAGTTATTATTATTTCCTTTAGCTCCAGTATTGAGAAGAAAGCTCTTCCATCTACTTTTTCACTTAGGTTTAAATCAAATAGGACTGCCTTCTCTCCTCTATTTTTCTTAACCTAGTTGAACTGTAGTAGGACTTGTGATTAGATTGAGGGTGTGTATTTTCCTTTAGTACTTGAAAGCACCCGTATTTAGTGACCAAGCAGACATCAATAAAAAATCTCCTGTGCAGACAGAAATTCCACAGTGTAGTTTTTTAACTTATGTTTGTATCAAGCTGACTCATGGCACTCCAGTTTTCCCTAATGTATAAAACAAGAAAAAAAAATCCCATACTGAGTAATTAGTTCTCATGTTTGATCCTGGGTCTCTAACAGTGACAATATTTGTATAGCAATGTGTTTACATTTACCTTGTAACTGCTGCAGTGGTAAATCCTCAGGGTGATGAAATGCTGGAACAGGCTGACCAGGGAGGTGGTGGCTGCCCCAACCCTGGAGGTTTGGATGGGGCTCTGATCAACCTGATCTAGTTGAAGATGTCATTGCCCATTGCAGAGGCATTGGACTAGATGACTTTTAAAGGGCTCTTTCAACACAAGCTATTCTATGAATATATGATTCTATACTGTCTGAGTCTGCAATGTGAAACTTCTTATACTGAGGAATTAAAGAACACGAAATATTGAGAACTCTGTCATGATACATTCAGAGAAATATACTTACTGCTTATTAAAAAGCTTCACCAGATATCTGCCTTAGGATGCTTTTTTAAAAATATATCTCTGCTGTTAATAATCCATAGGGAACCCAAAAAGGGAAGCCATTATTAATACAGTAGCACTGGGCCAAAGCAATGAGATCATTGCAATCATCTTGCATCAAAAAATTGCTTTATACTGTAAAATTTCCTACACCAAATCACATTCTTATTCCTAGATACCACACAAGAGAATTTAAAAAAGAAATTGTTAGCATACCCATTGTGTAAAAAATGCCCAGAATATAAAGGAAGTAAAGAGCTATTGAGGGAGTCTCTTGTTGGGTTATGGGACTGGAATGCATGTTTTTATGGCATATAGTCGCAGTGTGCAAAGGCATTAACCAATTTATCTTCCTAGAGGAGGAAGATTTGCTGCACTTTGTGATTAAAGGATAGTGCTATGAAGCAATTAACTTTTAATTTTTCCTTAGTAATTTTTCCTTTGATCCAAATAAGATTCATAAAACAAAAATCAATATTTCTCTCTCTATATAAATACTTTGGTACTTTAATACAATTTAATATCTGCTTGAACCTTTTTCTCCTATGGATACTGAAAATAGATGTAGACTAAAACGTAACTAACACTGGAATACTTGAGAAAGCTGGAAACATGGAATTTACAAGTTATTCATCAGTTTGATTTAACATCTTAATCACTTCCTTAGACAACTAGAGCATAAAATGTCAGTTTTCTCTACATAATAAAAATATTCAAATTTTCATAGTATATGCCCTCTCATATAATCTCAGCATTTATCTACCCTCCAGCTTGATAACATCTCATACAAACTACTGTTACCACGGTGATTTCTACCCTACTATCAACGACACTCTTTTTAAAGACCCAATATCACTGCTAGTTTTTGTTTATTTTTTATAATCAATGCAAATCCAGCTAGTCAGGCTATTTTGTTTCTTTGCTTTGGCAGACACAACATAGGTTTGGGCTTAAATCTGTTTTTTGGCTTGAAAATGACAGTTTTTCTATCTGTTAGCACCCCCTTATTAATTTCCTGATGGCCTCCTTTCAGTACAAACATTGGTTGGAAGGTATTATGTGAGCCTAGTTGCAGATCCACAGATCTGCATTTATAGAAATATTTTGTGGGAGAAAATTCCTGTGCATTACAAAAAAGGGAGAATTTATAGGAATGAGAATTTAAACTGGGATAATCAGAGAGTAAAGGTCAATAATCATAGATTATTACTGTAGATTAATTCAAAGCACCCATGAAAAAGTTGACTTCTATCTGCTTTTTAAGTAGAAAATCAAAATATGTTTATTTTTACCTTCTTTTTTTTTTATTAGAAGCTTTTAGCTCAAGTTAATGTAGTCAATGTATATTCTGGGATTTTCTTTTAAGAGACAGAAGAGTATAATAGAGTATCTTTTTAAAAAAAATCTAATAAAATATGGATCTGATTGTTAAGGAAATAAGGAAAACCCTGAGTACCCCCAAGGTAAAATCTATCAATTATACAAGAGAAAGTGAGAGCAAGAGATGCTGACTTTTCTGCAAATTTGAGATCTGAATTTGTAACATTTCCAAAAGCTAGATCACTATTACCTGAAACAAGTGTTTTTCTCTGTTTCTGGAAAATATGACCTAGGCAGAGAGGATAAATCTTTGCTAATGAACAGTAGTCTGCTGCCATGGTGTGTAGCTTACTCTTCCCAATAATAACTCATTCTTCAATACTTGATGAATGTTTTAGGAGCTGAGAGTAATGAAGTAAATATAAGAAAAAGGTTCCACAGCTCTTGAGCAACTTGCAGCCATCATCTCTACCTCTAGAAGATGCATGCTGGATACTGTAAGTGCAGAGTAGATGGTGATAAAGATTGAGATGCAGACGGGAGTGGAGCTTTTGGAAGTAGGAGTTTTGGGACAGAGGTGCAGGGATTTAATGCGCAGATACCAACAGTGCAGATACCAACAGAGGCAAGCAGCTAATAGAGATTGAATTGGCAAATATTATCTGTCCATTAGAGGTAAACATTCAGATTAAAAAATTTCAATAGTTGAATGAGACAGAAGAATTAAAATGAATGCACGTCTTTGAAGGAAATCCCTTCTGTTTGTGACTCTGAGTTCAGGTATTTGGCCTTGGGTATTACAAGAAGGTTTTTTAAACAACCAACCAAACAATCTAACCTTCATTATAATTTCTTTATCCAGAGGCAAATCCCATGCACTCGAGCAAAAAGAAGGTGCTCTGAGAGTTTTTGAAAATACTACACTATGATTGCAGAATCATGAGTTTTGCAGTTATCCTTGACTTTCCTGTTTGCTATTTTGAAGCTTTTCAAGTCTTCCTGGGCTTAATTTTCTCCTATTTACTCTTTGCTATCTTCTTAAGTATTTAGTTTTTCACACAGTGTCAGGTAGATTCTTCTAACAGCCATATACCCCTGTGGGCTTTGACTTGGTGCTTCAGCTCTGGCATGTAGCACTGTAGATTTTTCAAACTTCACAAATATGACGTAGGAAAAGTTGACTAGTTTTGTGTCAGTCTGCTTTTTTCTTCTAAATTTCTAAATTCTTTCAATCATTTGGGTTTGCAGAATTGTAAAATAATTAATCTGTTAATTAATTGTTCATTTCCAAAAAGATTGAGCAAATATCATCCAGGCTTTAGGATCAAATGATCAGTTCTTAAAATAATTTTTAGATACACTGACAAAGATGTTGGTGAATACTGGCATTTTACTTTTGCAAGGGCATGTCAATGTATGTGACACAGAGAAGTTCATAAATTGCTAAAAGAAAACAAAAGGAATGCCATGGAACCAGTTAGTTAGAAATGAGGGAAGAAAGACCATCAATAATGATACTTGGAGATATTATTTACCAGGTAATCTAACCTTAAATTTATTTATTATATCAGTGTTTAGACTGTCAATCATTTAAATTTGTCAATTCAGTAGGTACTAGGAAATTTATTTCAGTAGGTATTAGGGAATTTATTTCTCAATAATAATAATAAAAATTAAAATGCAATGACTTATTTAATTAAGAGAAAGCCACAGAGAATACACAGCATAATCTAATCTGTGAATTAATGGAATACAATTCTAGATGTTATGCACTTAGAACCAAGAGAAATACTTGTAATTTGTAATTATCACCTTGAAGCACTGGGTTGCAATCAAACTCTATGTGGCTGATTTTAAGGACAAATACATGCATGCCAAGCCAAGCCCTTCAAAGAATCTTCAAACAGAGAGAATTAGAAGGGCAAAAGTAAACAAAAGTAACTAAAAAAGTAAGAAAGAAAAAAATTAAAAAGCAATCACTCACCACCAGTAGGCCAATGCCCAGCCAATTCCTATGCAATAACTACTTTGGAAGAACTCCATCCCTAGGTGTATTGCTGAGCATGATATTAGATGCTTTGGAATGCTGCTTTGGTCAAGCCAGGTGAGCTGTCCTGGCTTTGTCCCCTCCCAGCATCTTGCTGGGATTCAGTGAGAAACAAAGGCCTTGACACTGTGAAAACACTGTTCAGCAACAGCAAAAATGTTGGTGTGTTATCAACATTGTTTTAGCCAAAAACCTAAACCAAAGCAGCCTATGGGCTGCTATGAAGACAATTAACTCCACCCCAGCCAAACTGGACAAATGACTGGACAAGCACGTTGAGTTGTTTCGCTTCTAAGCTTTTGAGTGCTTTGCTTTCCAGACAGAAAAGTGGAAAAATCTGAGGGTTTCCCAGTTTTTGTTGGTAGCATTGAACAGCAGGAAAGAACAGTCTGATCTTAGACTACTAGATACCAAATTTAAGAAGACATGAATATTTTGAAATTTCAATTCGAAACTTCTATTTTGTTAAACCTTTTGTTAAAGGACGGTTTGACATAAGGATAATATAAGCAAAAATGGAAATGTAAAAGTCTGAGGTGCAATTTCAACCAAACTATTTTTTTTCATTTAGCATAATTTGCTCAAAATAGCAACTCTTACAGATGTCAGATCTGTATATTGCAAAACTAAGAATAAAATATCACCTGAAGCCCAAATCACTCTATTTTTGTTTATATGCAACTGAATAGCTGAGCAAGACTTTAAGAGATACTATGTGAAGGTTTCTCTAATGCTAGATGCAGTTATTTCCTGCAATACCATGCATAAGGGATAACGTGTGTAACTGTGTGTCTGATTAGAGTCCTTCCTGATTACAGTTGCCTGTCGTTTGCTAAAGCCATCTACAAGGCTCAATCAACAAGCAATTGGAGCATGGATCGTCAGACCTTTGAGTTGAACCATTCAGAATAGAGAACTGGCTTCAAACATGCTTAGAATAAATTTATTTATTTTTTTTTTTTTCTGAGGGATCCAGAAAGGGCTTGCAAAAATGAGGATTGGAGCAAGGCTCTTATTTTAGGCTTTTGTAACCAGCTGATGAATTCATATTTCTTATTTGATTTGGATCAGTGGTTTGGTTATATATTTATGCATTATTTTTGCAGTGCACTGCCTTCATATCTTTTCTTTAACATGAATAATACTGCATTCCACATGTGGTCTTAAATTATTTCACTTCATTAGCTTGCTGATTTGAAATAATTGAGTAGAGATGTACCTATATTGACCCATGTCTAATTAAAAGTTATATCATGGAGCTAAGAGAAGACACAATCTGACTTTAGGCCCTTGCAAGTTTTGAAAACAATCTTTTAATCTAAGGTGTAAAAATTCAGAATGCAAGAAAATGCAAGCTAATCCTTTAAAATTACCCCTTATTAAGGAGAAATCTGAACTTCTAGAGCTCTACATTACTGTAGAAATCAGTGCCATATTAAAAAACATATTAAGCTTGAGGAAATCTGAATCAGAGATTAAAATCTTTCTGGAAAGTGAATGCATAAAATTTTGGTCTAAGGATATTTTATTTAAAAGTTATCATGGGCAAAATGAATATGCATTTCTGTGTTAATATTAAACTATATTTAAAAGAAATAATCATGCATTTTACTCTATAAAAATAATTATTTACTCTAGATCAATTTATATGACAAAAACACTGGTCATTGTTTTTTTGAAACATCTGTCTTGTTTTCTATACATGCTTCTGATTTCTTGTATTCATGAGTAAATACCTCAACAGGCAAACTGAAAATTAATTTTGATACAGACTTCAACAGAAGGAAAAATGTTTATAAGAAGTATCTTAAATGTCATAGAAGCTTTTCAAAGAGGACTATGTATAGACTTCAATGCAGGAAAAGCTAAAAATAAATGAATATTCAAGGTACCAAATCAATTTAGAAAACAGCCTAATACACCTGTGAAAAAGGCAAAAAAATAGTTTGCACTCCCCTAAAGTAAATGTTTAATTCTCCTATCTGTATTGCTGCCTTTCTGGAAAACAGGATAAATGACTCTTCTTTCCCAGTAAACCTGTGCCAGATGTAAAAGACAAAGTGTCACACTTCATTGTTTCCATGGCATGAGCAGCATTTCAACTAAGTTGTCACTGTTCATTCTGAACAGGCCTTTCCACGGGTCTGACTCATTACAGATTTGAATTGAATTATAAAGACACTGAGGCTAGTGGTTAACATAAATCAATATGAAAGGCTAGAAAACCTGTTTTTCTCAAAAGTGGGCACTAACAATGACAAGCTAATAATTTAAGACAATGTTATTTAAATCTAATTTACATGATATCTTTTATATGTGACAACTTAATCCTGTGGGGTTTCTTCTTTTTTTTTTTTTTTTTTTGCTTTAGAGTGATATGCTTCGGCTTGTGTCATTTCTAAAGAAATCCCTGCTACTGAGTGGGTATGGAAAGCTATAATTTGTGAGCACATTTTGCAACATACTATTCATGGGGAAAAGCACTGCATGGAATACTTAATTTTTGATTATTTGGGGAAAAAGAGCTATAAGAAAGAATCCCTATAAAAGACCAAGGACATTTTATGATGGCTGTTTGTTCCAAAATGCAGTTTACAGTAAAGAATTAAACCACAGTAACAACTTAAACAGTATTCTGTAATAAGAGAATAAATATTTATGTTGTTGTTCAGTAGCAATGTGTTAATAAAGGGAAACTGGTGAAGAATAAGAAATAAGCACATGGGTGTGTAAATACAGAAGTAATTATGAATGTGTGAGAGCACAGCTCAGAAGGCTCTTGCTGTAGGGCCTCATATTGTTACTGGCTCATGTGCATTCATCTCCCACACGTTAGATACATCCTCTCAGAGAAGAACCCGTAAGTAAGAGGCTTGAAGGACAGTTTTGGATACATCTTTCCTGGACTCTGTAATGAGCAGGAAGGGAAAGGACAGATTTGGAGGGCTTTCCAACCTACTTATTCTGAATCAGTCTCTACATGTGCCTTTCTTTTCTGCTGTAGTGGGAACTATCATACTAATTTCAACAGTCTGACTCTTCAGCAGTAGCATCAATTTTGTACATATGTGTTCTGAATCCCCTGTAAACCTTTACTGGGCAAATTCTTTACAGATATTTTCAGCATACCTCCAAAAGGTAAGCCATAAAAATTATTTTCATACATATAAGAGTAATTTTATTTTTTATAAATGAGTATGAATTGGCTTAATGAAAACTCAGTTCTAGGTCAGGGAGTAAATTCTGTTTAGCTGGATCAGCAGGTCACTACTATGTCACCTGTTTCCTGTTAATTATTTGATCAGTCATTGCCAAACGTTAATGCCTTAGTTTTCTGAAATGTGTGAAAAGTAACAAATCCAGACAAAATGTCTGCTTTGGTTTTTTTAAAGTGGATGCAGGTTGGTGCTGCTGAAAGTGACTAATACCTCTTCGTATGCATCTGGTTTGTGTATCATCTTCAGCAGAGCTGCTGAAATAAGATTTTAATTTTTCTCTGAATGAAAAACAGTTAATGAGGTTCATCTGCAGGAAGTCATTGAGGATTATGCAAGAGTATTTAGGAATGTTGGATATGTGTGTTCAACAAGGAAATCTGCAGGGAAATCTGACCTCTTTTGAATAGGACTTTCAGCGTACAATTAATCTCATTTCCAGGAATATTATAAAAGCTGCTTACAATAACAAACTCAGAAGTGACATCCATCCTAAAGAAAACTAAGTGCAGGTGAAATTGAATCTAACTCAGTGAATGGAATTCAGCTGCCACAGTAGAGGTGCTATGAGATATGTTGCTTCTAGCCACAGTTACAGAAGCACTTGGAACTCCAGTGAATCCTTTGCCATCTCTGCCAGCCTCTACAGGTTGCACCCTAAAACTCTTTTGGGAAGTCAGAAAAGGCTGTAGATGCTTGTGTTCTGAAATTCGGCAAAACTGAATTTTGCTTTGTTTCTCGCTAAAATTCCTCTTTACAACTCAGCATTAAAGTTTTAACTATGACTGCAAATAAACTTGAACTGCTGGGCTGATGAACCCAAGAATAAAAGCAAACCAAACATAAAAGACAATAAAAAAATCAATGAAACCAGTGCAACATAATGAACCCTTTGGGCATAATTGTTGCTGAGATTTTACTTGTGTTCTATGATCGACTGTTGCACAAGAGTTTAGTACTCAGAAAGCTGATTGGTTTTAGTCTGAAATAGTACCCAAAAGTGACACTGTAAATAAAAATTAGTAATGAGGTGTTTCTTAACATCAATAATCTCTTGCTTTGGTCAAATATAAAGGTTATTTCAAGTTTTTCAATATTTTAAAAAGATTGGGAAAAAAGGATGCTTCAAAACAGCAAAACTCATGGTAATTTAAAGATCCAAATGAGAAAAAAAAAAAGAAGGTCAATCATGTTGCTCTTTATTATAGAAGAAATGTGTCAAGGGTCTAGAAATGTAAAAATATAACTGTGTTTTGACCACCAAAATATTAAATATAATTTTCCCTGACCTTTTTGTTCCATTAATTTTAGTAACACATTTCAGTTGCACTAAAGGTAAATTTATTAGGATGTTTATCTGTCAGTTGTGCTTTAAATACTAAATATTTTATACAAATTCTATAACTAGTGAGCAAATACATCTTTTCACAATAAACACAAAATGGAGAAAATTTAAATACCAGATTCAGAAAGATTCTTTCTCAGCATACAAACCACCTGTATTACATAAAGTTGTCTCATGAAAATATCACAAGTTCACACCATCAGAGAAAAGAAAAATTCCCCAGCTCCAGAAAGAAGACATATATATCTTGTAATGTTGTTGGATTTTAAGCCACTTTAGGTGATGGCAACCTATATCCACTGTTTGCAGAACTGAAATCTCCTTCTTGTTTGTTTTCTCCAATTCATACCTCTGCAAAAAAAGTGACAATTAGCACTGAATACTTTAACACTTGCATCAAGTAAGGCCCTCTAGTTCTTGGGAGTGAGGAAACAGCGAATAAGAAAACTGTACCCACCATCTGCATGACATATATGTGGTTGCAGAATTCTACCTTACTCCAAGCTGTCTCTTTACCAGGTTGAACTATCTTTTCTTGTTCACTCATTATGTGAAATTCATCACAAGATTTGTTGCCATTCCCTTGACTTTTTCCAACTCTATTACATAACTTTTGAAATGAAGAGGATTTGATTCAAGGTTCAGATTCATATAGGTGTCAAGTACTCAAACTCTCCTTTTAGACAAAGGAAGTTAGCAGATAAAACGGGTGAACTGATAAGCTGCAAGAACTGATTACGTTTGAGATCTATTTGCATTTCAGAGACTCCCATGTAGATAAGCCAGGAGACCTGGGAAAGAGACACATTCCTTTTCTGTGCCAGAGGCCAGGAGAGGTAGCTTCAACAAGGTCAGGTAGCCCATATATGAGCAAAAATATTGACTGTGCTTGGGTCAGCTGTTCTGCCAGGTCAAATGAGTGTAATGGGAAGAACTTGTCCTCCTGGCACACCTCTTGGCTTCCACATCTATTGGCTTCTACACATAACTGTCTAAATCTTGAACTTCAGTCATTCCCTCCCTCTCCTGCCCACATCTCCTCTCCCTGTGGAGGGGATTAAAACCATGTGCAACCTGCAAGATACTGTCAAGAATGTAAAGCTTCCTCCTTATACACTATTACAGAATTTATCTCTCAGTTTACTGTTTTAAACTCTTTCTCCCCTGTTTTATTGCTGATATTTAGAATGTTTTACATATGGAAATTGAGTGATTCTGTCAATATCTTATCTCCTTTCTAAGTATGCTTCCTTGCTTGAAAAGCTGAAAACAGAGTTTGTGAAGGTAAGAGTTGTGAAAAAGGTGGCTAGATATTCATATCTATGTGTTCATATGCCTAAATCAGATTGATCATCAATGAAGACACTATTTTTTGTTAGGCACTGACAAATCCAGTTGTAAGACATAGATTCCTTGAGAACACATTTTATATGATGTTCATGAAACACTTTTTTCCTTTTAAAAACTTGTGTTCTCTGTAGATGTGTTTGGGAAAAGGAAAAATGGCATGGGCAGCCACTGATTTTACTGGATAAAAAAAATAATTTCTGTTAGAACCACGTAAATTAGAAGAAAATCATGGCCACTGAGATTAGTCCAATTGGTTGGAGCATGGTGCTAATTAGGCCAAGCCTGTGGGTTCAATCTTTGTATAGGCCATTCACTTAAAGGTTGGACTCAATGATCACCATGGGTCCTTTCAACTCAGAATGTTCTGTGTAATTCTGTTATACTGCCTAGTCTTCTGTTACAAATCCAAGCCTTCACAGTGGTCAAAGTGGTTTAAAGCATTTTAGATTTCTTTTTTTTTTAAATATATAATTGTAAATAAAAAAGAAAGGCAAATACTCTGGTTGTAGATTATGGTATTCTGGTTAAAGATGTATCTGTTTGGCCATGCACTGGAAAAAATATATAGAAGAGGGAATAAAAGGGAGAATTTCTTTGTATATGATAACAGTTAATATTTAATCCAAATAATATGGTTCAGATAAGGTAGGGCGCATAACTCTTGTTTTCTGCCAAAACAACTTTTCATTTTTCTCAAGAGGTTTCTAATTCAGTAATTAAAACATAATTATCAAATTAGCGAACAACATTTTAGTGTATAATTATCATATTAGCTAATAACTTCTTAGCATCTACACTCTTAATAAAACAAAATACCTGTGTATAATTGAAGATCAATCTGAACCCAAACTCTGGATAAAATTAGTGCTGAATTTCGACATTCAGATGGCAACAGAGTGGAAGTATGTACTGTGCAAGAATCATTTGCACATCTACACTGCATTTCAGTCATTAGGAATATAAACATCTTGCCTCTCATGGAAAAGATTAATTGGGTAATTATTAAGAAATACAAGCGACAGTCAAATTTATTGCAAATGAGAGAGGAGTGTAAGGTAGTCAGTATCTCTGTGCTTCAGATCAAATGTTTTTACCTTCTGCTTGTGTGTGACACTTTCCCCCAGACCCTCCAATGATAATCCTGCACGCTGTGAATGAAACACTGCTGGTTTCTCACTGGAGACGTGAATCAGTATCTGTGATATCCAGCATACTGAAACAGACCCTCTTGTGCCTCATTAACATTAAGCATTTTTGATGCTTTACTTCAAGGGCCCGCTGGAATCTGTTCTTCACAGGAGTGTGCCATAAATTATTAGTTTCTGAAGCACTCAAATTTCATATACATTAACATGCTTTTTATTGATATTTATCACGTTATTTAAATTACTTTAGAAATATGAATCTGTGGGAAAATTTGTGCATTTGTTGTGGATATTTAGAAGAGAATTTAAATTTGTATTTCTTTTATTTATAGAATTGATATAGTAAATTTCATTTTTTTTTTTTTGGAGAGCCATGTCTAAATTTCTTCTGCTAGACTTGTTTGCATAAGTCATATTGAGATTTTATTTATCTTGGGTCACACTACATAATGTATAAGCTTCACTATTGCTGTAACTTATGAAATAGGCAAGTTCCAGAAATCTGAACCAATGTATTTTTAAAACCTTAAAAGTAAATCTGCTCAATTTAGATGCAGAAACACCTAATATCTCTGCTTTTGAGAAGAGACTTTTATTTTCAACTTTCTCTTTTATCAACACTAACACTTAACAGTAGCGCTGAAGATCCATCTCTTTTTTACTTCTTGGCATTTTTATCATCAGCCCTAATTAATGTTACTTGTTTGCTCATACTATTTGCTTGCATCTGCATTCAGAGTACATCCTCCTCCTTTTTTTTTCCTTCCGTGGCTGAAGACTGAAAAGGTAATCATTGAGAGAATACAAATACCCATTTTTTGCAGCCCAAGTTCATACATTAGGGACAGAAATAGTGAAGATTTTTCTAAATAACATTCAATAACCCATGCTGGTCTTCTGAAATTTGATTTTGGGTATCTAAACCTTATGCTCAGAGCAGCACATACATATTTTAATCAGGATAGTAGTACTTTTGGCAAAAGTGATTTTAATGAGATCATTGCTAAGATGAAAAGATATTGGCTTAATTTCTAAGCAACCCTCTAATGTAAATATTTTTGGAAACTGAACATTTGATACTGAAGTGAAACATTAGTAATTTTAACAGTGTTTGTCACATTTAAAACTCATCCATCAGTCTGATTTTGAAGGGCTTTCTTTTGTTGTTCTTTTGTGGTTTTTTGTTGGTTTGTGTTTTTTTTAATCTTTTATGAAAATCATAATTTTTCCTGGTATTTCACAGCATTTCTATAGCAGTGATTTCAAGCTGTTCAATTGTAATACAGTCAGAAAACACTGGAAAGAAGCGAAAATACCTTAAGCAGTACTGAAGAAAATTTATGTTTCAATAGGTTTAAGGGCGAAATAGAAACAATTAACAGCTCCAGTTAATGTATTGTAACATGACAGAAGTAGGAAATAGCAATAAATTACTATTAAGTAAGGTAAACATGATGCAGCAAACTAAAAATTGAAAAGCATTTTCCTGAAACATAAAATAACTGAAAAAAAAATTGTTCTCACTTTATACAAGTATTAATAAAAAAGAGATTGTTTGTATTTACAGTTCATACCACTCATAGAATAATATTTGTGCTCTGCATGCCTTACACGCATGTATATATGTGCATATATACATACATACATACATACATACATACATACACATATATATCTACATATGTCTTTTGTCCCTTTTCTTTTCCCCTTGATCAAATTAGATAATAAGATTTGCTTCAGGTTACTGAAGGATTCTATGAATGGAAATCTTGAGAGAAGGAAGAAAAATATGAAAATGCAGTTTTTGAACTTGCTTAAATCACTCAAATATCTACAAACTCCAAAACACTTAAATATTAAACAAAAAAGAAAAAAAAAATCATCCAAAAGCTGGTGATAACCATTTAATTTCTGAAAAAGATTCTGCACAAGGGTCCAGATACTAAAATTGCACTTACTTTAATGATGGTCACAGCATTTGGCAGGCTTTATGTCAGGTATTTTTTTTTAAGTTATCCATTTGCAATATTCAAGTTTTAGTCTTTTGTGACTGCAAATAAACTTTTTATTTGCTTTCTTTTAAGTCCAAAGTAATGGCAATGAGTATTCTTAAACTTTAGTATAAGAAAGAAGTGGATTTTTTATGGTGTTTTGCAATTTTAAGATTTTATGCATACTTTTAAGAGAGTTTTTGTTTCTTGATCTTTTTGGAAAGAGGAAATGGACCTTATTTATTTTGAGGATTTATATAGGCTTAAGTGCAAGAATTTGGGTGTTGATATTTTTCCTATAGGAAAAAATTGCATATTTTGTGATTCTCATTTGCTGGATCCTGCAGTGTTTGGTTTGTTGCTTTTAAATTACCTGCTTGGTCTTAGCAGGGTGAGTCAAATTGTCTGGGTAACTGGGATTTGACCCTGAAGGTACTTCTGGCTAGCACATGCTGATATTTGATGTTGAAGATGCATTAGAAATTACCTAACCAGAAAGGGCAAGCAGAAGGAGACCTGACCATATGACACCAGTCTGTTGAGGTGCACTGGTATTGTGGCAGAAATCAAAGAATTAAGTAAGAAAGCGAGTTGGGAGCTGCAGGCTGGGACTGTTGATTTCTTAGGAAGAAAACCTGAGTCCTGGCCTTGAATTTCTCTCCCATTTAAGCATTTTCTACAAGAAATTGGTTGGATAAGAAGCAAATAATCTAGAAATCATGGGCAAGCTCCTCCTGCAGTAGCAGGGGCATATAGAAATATATGATAATTTCAGGGTTGCTCTTGTGTTTTGGATCTTGCAAACTGAAAATTCTTATGTGGTAGCCTATTTTGAACCAAATTTGAAAATTATGTTATATGTAAATGTACTGTCTGCTGGTTAGGACTGTTAGGGCTGAACACTGTGTATAATGGAATTTGTTTTCTGCTTTATAGGCAAATGCTTTAACAAATTTTTTGAAAAAATAAAAAGAATAATCAGATAATCACAAGAAGTGTATTTCCTTAAAGTTGTCTTTCCATGTAATCTGCACATTTAGCTTTTACTAATTAAGAGTCTTCTGACTTCTGTGAAATTTAAGCCCTTTTCTGTTTCATCTTCGTATGTTGAGAGATCCAAGCATGAGCTTCTTATAATGAAGTATAAGAAGTATAATCTCTACCTGCTTGGATATCTTTAGTTCCTGGAAAACCTTTCTGTTTTCCAGGAATTTTGAAGTGATTTCTGGTAACTGTTGAACCATGGTCTCTTTGAATTTCTTCAGAGAAATTGGATATATGACTTTTTGAAGCTCTGCATGAAAAATTGCAGTAAAATTTGACATTCTTTCTTGACTTTTGTTTACCTTATTAAAGCAAAACTGAAAAAAACCCCCCAAACCACAAACCCCAAAAACCCAAATCACAAACCAAAACAAAAAATTCCCACATTTTTCTCTAGCTTTTGCATATGGATATAATAGTATTATATAGTACAATATTGTAGGAGTTAAGTTCAAAATACACTTACTTTTTAAGTGTTAACTTATTTCTTATATGTGAGTCACTTTTATTTTAAAAGCAAGTGAAAACCTGGATACAATTTTCTTCATTGTTTCTGTATGGTTTGGCTTCTCAAAAGCGATTCCAGACAGAAACTAACATTTAAGAAGACAAATAGCACACAGCAGAATGGAAAATAAAAATCCTGGCCTGATACAATATAATCAGCCCTTTTCTATGGTATTTATCATGAAATTAGAGAACTGGTTGTGTCAGCATTCTAATATGTTTTATGACTCTTTCTAGAATGAAATTAAATGGTTTATGATTTGTATATCTTTGGACCTATAAGTAGGAAAGTTAGAAGATGGTAACTGTCAAGTAAATGGCCTATAAACAGACATCAAACTTTCATGAGGACCAGTCTAAGATTAGTACTGTAAAATTTAGGCATTTAAATTTGCATATTATCTTCTTTAAATAAGTTTTGGAGAGAAAAGTTTTCTTCATGGGTACTGACAAGCTTTTCATCTGGGTATTGACTGTCTGTAGAAAAAAAACAAGGGAAAGAAACAAACATGTTGATTAAGGCAGTTCAAAACATTTTGTTACCCAAAGTAAGGAATAGCACATTTGAGCAAAATCTCCTGAGGCCATTTCCGTAGTCAGACTTAATTTATTACTTTGTCTCCTTTTGTTACTGTGAATCATGAGAGGCTAATTATTATGTGAGTGTGATAATTGCATTGATATTATCAAGTGTATGCTGTAATACATTGCTTAGAATGTCAGAGAAAGCTAATGTACATCCCTTAAAGTGGGAAGAAATTTTATGGATAGTACATTCTAACATTGTAGACGAATATGTTCAGGTGTTGTTATTTTATCTGTCATCTTTACTTGTGCTCTATTGACATTCTGACTGAAAGGAGTAATATTCATAGAGAAGCTATCAAAAGCAGTATTTTATGGTATACAGCACATTTCAGCCTATTATATTTTTAAGCTCTATTTTATATGTTAATTTTCAAAGCATGTTTGTGCTGCTGAAAGGGAAGATTCTGATGTGCGTTGTTTGTCACATTTGACTTGAAGTTACATTTAACACAATTTTGAAGATACTTATATTTTGTATGCACTTAGCTTTTGAAACCTTTTTCACCAGTTTTATAAGGTAAGGAAACTTTTGTTCTAATGAGATCACAGTTACTATTTCCTCATAATATTCTTTATTATTTCCCTACCTTTAAGAAGTACCAACTAAAGTCTTTCTCTTTTCATATTTAATATTAACAATATAAACATAACATTGACTGATTATTTAGCCTTTCTTTATTGTGCAATCAGAAAATATACAGTTTTATTTGTCTGAAATCAAGGGGTCATTCAAACCCTTTTAGGATTTGAACACGCCTAAAATTGTCAGTTTCATGCAATTACACTAAAATAGCAATCCAAATATAACTTAGATGCTGAACTTAATAGTTCTGTGCATTTTATAGAGCAAAATTTGCAGGATCCTGTGATCATGTCTTCATATACTGATTCCATTTAGGCCTTTAACAGAAATTATATCTCATTTCAAAACATCTTAGATTTTCCAATGATTGTGCCTGTATTGCAATTTTGAGATGTTTTGGGATGAAATATTTATTTTAAAGAAAATCTTCTTGACCAATATTGTGCAGGAAATCAGTAGCAATGAAAGGAAACTCCTGAAATTCCAGATCCTGCTTCCTTCCTCTAAACCATATGTGCACTCAAAATGGATAAAGGTTTCTGCTGAAGTGTGTTTTCTTTTTCTGCACTGCCGTATCCACATAAAACCAGCTTCAAAGTCAAATAACCAGCATTTTCTTTGTCAAGTAATCCTTTTCAACTTTTTCCTGTTGTGAGATTCAGAAAGCTTTCCATAGAATTTTGAAAAGAAGTAATAAAAACATGGTATTGTTCAGATTCACATTACTGTATTCTAAATCTATAATTCCATAAACTACTTTACTTTATGGAAAACGTTGTAAGGAAGAAAATTTTTCATTCATTTTTAACACCTTTTTTGAAAGTGATTCAATTTCCTAAATCCTGTTCCAGACAGAATTAAGTGGCTAAGATGTAATTTTGTTCTGTATTTATAGGAAGCACAAGTCTAAGCTGTCAACCTTTAAGGAGTTCTTTGAACCACCTTTGTAGCTCTCAAATCCATAACAGGACCTGAAAGAGGATTATCAGTACAGTGCATAGCACACTTGATTAGGGCTAAAATGCCTTCAGCCAGCAGCCTCCATCAGTCACTGTAGCTCAGCACCTACCCTGCCTCCTCCTCGCAGTACCATACATGCCACGCCAGTGATAGCAGCTTTTTTGGATGAGCCTCTTCACTGCCTGTAGCTATTGGAGAAGTGCAGTCCATTCACACTTCCAAAAAGCTGTCAGTTCTGTCTCTCTAGATGTCAAGAGTGTAATACCATCCTCTGAACTCTCAGTAATGTGCTTTTGACTTATTATCTTCTCCATGTAGTACCTCCTTGCAAAATCATTGACTCCAGTTACCAAATGGCAAATTTTGAAATTGGAACATGTCAGATATAAATATATATTTTAATAGTATAATACCTGACAGAATTGCTTGCATTCTGCCTTGAAGCACTTTTTAGAAAAGTTGTTTGTCACTGATACCAGTTACTCCTTTCTCCCAAATTTTGTGGCTAATTAAACAAAGCCTGTCTGAGAGTTCATGTTTTCTGAACATGAAATAATCAATCAAAAGAGATTTCTATTTGTCACATCAGGATTAGATCTGGGCAGCATAATTATCTTAGATTCAAAGTATTGACCTAAGGTGAGGAAAAAAAAACCCAAAACCATTTTTATTCCTGTAGAACTAATATAAATTTAGTAGTAAAATTTAAATATATTTGTATGTTTTCAAAGTAAAATGATGGGAAAAAATTTTACTGGGCTTTAAAATCAATTTTTCTCCAGTCCCATTTTTAATGTTACTTAAGAGAGAGCTTTACATTGCTATATTTAAAGAGTTACTGTATCATTAAAAAAAATCGTTCATGTCACATGTGACTGATACTAGTTTTTATAATGTATTAATAAAGACCTTCATAACTTCAGTAAATTTGAGCAGATTGGTGCATGTTGATAATATAACTAAAATGTTAAAAATATATAGCTATTAATAACTACTGTGTGTATGTTCAAGACCTCTATCTAGTTGGTTTGATATTAGAAAAAAAGAAACTTAATTTTATATCTTCATACAAGGAAATCACAGTTAAAATTAAAATTAAGATTAATGTTACTGTTTCCATAACTTTGTTAATGTGAGAAAATATTATGTGTGAATGATTTTTGAATTTTTGTATCCTGGTTTCATGTTTAAAAGCTATGGAAGTTTTAATTCTCTGTATATAGTCCCAACATGTGCAATATTATTACAACCAGTTATTTTGAACTAAGTAATTTCAAGTAGTCTGTAAGCTCCATTTTGACTGATTTGATAGACTATGATCTGAGGTAATGTGGCCTTCTGTTACATGTTTAAGGGTTTAATTTTTCAGAGAGCACAGGCTGCAAAATAGCCTGTAGCTGTAATTAGATAGCATTCATTTCTAATGAAACAAACAGGTGACTGTGACTGTACTACAAACAAAGGAGAAATTCTTTGATTTAATATTAGCCAGATTTGCTATTAGCTTGTTTGGAGTCCTGCTTGGATACTTTTGAAGCTTGCTTGAATGAGGATTTTTTCTGGTAGGTAACAGTAGCTCAGGTTGCATGGTGTGCTGCTATTTCAAAAGTTCTCTACATGTGAGAGAAGGAGAAATTTCCTACTAACTTGTTCTGGAACTCCTAGTTATCTAGTGATTTGTGAGGTTAAGCAGTTTTGTACTCTCTGCTGGGTTTTGTCAGGTGTTATATGGAGATGATAATACAAAACACACAAGATGGTGACCTTCAAAGGGGACCCTGTTGTGGAATGGGAATGGAAAATTGAATAATTCAGAGGTTTTAACCTATTATTTGCAAAATTAGGTACTTTACAGCTGGAAAATTTTGGGAGGAGGATAATTTTTACCAATATGTGTAGCAAGCTTACTTTTTTTCCTCTGGATTTTGTGTTTAGAAAAAATATTTGAAAACTGTGGAAAAACAGGATGACTTATGAACAATAAATGTCAATTCTACTACAGTTTTTTGATGGAAAATGCAGACTTGTATAATTATAAACTACTTTAGATTTTCTTTTTCCTTGGAAAATAGCAAGAACATCCATATTATATCCTTTTTGGTAAAATCTTACTATCTTTTTTTTGTTTTTCCAATGGTTTATGTTTCTGAAGAAACTGCTATTCCATCAATATTACATTATGATTTATTTTTTATGGTAAAAGAACTTGGTCATATAAATGTTTTGTTCAATAGAGACAACTGATGAAAAGTCTTAGTGGATTTCAGGTACATTAAATGCAGTTCTTTCATATCAACTTTAATAGGAAATTCAAATTATCCCAAATGTCACTTTAAAGATGCAGTATTTAAAGAACATTTTTCAATTGCTCTTGCTTATCTGACTTGGATTGGCATGTCTGAAATATTCCTCATCACTATAATTCTTCAGGTGTTGATCACTCCTAAAAATCTAGTGAGCATTATCTAGGTGGTTATTGTGACAATAAAAACTGGAAGTGCTCAGCCACCTACTGTACACAGGCAGTAAAACTTCATGGGCTACAGGCTGAGCTGTAGATATGTGATCCCATATTCCATGGTGCCACTATTACAGGGCAGAGACAAACTGCCTCATCATTAGCACTGTAAATGAAGAAGCCATGTATGAGATCACTGAAGCAAGTTAAGACTTACATATAAATTTTTTTTACTGCTCTTAAGTTTTCTCTCTCTGTTTTGAGGTAGTAGTGGAATTTCAGCCTATTCCTCCAGGACGTGCTGTTGGTTGCATCTGAGAACTAATGTTTCTGCCTACCATGGGTCTATAAACTCTGTTAAAAAAATCCCCAAATCCCAACACCTGCATTTTTCAAGCTGTTAGACAGAGATAGGCATTGGTTTGGCTGCTTGTCCACATACCAATGGCAAGATTTATGACTCTTCTGTCTGCTTATCTGAAGGCTTGCAATGCATTCCTCAATTTGATTATTAATAAGGCTATCCTGAATACGAAGTAAAGCAGCAGTAAAGAACAGCCTGCTTGGGAGGGAACAAAATGACACAATATGCTATGACAGCTTCTGGATACCACTATCCCTTCATAATTGAGTATATCTGAACTGGAAAGCCAATTCTTTTATTTTCCTTTCCATTTTATAAAAAAATACAATGTAACTAATGGCTTGTCTCCCAGTATTAAGCCAGTGGATTCGCATGACATAGTCTTTAAAAATACTCAAAGTACTTTTCTTTTTTTGCTATTATTTACATACTCAGTAACAAATACAGGAACATAATAGTAAGTTTAAGGTTACGGAATAAGTTCCTGTTTCTTATGCAGCAATGGAAAAGCACCATTTAAAACTTCCCATTCTTGTCAGTGCTTGAACTCATTTATATGTCTTTGCTGAGCATCCTGGGAATATCTAATGCATCGACTTCCAAGCATATTTACAAGGTTTCTCCATCTGGAGAATGAGGATCTGTTTTTCTAATATATTCTGATATTCAGAATGCCGATGTGTAAGTTCTTGGTCTTCTTAGCGGTTGAGTTCAGTTTAAATTGTTTATGTGTTCAATTAAACAATGGTGTTTCCCCATGTGCTGTATCAGGTTGGCCAAAGCTGTATTCACTACTGAGGAACCTGGCATTTTCAGTCATTTTGCATATTAGTAGGACATGGAGCACTTTTGGGAACCAGTTGATTTGAGTCTCTTAGTGTGAAGGTTACGATGAACCTACACCTGCCAGCATCCAGAATGTTTTACTGTATATTTTACTAAACTGAATGAAAGGAACCTGGCGGATTTTTGACAACCTACAGGCTAGAAAATAGCTATGAAACTTCAAATATATGTTCTAATTTATATTCTTCAAGGGTTCTTCTTTTTAATTTCAGTGTCTACCTAGTGAAAAATTTGAAAATATTCAGGAGCAGAAGATATGTTTTCCTTCCTCCTAGCAAAATATCCAAATCATAGAACAACAGAAACAGGTTATTCTACTTCTCTTTTTCTTAGGAACGTAAATGTACCCTGAAACAGACAGACCTTATGATGCCAGGTCTGGTTGTTTTTATCACAGGGACAGAGAGTAAGTCAGTCAGTGAGGGAAGAAATGACTGAATGGAGGATGTGAGTAATTACACATCATGGCCACTTACATGAGATGTCATCTTCATAAAATTGACTTACTCTGTGATGGACTGCCACTAACATTAGGAGTTACCTAGATATGGAAGGTCAAAATATAATTTTTTTTTAAAATGCTGAGAGTAGTGGCTGCATTTTTGACAAGGAATTCCTTGTCTCAAGGATATAGAAATTGGCATAATGAAAAATGCAAGAATAAAGAAGGAAGATTGCATTGAGCTTCAGACACATTGAAATCAGAGAAGAAATCTTCCAATGTAAAGAATTTCAGGAGAACAAAAATACAGTAAAGTTTTTTTCTTTTAATTAATCCATTTACCTTAGGATATAATTAGGATTTTGTAATTGTTTGTGTGATACTGGTTTATTCAAAAACATTTTAATAACTGCCCTCTAGATGCCTTAGGAAAGCCTATGAAATCTATTTTTATTTTAATTTTGTTTATGGAAATACATTTTTATTTTCTCTGAATATCTACGCTTATTATTTATTACTAAATTTTAGATCTCTGCAGCAATTTTAAAACATTTTCCCCAAATCAAAATACTATCCTCCTATATGTCATCATTTGAATTACAATGTTTAGATTCTGTAAGTCTTAGTAACACACAATCTTGCCTATTAGAATCTCTTTTCCTGAACAGAGCACTCCATTAACTTCAAAAGCAGTAGCTTGCCTTTCATGTTCATATTCTATTATTGTGCAAATAAACATGGTCGGGTTTTTTTAGTTTTTAAAGTGTAGTAGGCTTATATATTTACTTGAATATTGTCTAAGTTTCTTTAGCTTTAGTTCCTGCAGTTTTGTTAATACTGGTTATTGATTATATATATATTCTATGCTCAATCAGTTTGGATTTCCCTAGATACTTAGTTTTTTATAAAAGTCTGCCTTTCCCATCATTGCCTCTTTTCCAGTTTGAAATGACTAATGCTTAAATAATTATTAGTCACATCTTATCTCAGTGGCTAGGGCTTGTGCTTTTAAAGTAGTATTATATGAGCATCTGCTCCTATGGCTCTTGCCAGAAATTAAAAGGCTCATCTGCAGGAAAAAAAGGTTAACACCTCAATTTTGTAGTGAGAAATGGGCTGCAAGAGGAAGATTTACAAAACTAAAAAGCCTTTTATATTTAATACTATCAGTAAATAGCAAATACACATCTTTGTGGTTTACCAACAGTTTATCTCCTTGGTTACTCATAAGGCTGTTTACAAACTGACTGCAGTTTTTGAAGTTTAGTTTGACCCAGTCTCACTGTACATTCAGATTCTGAGAGCTTCTTATTGAGAAAGTACTCGTGTTTAATAATTTTTTTAGACAGTACAAGTCCAGGTAGCAATGTTACTTTGGAAATGAATAAGTACAAACTAGGAGAGAGAGAGAATGAGCAACATTTCATGCAAAGGCACAATGCCTAGCTTGTAATTAGGGATCCTGTGATGATGGCCATTGTCTCTCCATTAGTATTGACAGGTGGCTGTTAACGTGGGGGCTGAAGGGGCCATAAGGATGCTGGTCATTTTTATGAGGCATTCCTTGTCACCACAGTATGGACAGTACCTTCAAATTACTTCTAATTTCACAGTATCCTTGGCCTTTCCAGGTCCAAGAATAAATTATATCACCCCAAAGTATGTATAAATTTATATTCTATGGACAATGATATCTCATTAAAGAGAAAAGCTGAAGCACAGCACTGTCTCACAAATATATTTGCTTCATTTAAGATGAAGGCTGGCTCAAAAGTGTTCTAGAAATTGTTTATTATTTGGGGCATATCCTCCTCTGATAAGATGCCTTATTTGGGGATGTTTTCATTGCAGTATAGAGGTTATGCAGGGTGTAGTTTCCTGGATTCCTGTGTTTATTAAGAATGAAGTTAGCATCTACATGCAGTTCAGGGCAAAAGAGCAAAATCTGAACTTTTGGCTCAGCATATTTATCAGTTCAGGCAAACTGTCATGCTAAAATATCTCTACATTTTCATTTCTGGAGGCAATTTGAGGCATCCCAGTTTCATGCTCCTTTGTATGTTGTATTTCCAGGGAACTGTTGAGTTAATCTTTCATGTATTGCAAGTAGAAAGCAAGAATCCAGAAGTCTCCCTTCCACCTACCACACACACATAGATCGTGGAAGACCTGGAAGGGACAAACGTATTCATTTCAAGTTTAACTGTAAAATAGTAACTTTAGTGGTAGTAGCTGTGTAATAAGTAAATATTCTTCATCCCTCTCCTATTTTGCTTTTAAATTGTGTGGTTAATGTATAATGCTACACTTTTTTTATTCACAATACTAAAATGAGTATTGTATGGAGAAAAAGCAACTGGTTTTCCTTAAGGTAAGTTCTAATTGTTGCTGGTTTATTTTTGTCTGACTCAAAGCTCATCAAAATCATGAGTTGCACTGTATCAGGTTTATTAAATTAAATATTTCAGGATGATGAATCTTTTCCAACAGGATAATTAAAGATGTTATTTTATGTGCTTTTTGCTCACCAGTTTTTTTTTTTCTTTTGTCTTTGTCCCTCTACCAGGAGGCATTTTTGAGTGTGTGGAATCTGGTCCAATGGGAGCAGAAGAATTAGCCTTCAGATTCGCTGTGAACACAATCAACAGAAACAGAACTCTTCTGCCAAACACCACATTAACATACGACACACAAAAGATAAATCTCTATGACAGTTTTGAAGCATCCAAAAAAGGTAACCTTTTGCATATTCAGTTTTTTTAATGAAGAACTAAGGCTCACTTAGTTTACAGATCTGAAAAAATGCCTATCCAATGAAGCCATATGCAACGAGACTGTGACATTATTGTCACTGACATTAAAGAGCTGCTTTATTAAAGGTTGTAATGGTAACTTCTTGACAATTACATTGCCACCTTTGCTCTCACTGACCCTGTCTAAAAGCTATTCCCTTAAATATTTAAAATCTGAAATAAATTTTGCTGAACATTGTGACTAGGATGTTTCTGAGACCAGCTCCTTTGGACTGAGAAATCTCACTATGTCCAAAATGTATCCAGCAAAATGCCAAGTTCCTCCAAATTCTACTGAACTTGGGATTCAGTTTTAAGCATTCAATCACTTTAAGTACATCTTCACAAATGCCTTTATAGAGTTAATCATATGTGGACTAAGGGAAGTAGAAATTGTAATTTTGTGCCTCTTATATCAGCATGGCATAAAAAATAAGCCTAAATATTAAGTCTGTACTTAAGACTATCACTATCAAGTACATGTCTCAGCCTGAGTTAAGCTCTTTTCTAACTATAAATGATATGTTTACAGAAGAATTAACGGTTAAAATTAATTTTAAATATTTTTCCTAAATTTTAAAAACCTTTGGTTCTCAGAAAAAAAATTCCAAATTCTCAGATTGCTTTACATTTAAGTCAGGGAAAACAGACATGAATTTCAGCATCATTACTGTATTCTAGAAAGTACAAACACCAAAAAAGCTCAGTTAGTATTTGTGGAAGAAAGTACAAAGCCTCATGTCAAAACTCAGTAGGACTGTATTTTGCACTGTATTACATGTACTTTAAAAACATTTATTTTATAAACTGAAGAGCTAATTTTGTATGAATGTTACATGTAACAAGATAATAAGAAGGGTGAAAGAATTGCAGGTCAGCCTGTGTTGCTTATGACAGTTTTCTAGCCTAAACCTGCCAAGTGATCATGTCCCATCATGTCTCTCCAAAGCACTGAAAACAGAAAGCTTTATACAATAAGGGATTTTTGGTGTTACACTAGGCTAAGAAAAGTGAGAACATTTGATACAACATTAGAAATTATATGTAAGGAAAAGCTGCTGGGTCATGATGAATGTACATAAGAGACATCTTAAAAATGGAATTTAATACTGATTAAATGTTTAATTTAGAATTTAGGAGGAGTTTTTTCCTCTTTTACTATAACAAATTAACAGTCAATCTTGCTAACCTGTTTGATCTGTGTATTTGACAAGTAAATAATTCAAATATAGAATCTTGTTAGGTATGAAAAGAGAGTATCCTTATTTGTACAGAAATACACACAGTTTGGTCATTGAAAGATGATTATGAAAAATTATCATGAAAATTGGTCATTTTTCATTTATGAAAAATTATAGGCTAAATATTCATGCCTAGCAAAATGGTTTCTTTGCAGAGTAGAATGTATGGTAGAAGAAAGAGGCAAAAATACACTTTTAATAGGGTATCTTTGAGTTGTTATTCTATTGTTTTCGATGATGGATTAAAGCAGATTTTGAGAGAGACTACTCTTTCCTTTCCATCTCAGCCAACAGTGAATAAAAGGGCTGAATCTTAATTCTATTTCTTTCATTCTCCTTTCCTTCTCTCTTTCCAAATTCAACTGCTTCCTGACTCCTGCACATGCTGACCTGTGAAATCTAATGGGATGGTTTCTCCCCATTCCTGAGGGAGGATGTAGAGAGCAGAGAAATTTCTCCTGAGATTCTTAATTTTTTAATTCTTTCCTGAGAAAATGCAACTACTTTTACCCTTTTCTTGGGGTTTGCTAGCCCGAATATTATGTTGCTAATTCTTTCAAGACTATAATAGCTGAAGTTAGAATGGCAACATGCTATTGATTAGACATATTGAATAGATTGCATATATTCATTTTTCCCACTTGCATCTTGGATGAGAATGCAACACTTTATTTGTAACTGGTCAGGCTATCTCAAAATCTGTGTAATCTTCTAGTACTAATAGCTTTTTGCATCATGAATTCACAATACAGACAACAGCATTTGTGCTCACAGGTGCTTTAGTTCAGAATCAAAGGCTAAAGGTTAACACAAAATGGTTCATTTTATTATGATGGATCCAAAGCAGAATTTTAACAATGAGGTTTAAGCATTTGACTCATTTTCGTGGTTCATTATCATGTCCATTAGTGAGCAGGCAGGCACTGCATCAAAAATAGCCTGTTTAGACCTCTTATTAACACATACTTTTGAAGTTGAATATAGATGAAATATTAATGGGCTTTTAAAGGTACTATATGAATAAGCAACCTGAAGGCAAGATGATATTTCCAAGCTACTGTTTCCATCAAGAATAATGTAAATGCAACAAAATATCCCTCAACGTGCTAGGAAAATCGGTATGTGTCTGATAGAGCCAGTGCCATATTAAATCACGTGTTAAAGCATTGCATTATTCAAATCTCAGAAAGCGGAAAAAAAAAAAAGTCCATTGAAAAGCCATCTGGTAGCTATTGCTGTTGTTAGTGATCCCATTTACTGACATTTGCATAAAGCTTGTTGATTACTCTTAGGAAGGGCAATATTAGCATAAATGTTTTTTTATTGAGCTAGTCATTTAGGCAACACACCGAATAGCAATGAAGATCCTGTGTGTCTGACAAGTTTATTTAAACCACCGGTGTTCTGCAGCAATAAAAAGGTGTGCCAGCATAGTTTCTGGAATGCACTTGAAAGACTTAGCAGTATTTTCATCAAGTTGAAAAGAATGTGCACAACAATTAATTTTGAATTGATGAGAAAAGCAATGCAGCAAGATGTGTTTCTACTGCTTGTTTCCTCAGCTGTCAGGAACATTGATGGTGGAGTAACAGAATTAATCAAACCCCATACAAATACTCTTTTCTAGTTTGGTTTTCATTACTTTTCTCTACCAAATGAGTTGTTTTCCTAGAAGACAGAGTCTGTTTTTCAGAACTGTATACTTGTAAAAGTTATGCCTATGGTAGTGAATGAGATAGGAGCAGGGCATTGGCCAAAACTCTGGTCTTCAGTATTGACTATTTTTTCCTGCCTTCTTTTTGGCATGTCCTAACAAATATTCAACAAGATGATACTGGAGTATGCTGCGTGAGATAACACAGACCAGAAACTGCTAATGAACAGCTTAGGTAGGGCCACCCTGTATCAGAAAACAGGAAGCTGAGCCACTTGAATAGAGCAGTATCATGTCAGTGACTATCACAGCCAGTTTTATATACTCATACAATTATAGCAAAACTGAGTATTTCCACTTTTTAAAAAGGGACACTGAATTTTTTTCACTAACAGGCAGCAATTTAATTTTAGAGAAAATGTTGGTCCTTAAACATTACTAGCCAACATGCCTACTTTCAGGTACAGAAATTCAAATGTCCATTTCAATGAAATTAACTCTGTGCCTGATAATTAACTGTGAGCTAATTTACGTGTAAAATTTCTGAGTAATTAGGACCTCAGTAGAAATAGTGTTGATTGATTGAGGAAGAAGTTAACACTTAACCTGGGTTAGGATACTGCTGTATTCAACCCTTTTCCAAATGTAAGATGCAGCTAAACACAAAAGTCTTTTATTTGGTAGTATTTTTAAAAAAGACACACAATTACTGGCCTTTGTCACTTCCACTGACATCGAAATGTTCATTAAACATGGCTGAGCACTATTTAGATATTAAGAGTCAATATTCATCAGTGTGTAATGAAAGCTCGGAAGCATATTCTGAAGTTGAAATGTGTAAGTGCAAGTGCTACAGAAGAAGGGAGCTCTGTCAGTAAGACAACCCCATTTCATGGAGTGCCTTTTGTTTAATAAGAATTGTGCAATACCTTCTGGCACACTGCCTTTTTTCCTCTCATCATTGACAGACTTCTGTCTTCTCTTCAGCCTGCGATCAGCTGTCCCTTGGGGTGGCAGCCATCTTCGGACCATCCCACAGCTCCTCAGCTAACGCTGTGCAATCCATCTGCAACGCTTTGGGAGTTCCACATATCCAAACCCGCTGGAAACATCAGGTGTCAGACAACAAGGACTCCTTCTATGTCAGCCTCTATCCGGATTTCTCTTCGCTCAGCCGTGCCATCCTTGACCTCGTGCAGTTCTTCAAGTGGAAAACAGTCACTGTTGTTTACGATGACAGCACTGGTAAGGCCAAAGCATCAGACTATGTGCAGATATATTCACAAGGAGAGGGAAGAAGGGTGTCACTACTCATATTTCATAATTTAAGAAATCTTAACTAATTTGCAAGAATTTTACTGTGGAGGTAGTCTATAACAAATAACGTGGACTTATGCTAATAATTCTCGTAAGTATGCTTCAGTTGCCGAGTTCCGTGTGTTTGAGCTCACAGCTGTCAATAAATTGGTCACACTCTATCTGTGTTTTCTGCAGTGTCTTAACAGTTTCTAACAGCTATGTCTTTTGATTTTACTTAAAACTTAAACTTGGAAGAAAAATATGGTAACTTGAAAGATACAATAGTGTGCCCAGTGAAATAGAAAACCTAAATTCTGATGCTGCTTCTGGTGTAGGGTAAATTCAAAAACAGATGCCATATTTGTTTGGAATTTTAATATCTGCTTTTTCAGATAGAAGTGAAGAAGGAGCCCTGGTTCCAACTCCTAGCAATTGGAACAAAAGAAAGTTTGGAGGCTTGTTTTGCAGATGAATTACAAGAGTTAAAAGTGAACTGCTAATTTTCCAGCAGAAATATACTAGTTTATTACCTTTCCCTTAGCTACCCTAAAATTTGTTTTGCCCTTCAGTTTTGCCTTGACAGTGGCACCTTTGAAAAATGCTATAGAACTTACACTTCATTTGAAGTCTAGTGGTGGTCAGAAATAAGACTTTGGCTAAGAAGAAAATATCACTGTAATGGAAGATACAAGGAAGGTACTTGGCCGAAGAAGGTATATTAAATCTTATTAGAAATGCTGCTGACTTCTTCCATGCTGATCTGTCATTGTCAGGAAAAAAGCATAATGAGCCTCAAATTCTTCTCATGGTTCGTTGAACTGGAAAGCTGTTGATGTGCTCATTACATGATGCTACCATCTATCCAAATCTGAGATAAAAAAACTAAGATCAAGAAAAAATGTGAGGCTACCTGTAGGGAAGACTAACTGTGCTAGATAAACAGCAGTTACTACAGCAGGGCAGAACAGCTGCTTGATGTTCAGGCTCAGATAAGATGCAAGTATTGCTACCAAAAAGTGAGGAGGGAGTGGAGAAAACAGTGAATAAAAGTCTTTATAACTGATATTTTTTAAATGCTGTTTAAAAAAATGCAAGGCAATGACATTTAGAGGCAGCCTTACAACAATTTTGTTGGCTGAAGTTAACAAAATCTCAAGTAATCAAACTTTTGATTCAAAATTTAGCTTTACAGACTTAAGGTAATCAATATTTCCCTTGTTTCTTTTTCCTCTTTTTTTTTTTTTCTAATTTTTTTGTATTATTGTTCTGAAAAAGGAAAGGACACCAAAGCCTCAAATTTTAACTATATGATGATAGAAAAAAGTGATTTGTGGTGACAGTTATTGACTTAGTTTTATGTAAATTGGAAATATTTCACCTTGATTAAAATAATTTGGAAGCTAGCTGCTTTTTCAAGGTTACCTCTTAAAACAATCAATTCTGTTAGAAAATTCATATGTTTTAATATTTTGAAACTGCTTTGCTCAATAATGTCAAGTAGTTCTC
Source organism: Notiomystis cincta (assembly GCA_013398075.1). Lineage (NCBI taxonomy): Eukaryota > Metazoa > Chordata > Aves > Passeriformes > Notiomystidae > Notiomystis > Notiomystis cincta. The sequence goes on from VZRX01003921.1 coordinate 419,458, forward strand.
TTCTGTCCAAAAAAAAGTTAACCAAAAAAAATATTTCATGTTTAGTGATCTCTCCATATTCATTGATATGTATCAGCCTTGATTGACCCATTCATTAAGAATGTTTTGAAGACTGGACATAAATAGAAATGGGAATGAAAATGAAAAAGATGTTTTTCTTATATATATTGTGATCTACTTGTTCTACTTGTTATTACTGTTAATATTTAAGAGAGAAAAAACCCAAACCATAAAGTCTTTTAGAATAAAATTTAAATAATTTTCACAATAAATTAGTATATTGAGTTATTTAGTGTATTTGAAAAGCATAAAGAATTATTCCAAGTTATATTCTCTTTAAAATTATATTTCTTTCTGAAGTGGCCAGGCCCTTCATATTATGATAGTGGTTGTTCCCGTGGATAAACAGTAATCCCATCTACAGTATCTTTTTTTTTCCCCTTGAAATCGATTTCTGTCTGAAGAGGCAGAAAAAATTAGTTTTAAAAAGGTTATCTTCTGTATTTTTTGGTGGTGTTTGCTGTAAGTGAATTTAAATGCTACTTTTTAAAGACTGTCAACTTCTCTTTGTTAGTAGCATCTCCCATGGATAATTCCAGGACTTCAAAAGCAAATAACACTGCTGGGAAGTCCACAGCATCACTTGCCTTTGAAGTACATACAGGAACAGCTCTTAGCTATGAGAAACTACCAGTTTTAAAGAAGCAGATTTTATTTCTGCTGGAGTTCCAGTGCAAACTGAGGCAGGAGGAGAGGAATCTTTTGAAAGGAAGTAGTTGCTTGACCTGAGGCAGATGTTCTCTCCTGTCATACAATAACACAAATATTCGGTTGAGAGTCTAGTACTGGAGCTGAATATGATGTTTCAACTAAGATTTAGAAACTGTTTTGAATGACTTGTGCCATTTAAGACAATTTCAAATCTTTAAAATGAAGACAGTGAAGACAAAACATTTATCACTGTTTATGTCTGTTTCTTCCATTTGATCAGTGATTCCCTAACGTAAGATGATATAATTCTTAACTCCCTCTTTGTTTCTCTTTTAATCACCCACACTTTACACTCCTTTACTGAATGGTTGTTTGATAATGTATGCCTTATCTTATGATGATTTTAGAGCTATGGATTTCCTTTATCTGAATGGACAATTCTTTGAAGGGCATCTTGGTCAAGACAATAATATGTTGGTATAGCAGCTACAGTGATAATTTAATTGCTAAAACTAATACTTTTTAGGAGGTTCATATGTGCTTTATGTATTTCTACTATTATTGTAAACATGAATACAAAGGGAGTTGATACTTTTATTATAGAGAGAAAGAAAAGGTATAAAACATGCATAAACTAGGTCTGGATACCTCTTCAATAAATTATGAGGGCTTGCCCATATGCCAAAGTCCTGTAAGATTGCAGGTTGACTCTGAGGGAAAACATGATTTTTGTGTATCTATTTAATTATTTATATTTCTAAAAATGCATTTACATCCTTAAATATTAAGGCTCAGTTTTATGAATTTTCTAAGGAATTGTTAAAATTTTGTAATAATAAAGGAGAGATATCTCATCTGCTTCAAAGCATTGAAAAAATAATTGTGTCCATGTTCTTCCTCCCTTCAGTGTGGGATGTATCTTCTAGAGTTGAAACAAATGGTAAAAGCTGTGTGCTTACTTGGCACTCTGCAGCCAGTAAAAGCCCATGTTGACTCGAGTGTCACTCCCAGTGGTATGCTAGAGACCAAAACTCCAAGTGCACACTTCAGCTGCCCCTGAACAGCACCACTGTGTCCAACTCTATTCAATCCCTCGTGTTTCTATCTTGTATGAAGGAAAACCGTTTATGTGACTGATACATGGAAGTGTAGTTGCAGTTTTCCATATTATTTTTTGTGCCTTTCAATCCACAGAGTAGCTGCCTTCAAAAAATAATATGAGGTTTCCCTGCCTCTGAGGATGGGATTGTAACTAGATGATATTAAAGGCTCCTTCCAATCCAAACTATTTTATGATTCTGTGAGATGGATAAAATAGATATTTGTATTTGTTCTGGATCTAATTTGATTTGAGATTGGGTTTTATGAAGGTTGTACAGGGGAAGTCAGTTCTTATTTAGAGCCCAATTTGAAATGAGAGAGAAAATTTGGAATCCCAGTCTCCCTTTGTAATAATCTAAGAAATTACTACTAAGAATAGCCACTAATTTGTTGTCTCCCTCCTTGAAGCATTCTCCCTGTATTCTCAGTACAGGAATAGCTGTACATCTCACTCCTAATTTGAGAAAAGACATAAGTTGTTTTTAATGCACTATGGGTTGCAACTAGGCCCAGTCCCACGCTTTATGATGCAGAAGTGGCTAAGTCAGAGAAGATGAATCTATGCAATCCAGCTATTTCTCTTCATGTCAGACAGAACCTCAGAATACTGGTTTGTTCTGTGCTGATCAGATCTGCCTCAGGTTCTGTGATGAGGAATGCAAGATAGCTTGCCACAGGAGAAAATAGAGTCCGTGCCATGCTGAAATAGGTACAGAGAAGCTTCTAGAGGGATATGATCAATAACAGTGGGGTGAGCAGAGATCAGGTTGAGTACAGTGTAATAAGATAGACTTAATACAATAAATAAATAAAATTAAGTAGATGAATAAACTAGAAAGGTTAATTCTACCTTGTCTCAGTAAGAAGAGATGCAGTTTTTTACAGTGGGGGTATGGTAATAGAAATAAAAATGAACATAGAATGGGCAAAGGCTTTAATATTATAATAAAATCTCTGGTCTGCTAGTATTTTATGGAGTAGGTATTGTGGCACTAAGTACATGAGTTTTTTCTTTCAGGGAATTAGAAATGCGTGACTCCTTTCTCTGTGGATCTCTTTTAATAGTCCTGCACTCACTTTTATTATTTAATTTTTTTTTTGCATTAAATAATGGCTACTTTTTGCTTCCTTCTATGATTTAATTTTCTTGGGTTTTTTATCTCTGAAGACTTTTTTTTATTTAATATAGCCCATCTGTTGTACAGGAAAAAAATGTAACGAGACTCTAAAACACTTTTCTTGCTAAAAAAGGTAAATATTACTTCCTTTGATAATTTTAAATGGCAAAGTATATTTCTTTTAACTAGGATTTCATGTTAAAAAAATACAGAAAAAACCAAAACTCCAGCACCCCCTCCCTAAAAGAATCCCAACCAACCAACCAATCAAACCCAAAAAATTTCCTAGCAGGATATAATGAGAGGCTGGTTGCGTTTTTTTTCCCCCTTAAAGTAATTTATGGTCTCTTTGTTGATTAAATTCCACTAAACTGTCCCTGGACACTAATTAAATCCTTTCAGATTTACAGATTTGCTACAGTCAATTGTCTTTAAGAAAGAAAAGTGGAAAAATGACAATGTATTCATCAGCTACATGTCCTAATGGATTTAATTGGTCTCAAAACAGTAACCTAATTTCAAGTACATATTCTAATCTCTGTGCTAAAGAAAACAGTCTAGACAAACTGTAAATAAGTTTGTGAATCTCAGACAATTTAAAAAAAAGAAAAAAAAAACATGAATAGTTAGATGACAGACTTTTAAATTATAGCAGCACTTGTATAGATATCAATATATTGATACTTTTATATATCAACAGAACAAGTTGATATAAACAGGGCTCTGGATATTTTTTCTTAATTAAATTTTGTTTTGGTCTTGAATGAATGAGTATAAACACCAAAAATCTGTTACATCTATGAACAGAAGCCAAAGTAAATGCTGAAAAATTATTTCAGAAATAAAATGTTTGGTGTTGGTCTTTAGAACTGAATCCAATGCTTTAACTGAAATGAAGGAAGTTGAAAGGTGTCATTTTGTTGATATATTCACTCTAGTATACAGGTGGCATTGATTTGTAAAAAAAATGGCAATTTCTTTCTCGAGTTCAGTATTAAAATTAACATCATCTAAATCTAACTGTATTTGGGGATATTTTGGCCTCACCTTATTTTGTGTGCAGTTCTGGCCCTCACAATTTAAAAATGTTAAGGTACTTGAATGTATCCAGAAGAGGGCAACAAAACTGGTGAAAGGGCTGTAAGGCCTGATATCCTGTGAGGACTTTGAACTTGTATAGTTTGGAGAAAAATAGATTGAGGGGTGACTTCATTGCTCTCTGAGGGGGGTAGAAGTAGAGAGAGAGGTGCTAATCTCTTCTTCCTAGTATTCAGCGACAGAACATGTGGGAATGGCTCAAAATTGCACCAGGGAGGTTCAGACTTGAAATTAGGAAATGGTTACTTACTTATTTATTAAGAAGTTGGTTAAATACTGTAATAGACTTCCTAGAGAGGTGGTTGATGCTCCCAAGTCTGTGTTTAAGAGACATTTAGACAAAGACCTAACCTTGTTTTAATTTGTTCAGCCCTGAAATGGTCAGGTAGTTGGACAAGATGATGGTTGTAGATCCCTTCCAACTGAATTATTCTATTCTAATTTCACATATCTTATTTCCAGATATCTTATATTTTGTAGTTTGTTATGGCTGAGTTTTTTCTATCACCTTGTATTACAACTGCTGAATGATAGTCACTTTTTAAACTAAGGGCAATTAAGTATCTGGTGGGTGACATGGATGTGGGATGTGGGATGATGGCAGGTGGGCAATATTGCTAAAGGATGAAGGAGAAAAAGCTTCTGATTCAAAGTAAATTTTGGTTAGGGACAAAAATTCTCTTTAAGGAGAATATGTAATAGTGCACTATAAAGATGAGAGAAAAATGTTTAAGATACTTGAGAGAACTGGCAACTGAGAAGACAAAGAACATGAGTTGGTCTGAAAAGGCCTGCTTGTTTCTGCTTCTATATAAATTAAACAACATCTCATTTTACATGAAAAGTTGTTCTCCTTTATAAACACATCTATATGACAATGGTCAATTCTGAGAGCAAAGGAATGAGACTTGAGAATGCTGAATTTGAAGGTTTGAAACTGGTGTAATAAGAGTTCATTTCATCCCAATTTAGATGACAAGACTTAAATTTTGGTGATCTATAACAGAAACTTATAAACTGATATTTCTGGCATGAAGTAGAATACATTTCAGGTTTGGTATTTTTGAAAGGCAAAATTTGTTCAAGATGAGAGGACAGGCAGAAAATTTCTTAAAGATAATCTGGGGTGCTCAGTCCACAGTAGAGTAGGACACGTGTTGGGAGCAGAAGAAAGAAAGCACAAAGCAGTATTATGATTCTGATTTGCATTGCTGTGGACCAAGATTCAAAACAATCCCTAAGCCATTAAAATTAAGCAGACAAGGCTTTTGCTTCCTATCCTAGAATCATTTAACAAAATTAACCAAAGACAGTGTTTTAATATCAACAAATATCTCAAACTGGGTGTTTACTGGGAAAGGAAGTATAGAAGGACAGAGCTGTTAAAACAGTCTTAGAATAAGATTATAATATATGCTGACTTTTTTAATCCTGAAAATTCTGAATGCACATGTATGAGAAGTTCTTGTGATATTTTTGATACCGACTCAATGCTTGGAAATGAAAGATAATGTTTTATTATTAGGAAAGTGCAAAGCAGTGTGGTGGTTTTATATGGGTTGACTTCTGGTGAGGAGTGATGAAGCGAGCTACAGAAGTCAATTTCTATAAGGAGCTTCTGGAAGCTTCCACCATGCCTGGCAAAACCAATCTATGGCTGGCTTTGAGAACAGGCATGCTGCTAAGCCAATTGGAAAAGCTGGAAATGCCTAAACGATAACATATTTAAGGAAAGAAAAAACTGCGGAAAGCTCTTTCTCCCCTGCCTTCAAAAGAGGATGAGAGGCCCAGCCAGGCCCCCTCCTGGCAGGGCAGGCCCTTTGCCAATGTGGCTGCTGGGGCCGTGCAGCCAGGGGCCATCCCAGTGCCACGAGCAGCCCGGCAGCCGAGCCCCAGTGGTCAAGCTGGGGATGATCGGGCCTCTCCTCGGCGCGGTATCAGGGCTATGCCACCGAGACCATCCTGCCTCTGCGAGCAGCCCCACGGTCGAGACCATGTGGCTGGGTGGCACCATGTGTTCATTGCCATCTCAGCACGGCTCACAATGAGCTTTATTTGCTTAGCTGCCTTTATCCACCCATGCTGAGGACAGAAGGGCAGAAGCAGCAGCAGCAGATTTTGCTCTTTTTTGACCCCGCAAGAGGAAAGGCGCTGAGTGGAGCTGGTGGCCAGTGGGGCCCAGAGTGGTGCTGGCAGGACCATGAGACCAGCAGTGAGAAGTTGGAGAGCAAAATTCCCCGATTTGAGACTGGACGGAATCAACTTTTCCATAATACAGAACTCTATACAAACCTTTCCAGTTGGTAGAACTTCAGAACAAACAAACCTATGAACACCAACTCTCCCCTGAGTCAGAGAAAAGACAAAGGATGAAGACATGTGAAGAGAACAACATGGCAACACCAAGGTCGGTGTAGAGGAGAGAGAGAGAGGAGGAGGTGCTCCGAGCGTTGGAGCCGAGATTCTTCTGCAAGCTGTTGTGAGAACTTTATTACAACAAGCCAGTTCCCTGTAGTTCATCTCCCTGGGGAGATGCAGGATTCACCCACAGCCTATGAGAAAAAAGGTTCTCGTGCTGGATGGAGCGTGTGGATGCTGAGAAGCTGTGATCTGGTGAAAGGCTTGAACAGAGAGAGGGAGAGCCTTTGCTTTCAGAGATAGAGGAAGAGGACTGACCCTTACTTTAATTTTAGAACAGCTCATCCTTAAAAGACCATACCCCCTGAACTAGTGACCCACAAGAAGAGCAGCTGTGGGAAGACAGCTTTGCCCGTGTGAGGGTCCCACATTGCAGCAGTTTCAGGCGTGGCTTCTCTTGTGAAAATTAGGACCACGTTGGAAAACTTCACAAAGAACTGTCTCCCGTGGGAAAGGACCCCATGGCATAGGAAAAGAGAATCCTCTCCCTAAATGAACCAGGAAAAGATGTTAGAAGGAACAAGCTTATTAAGAAGGCCATGTTGTCTCCTTGCGCTGTCGGTAAGAAAGAAAGAGGGGCTGAGGGGTGGAGTGTTGTAAAGGTTTATATTAATTGTCATCACTCTCTTTTAACTCTGTTAATAAATTTTTCTTTATACTTTAACAGTTTTGAGGCTGTTTTGCCCTCAAAGTATTTTTTCCTAATCCTTATCTCACCCCATGAGTTGTCAAGCATTCTTTCCCCTCCTGTGCTCAACTATAGCAGAAGAAAATAAGTGAGTAGTTTTCTTTGTGAGTGCACTGGCCTTTGGCCAGCTACCAACCCATGACAAGCAGAAAAATGTACTATACAGAATGCAGAAAAGTGCTGAGATTTTTAGGGTTGTCCTGTGTAGCACCAGGAGTTGGACTTCAATTATCCTTGTAGGTCCCTTCCAACTTAGACTATTCTATGATTCTATGTTGATTAAGTCAGTATTGTTAAAATTGTAATTTCTCCCAACAGAATTAGTTGGATTCTAAAATGAAGTGTAAATAATACCAAACTTCATTAAAAAGCAACAATTATCAAGGAACCTAAGTTTTCAAATCATTGGAGGAAGAGACTTTTGAAAAACTTTAAAATGAAATGATCTTCAGTCTGTTAATAATTACCTTTTGAGAACATATGGATGGTAGAGAAAGTTCAAGAAGCTTGGGTAAGGTACGCAAGCTCAGGATCATCCCAGCTTTGATATTTGTCCTGATTTTAAAGTACACTTATCCTGGGTCCTTATGTTAAATTAACATCTAAATCATCTACTTATTCCAAATAACTTTCTAACTTGGAACTTGCTTAAATTGGGTAGAATAAAGTGAAGTTGTAGTATGAATTTACTAGCTGGGTTTTATTTTGTCGGTTATGGTTTGTTATCGTTGGTTGGGGATCTTTTGTTTTGTTTGGGTTGTTGTTATTGCTGATGTTGTTATTTTAAATAGACTAGTTAACTGGACTTCTAGTCTTGGGGAAAAATACCCTGTTTACTTGTAAGCACTAAAAATGTCTAGAAATGTTAAGTTTGAGAAAACGGAGGTTTCCTTTATCAAGAGCAAATAATGTAAAATTTCCTTCTTTGCCAGGTCAGTGTGCCTTGTGGGCAAGGAAAAAAAACCCCAACAACTGATGTGATACATATTGAGTTGAGAAGGCCAAACTGTTCAAGTTGACATTCATATATGCAATTAGAACCATAGGTACTTCATGCAAGTGTCAAATGGATGCAAACAAAGAGTAATAAATGTAAATAGATTGGTTACAGCTTACTGAAAAGATAGACTTGGGAGGTTAATTTTCTAGTATGAAGATTATACAAATTACATATGCAGGTAGCAATCTCAGAAGTTACAATACTCTAAAAAATACAATTTGTGTTAAAGTGTTTTAATAGTTCTCTTTCAAGCATAAGTTTTGATCACATTGTGGATAAGCAAACAATGGCATTATGAGAAAGAAAACATAACATTGAACTCGGGTGTCTGATGTGAAATTTCATCTGTAAGAAATTCCCAGGTAATTAAAATTTAATCTGCATTAAAAGAAAGCTTCACATTTTATTACACTGCACTTTGCAGAAGATCAGACAGAGAGGATTCTAAGAGCATTACTTTTCTGTAGGGGAAGTGGACAAAATAGTCTTGGAAAAAGCAAATAAACTATCCTTTACATTAGAGAATAGTTAGACACATGTTTAAAACTGTAGCAGAAAGTATTCAGCTAGGAACATTTAGGTTAGAACAAAATAACAGGTGTCCTTGAAAGGCTGTGGAAAATCCACCTCATGAGTTTGGTGGCTTGTTGGTGTTTTTTCTGTGTGGTGTTGTGCTTTTGTTTTTTTTTAATTATTATTATTAATTTTTTTCTTTAATTCTTTTCAACATCAGTGTTTTCATACTGCTCTTCCTAGATAGAACAGAAAAAAAGAGACAGGTCTCTATCAGGACTATTTATTACCATTGATGCTGTCTAATGTCTCTATCAAATGTGCAGAAACATTAAATTATAAATGAATATTAAGTTGCTCCACTGACATTGATAGTGATTCCTCAAATTTTATTTATATTTATATTATGTATAGATGAAAACTGCATCTGTGTGTACTTTTGTATATTTATAATGTTTTGACTTGTGCAATTTTAGGTAGCATTTATTCTGGTTCTATGAAGCAGATGTAGAGTTCAGAGTACTGGTTGCTTATGAAGGGCACCTTTCCTGCAAATAAGTGAGTTTGTATATAACTCATATCAAAGAGAGAACTTGGGGTGGTATAGCTTAGCACAGAATGTTAACTGAAGCTGTGCTTGTTCATTTCTATTTTGTGTATTATCAATTAATTATTATTCTGTGTTGCTTTAGTGGAATGAATGAAATGAGTATCTAAAGGAAGGTTATATTTGTCAATGTGAACAAAGCAGACTTGAAGCTTCCCATGCATATGAGTTGGAATGGCATGTAGTTCTGTTCCACATCTTCTCAGTCACCAGTTCAGAGAGGTTACAACATCTGTAACACTTTTATTGAATATTTTTATTGAAGACAATAGATTTTTAAGTCTTGTTTAATAAATTCAAATTTGGTAAAATTATAATAATTAATAGCACTAATAATTTTGACTATGAAGAAATATCCTGATTACATATTCCATAGTGTCTTTTAAATACAGAGTGTTTCAAAAGCTGTACACAGTAGTTTCAAGTGAAAATTCAGTTAGTAGTTATGTGCTAAACCTAATTGTGGTATTTGGATGTAGCTGGTTGGTGTATTCCTTTAGTAAGACAATTATTGCACATTTATTCAGTAAAGTTCAGAAATATTTTTCTAGTGTTACATGAATATATCAACAGTACGGAGGATGTTGTGAAGTTAAAATTTCACTTTCTAACACTTTTAGTCTTTATACAGTCTGTATGTTATTAATTACTTTAGCTTGTTATCTGAAGAGACTGACTTGGATTCTGTAATTCTTTTTTGGTAAATGGGCCTGTAATTGTTCTTTTGAGTATAATTCTGTACAGATTTTAATTAAATTTCTGGAAAGCAAATTAAATGTTAACAAGTTAACAAAATGCATGATTCTAGCCCATCTTTCAGGAAAACATGTACTACAGCCCTCACCCATATTTTGGCCAGTTATTGAATTTGGACTTACTGCAAGAAGACTCTATTGGTACAAAAACAAATCTATGGGTTTAAAATATATAAATTTTAAAAATCCATGAGGAACCTTAAAGTATTTTTTATAAGCCTAAGGAACAGAAGTGGAGTTAATATTTTCATAAGTTATAACAACTTATATAACACATATTCCAAATAGTACTTTAAATTGTTCTGGTTTCGTGGGTTTGAATAAACTTAAGTATTTAAATCTTACAGAAAATTGCCTAAGGAACTTAGGATCAAAAGAATTGTTTCTTTCATGAAGACTAGAAAGTTTTTTATTATGTCCAAATACAGAAATATGTGATAGGAAAACTACGTGAAAAATGAAAAAAGGAAAATTGAGACAACATCAGTTTGACATCTTGTATGGGGCATACATTTAAGGTTTATCCAAACTTTAGAATAGTTTTACTCGTGTTTCAGTCTTACATATTTTGTTCTCTGGCTGAGAGAACACTGTGAAATACACTTGTATGTCCCTTTTTGAATTTCTCTGCATCACTCTCAGTTCAAATATTACTGTCTTAATTCATTTCAGCTTCTCTCTTGCACTCTTACCAATTACTTTTTTCTTCAGCAAAAGTATAACTGCTTTAGTTTCCAAGAATAAATATGCTAAGCTAGTGTAAATTCCATCTGAGGTTGTTCCTTTGTCTTTTCAAGCTAAGTCCATTTTGATTTATAGTGGACAGTGTTTTTTATGCATTTTTGTGTAGTTTGATACAATAGTAATACTTCTGTTGTATTTCTAGGAATTGCTAACTTGTTCTACTGCTTCTTTTATCATTGATTCTGACATCTGAGAAAATCTTTTATCCTTTAACTGTAGTATAGCTTTTTTTTCCCCTCTTCACCCTCATTAAACTGCACTGCTCATAGATTAGCCACGAGAGAGATCATATTTCATACAATTATGATAATAATCTTGAAATGCCCAGGACTGTTAACTCTTATTGCGGTCACCATAATAATACTGAATTAATGATAAAACTTTATGAAAATGTTAAAAAAACATGTTTAGGAAACAGAGTAACAACAGCATCCAACAGCATTTCAAATCAGCCATATCACAATAAAGCATTTGACATATACAAATGTTAAATGTAGCCAGAGACTAGAAAAACATGGCAAATTAATATATTGATAAGGCATAATACTGTCCTAATTTTCAGCATTTCCTTCAGTTATGTTATTTTTTCTTAGATTTTCACACATTAGATGCAAAGGTAAGGAAAGGATGGACATGACTCTGAGGTTGTTTTTTTTTCTAGCTGCTGTATGCTGCATCTGATAAGTACACGGGTGGCATGAAAAAAAGTTTTTTCCATCTTGGTATGGTGGTCTTCAAGATCAAAACTCTTCCATGAAGTGAAGGTCTTTTCAGTAGCACATTGTTTCTCTCTTGTGGAACTGTGTGGGATGGGATCGAGGGCTTTTTTTCACTGCAGTACTGCAAAGCCTTTATTAGAAAAGAATTGTTACTGGAAATAAGCTGAATTGGGATTGGCCATTTGCAACTATGAGAGATGTTTGCATCCATGCTCTGATGTGCTTGCTTAGCATATTTAAGGGCAACAATAAAGCTGATTATTGCCTTGCTCTTCAGTTACAGCTGGTTTTGCTGAAACAGCAGTACAATGGATGCTAAGACCCAAGACACAGAAAAATTAAGTGATATGCACAGTATCCGAATAGAAATCTTGACTGTGGAGTTAAGCCTGGATCCATGGTTTTCTTGTTTAGTGATTTTTTAAAATTTTTTAAACCCTAAAGCTAGTCTGTTCTATATATGGTATTTTAGTAATTGCAACTTCAGTATTAGCCATGAATATAATTTTAAACACTTCTGCTTTCCTGTGCTAAGTTATTGTTTATAAATTATTTTATTTAGTCTGAAAGAAAGGAGGATTGGGATTTTAGTTTGATTTTTTCTTTTTTATGACCTAATCTAGACACTTATAAATTTTTCACAATAATGAGGTTTGTATTTCAAATGCCTATATATACATACCTGCACAGATATGTGTAATTAAAAATATAGTTCTGCCTTTTTTGTTTGTTTTAGAAGGGAGAATTTTTTCTCAAATGTTAAAAATTGGAACAGGCTGCCCAGGGAGGTGGTGGAGTCACCATTTCTGGAAGTGTTCAGAGAAATGACTGGACTTGGCCCTTAGTGCTATGGTTGGGTTGGTGTGTGGTGTTCGGCCAAAGGTTGGGCTCTGTGATCTTGGATAATGTTTCTATGATTCTATTCTATCACACAATCTGGAAAAAGAGACATCAGAAGAAAATTACCTAGAATGATATGTTTTCTCTGATTGCTGGCACAGTTACCATTCAAGAGGTAATTTTTGAAAATATTTTCAGTAGGAAACAATGTCACTTTTATTTGTCCTCTCGTACTCAGTGGTCCAGAACTGGCTTTTCAGGGTGACTAAAACTTTTAGTTAGTGATATGTTTGAACTATATTACCTAAACTCCCCACCCTTTTCTTCCCCTCTCATCAAGAATCCCAGCTTGATGATCAAATTATTTTTTCCTAAAGCATAAACTGCTGCACTGTGAATTCATTTAATGTGTTTGTATAGTTGAAAGGGCACATATGGGCAATGTAGAACTTTGAATGAATTCCTTAAGATATGATAGAGCTGTCAATTTAGTCTGAGGTTATTCTGATTTATAAATAGCAGTTCTTTTCTATCTCTGGGGAAGAATTTGGGGAGTAGTCTTCTACTGTATGGTTGGATATGGAGATAAGTACATAGGTATAGGTAGTTTGACATTGTGCTCATTTAATATATCTGTGCTTTTTCCCCCAGAAGGAAATTTGTCATACAGATACACCTCCAGAGTTCATTTGAGCAAATACTACTATTATCATGGATGACTCTTTTGTGTTGGCTTGCCCTCATGAATCTAATTTTTAAATATTCAGTTAAACACATTTGAAATACAGCAGCTATATTTTTGACAAAAGGCTTGTTAAATAGAATTTTCTTTGGCAAAAATTATTTTGAAGTCAGTTACCACACACATTTCCTTCTTTTTGCTGATAGTTGCTATCATTGCCCTTGTAGAAGTCAAGTTTAATAGCAAAATAAGTCAACATAATACTAGATATCCTTGAACTCTTCTTCATGTCAGTGCCACTAATCATAGTATATTTTAAATATTGCAAGTTGCAATGGCATCAGACTCTAATACATCAATATTTGTAAATTATATACATGCATACACATGTACTATTTTGATTGCTCTCCAGTCCTTTAACGACAAGATTGAAAAATCCTGCTAAAATGTTGGGCTCTAAAGGTACAAATAAGAGGCTGCATTAATTATGTTTAGACTGAAAAGACAACTTATTTTCCCAGACTACATCTCTTAGAACTTTTTCCATTAAAGACACCATTGCTACTGTACCTAAATGAGATTATATATAACTGGTGATCACTTTAGGGATGCTTTAAACTGCTGGAATAGAGTGAAATGATCTTAATATAGTAGAAAAGCTTAATACAAATAAATATGAAAGGTCCATCAAGCTGTCTTTCTTTTGACCCTATTTTCTCTGTGCTTTTCTTCATGGTGTTGCTGTATTAGCTATAACAGCACAAAGAACACAGAACAGCCCACTGTTCAAGAACTCCTGCTAGCTAAGTGCAATTTCTATTTAATCCTTTCACTAGAGGTGTTTATTTTTTAGTTGAGGATGATTAAACTTTAGAGTTCATGGGTAATCTCTGCACGTCATTTTGCAGCAATGAGCTGTTCTAGTTGATGCGAAACATTCTATCAATGCCAATAAACCAGCATTCTCCTCCCTTCTACACACACCCCTTTCAAAGCCCAATACACAATGAGGTTTTTCTGAGACATAATCAGAAAAACTGGGCAGGGGGCTGTCAGGGAATGAGAAGAGTACAGAGAGGTGCGAGGAGAAACAACTTGCTAAAAATAGAGAGGCTATTCTGGTGGCTCTGCAAAGCAGTATATTATTAGTTTTGAAAATTTTGATGTTGTGAAGATAAGGAGTAGCTTTTAAAAGAGCATTTGTGCTTTCCTACAGAAAAAGGTTGATGTGTTCAGCCTATTGCAAAGTGCATTTGCTTGCATTCTTCCTGTGCAGCACAAAGGCAGCATTAATGGAAATGATAAATAGTTTGATGAGCAGGCCAGGTGGCGTAGCAATGGCCCGCAAGACTGCTGAGCTGGAGACAGGTTTTAAAACAAACTTGGGGCTCTTGCTTCCTGGACTGGTTGAAGTTGAACATGTCGAGGAGGTAATGTGATTGATCTCTTTGGAGGGAGATGCCAGCTGGAGAGCTCACAAACTGCTCCTTCAGGATTCTCCTTAAAGATGAATTGATGGCAGCTTCTGAAAAGAGTTACTCACACCGCACTCTTCCCAGCCATTCAGAGGTAGGGCTCTATCACAGTGGCTGCTAAAAGAAGGAATTGAGAGTTTAAAGGGACAGGAAAAAGGTGTCCCTGGTGAAAGAAAATGCAGGAAGTACATTCCCAAAATGCAGCTATTATTTCTATACTGTTGTAAAATGGATTTTTTTAGGAGCTTATACACACAAATGGTTGTACTCTGTTTGCTTTGGGAGGTTTTTGTTGATTTTTTTTGCATTACACTGGGATCGTGTAAATCCAAATAAAAAAAGAGGTCACCTTATCATCTGAGGCCTGCAATTCATATTATATTTTAAATCAATTATTTAAAAAATATTCTAGACAAGTGTTCAATGAAAAATATTCTAGGTCTACCCAAAATAATAGTGAAGAAAGGATTTACTTTGTCCTTAGCTTCATAGTCCTTGTAGTTCTTGAATTATATTCCTCTCTTCATTGGAGGTTCTCATATCTCTTCTGATAAACTACATAGGTGTCCTTTTAAAACTGTCCCTTGCTGATTCAGAAACTTTTATTTCTCAGTACATGACAGATTATTACTTTTATCCTGCATAACCAGCTTGTTACGACATTTCCTCTAATGTCAGGCAACAACAATGGAACTTGCTTTGGTATTAACAGTTGCTCAAAATTTTTAGTTAATGTATAAATATGTTTGTTTGACCTAAAACTACCCTGGCCCTTATTAATATGCACAGAAGACAGAAGGGTAAAATTTGAGTCGCATGGACAAACTGCACACACAGGAACAAGCAATCTTCTTTGACTCTTAGTAATCTCAATCATCCAGATGGAGGAAGTGAAAAAATAGAACAAAATTTGGTAACATCTAAAAAATGAAAGCAAATAATTAATTTGTCTGACTTCACCTGTTGAATTCAGAACTATATGTCAAAGATACTAAATAAGGCTAATAAGAGACTAATAAGCTAATTTTTTGTTACTCCAAGGCATTAGTTTACTGCAAAAAGCCTTTAACGTATGATATCTGATAGCTGCGAAAATTTAACTCCAAACAGATTGTTGCTATAAGGATGGGGGTACAATTTATTTATGTCTTGTGTGTATTGCCTGGTTAGTTCTCAACTCTGCAATATTTTCATCCCTTGGAACTTTTTTTGGCTATTGCTACTGCAGAAACTACTCCTGCAGAAGGATGGTAGGGTGTTCTGGGGAAGAGAAGATCACTGATAACGAGGAGTTAGGAAGGAGTTCTTGTCCATAGATGAACCCAAGTGCTGCAGTTTATATGCAGGACCTTGTTCTTTTGGTTTATATCTTTCCAGTGCTTAATTTTTAATTTGGTTACAAATAATGACCCACTGTTCAATATTTAATCTAGAAAAGGTTTGTTTGTGTATGGTGGTGTTTTTGTTCGTTTGTTTTTAAATGAATTATTCCATTTTTCTTCAGGAAATTATTTTGGTGGGTTTTGTTTTCCAGTAAAACTAATTTATTCTTTGCACATTTTTAAAAACACAAATGCCACATTCCAAATAGTAGATATAATTTAGAAGGAAACCTCTAGCCTTTAATTAGTATTTCGGAGAGCCAGCTTTTGAAGTGTGATCCAGAACTGGAAAGCTTTTACTTGCTCTTTGTTCCCACTAATGTCTGAATGGGGAAATCCTGATTCTCAACCCTTTACCAGAAAAATAAAATCTACCAGAGTAAGGTATGCTCAGCATTGTCTGATATTTATTTTGTTTTGTGAGGTGTTTCTCCACTCGCCACAGAGTTATATGTCTTCACTCCCTTGCAAGTGAGGGGGTTTTGTTTTCCAAAATCATCCTTTTGAGAGCCCAGCTAGCTGGAAGCTGTTGAGCATATGCCAGTAAAGAATTTATTCCTTATAGTGGGTGGCCAAGTGGACTACTGAAGTGAGTCATTTAGTAGACTGGAACACGTTTTGTTCCCTGACATAATCCATCTGAACTTTACAAATGCTGGTGGCTGGAAACATGGTGAAATATATATGTTAAAATCTTAAAAATGGAAGTATGTACTCACTGTAACTATTACTAAAAATAAATATTCTGCTACATGTAGAAGCTCTGAACAATATTACACATTAAAAGTTTAAGATTGCTTTTTATTTCACATTTTTGAGGACAAGAGAAAAAACATAGCTTTGAAATCCCTGGAATTTGCTTATGTCTTAGATTTAATTTATCTTAAAATATATTGTGAGAAATCTCATTGGTTACTATTTGTAATTGACAGTTTTTGAAGGCATAAATACTTCTTCATGTGCTTGCCTGCACATCTGTACAGGCCCAGTACTTTGGTCCAGTCAGTGCACTGAAGAGATGTGCATTCATAGGTTTTCTTCCCCATATTCTCATGCTCAGGTTTCTTTGGTAACTTTCTAAATTTTTTATTGCCTTCCAGTGTGGTAATTTGTTTATTGCTCATCACTTCTCTGTCAGATATGTAGGTAACCCAGAAGGCAGACACTATTATAGCATTCTCCTTGTCAGCCTTTAACTGCTCTAGTATTAGTTCCTGCAGCTGTAAATCTTCTACTTCAAATTTTGGTGGGATTTTCTTTCTCTGAGGTAGTCCAATAATGATAAGATTTATGAAGATTTTTTTTTTTTTTTAAATTCTTGAGCAGCCCAGTTAGGACCTTTAGGGACCAATATCCTTGGATAATGTTCTGGAACAGAACAAAGTTTCGAAGTTTTGGAATTCTTGGGTTTCACCCACTAACCTTTCTTGAGGTTATCTTGGGGTTATCTTGGCTAAAGCATATACTAATATACTAAATAGCATATACTAAATACTACTAATATACTAATATATACTAATATACTAATATACTAATATAGCATATACTAAAGCTAATAACACCAAGGTTGTGGGTTCAACTCTTGTATGGGCCATTCATTTAAGAGCTGGACTTGATGGTCCTTGCAGAATCTAACTCAGATTATCCTGTAATTCTCAAATTAATTAAACTATATGTTTAATTCATTAGAGTATTGGAGAACATTTACTTCAAAAACTCCTGTAGGCAAGAAAACACTTCTTGTCATTCTGTAACAAATCTTGGACCTACAGTAAAAGACCAAAACTGTATTGTGTTGCTGCAAGCAGTGGGGATAGATCAAGGGACCTATCAATTTGTAGCTTCTTACATTTGTTTACTAAAATTTTGTAACTTAAACTTGCTACAGAGTAAAGCAACATCCTTTTCCCCCTTTCTATCCCATATGAAAGTTCCTTGTCAACTGTCCATCTCATCTCCAAAGGTGTAAGAAAGGTGATTGGTGTAACACCTGAAAATATGAATAAAATATGCATGTCAGGGAGTCTGCCCTTTTGAGTAAACAGTGTTTTGAAAGAACAGTTTGCAGTCAAAAAAGAGTAATCCGTCTTCTCTTTAACATTTGATATATTAAAAATACTCAATACTTGTACAGAAAACTTGAACATCATGAATCACTGTAATGTTTTATACAATAAAATTAATTTCAAAGTCACTTCCACAAACATAGTAAGTTTTGTTCTGGAGTGGTTTTGATTCCAAAACTTGAGCAATAGTCTAAAGCTGCTTTTGCCTCTTGCTGTTCCTGAAAAGTTGTTCAGTATAGACATATGAGAACAGATTCTAGTGAGAATGTTCTAAAGTGCTGAAATGATTCACAGCTTTGTGTGTAAACTTGATTTATTATTTGGGAGACTGGCTAGTCTGATTAAAAACTATTAGTCTGGGATATAGCTTTAATTGAATTAGAGTAATATGTTTTTCGAAGAGGAATGTCATAGTTGCATGATAATGCTAGAGGAAGATTTGTCTGTCTTAAGGTAATCCTAAATGAGACTGCTTACTGTCCATTAATATTAAGGGAACTTGTGCTAAAGGGTTGGGAGTACAGATACTTAATTTTTCTTCTTAATAACATTTTTTTATATCCGTTCCCACCAAATGAGAAGGGAATAAAAATCAGAAAAGTTTGAATGCTTTTAATATGTTCTCCTGCTAGCAGTTCTCCTTTTAATATGTTCTCCTGCAGCAGGTTCTTGTTTTGATAATTTTCTTTTCTCCTGACTCCTGTTTTCTTTAAGGTCTCATTCGATTACAAGAACTCATCAAGGCTCCATCACGATACAACCTAAGACTAAAAATCCGTCAGTTACCAGCTGACACAAAAGATGCAAAGCCATTGCTAAAGGAGATGAAAAGAGGCAAAGAATTCCATGTAATCTTTGACTGCAGCCATGAAATGGCAGCGGGCATCTTGAAACAGGTAATCCTCATTTTGCTTTATATGTCTTAATCTTTTTCATCCCTAACAAATAAATTATCCAGACCTAATGATATTTAACAAGCAGAGAAATTGTATGTCAGTTTTACTGAAGCCTAACTGAAAATCAGCCAAGGATTTCAGAGATAATTTCATTGGTGACACAAATGGTAGGTGCTTTAATTATGCTTTTATAAAGGAAGAGTTAATCAATTTATGTTCAGGAGGAACATGAAAGTATATTATCTTTTCAGCTGTGAAGAACTGGTACTTTGGAGAAGTGATGCTTTAAGCATGGTTTTAAATGCTTGCATAATGTTATTTTATGTATCAAATCTTTATGTATGTATGTATGTATTTATATATTTATTTTTATTTGAGGCCTCTAAGATGTGTATTCATAATCAGATAGTGATATATGAATAGTATGTTACCAACAGACCACATTAATGTCTTCCATTGAGAGGGCAGAATTGGTATCTTAGAGCCATGTTCTCTTTGCACTAATAATGGAATTGCAAAACATCCAAGTACATTTGGGTTGATGCTTTGAAAATATGGTGTGCAAGTGAGATGAGTAGGTGAGATACAGCAGGATTCCAAATACTTAACTGGCTCAGAGGCCTTCTTCCTCATCGTTTTTTAATTAAGCTGTGACTTCCAATAAAGAGGATAGAAAGAATACCTAAACTGAAACAGTATTCCAGACTCCTAATGCATAGCTTTTAGTGACTTTAATTCATGTTTATATTATGTTTACTAGAAAACTGTAGAGTCTAAATTGAAAACAAAATATATTTAAGAGTTGGAAATATGTGTCTCATTAGAGGTACTTACAAATATTATTGAGGGTGCAGTTAAAATTGCTAGTAAGCCTACATATATAATATATTTTCTTTCCT
Source organism: Notiomystis cincta (assembly GCA_013398075.1). Taxonomy (NCBI): domain Eukaryota; kingdom Metazoa; phylum Chordata; class Aves; order Passeriformes; family Notiomystidae; genus Notiomystis; species Notiomystis cincta. The sequence continues at coordinate 439,170 of VZRX01003921.1, forward strand.
TTACTGTTCGTTGATTGAAAAACATTTATTATTTTCTAGGAAATTTAAATGTCTGATGGTGTTTTTTTTTCTAAACATAAGCCAGCCTAGTTATTCAAGTTGTTTAGGCCAAATCATCAAATGTACATTTAATTATTTTAAATCTAAACAATGAAGATGGAAAATATGTTAATGGCATTAAGGTGCAATATTAGCAATAACTCCATTGATAATAACTACATTATAACTATAATAACTCCATAACTACATTACTTATCCAGTACCTAGTAGTTTTTTAGGTGAAAAAATCCTTTTATTTCACAGTATATAACGTTGTGAAAAATGTATGAATAAAGGGAAATGGGAACAAAATTTAACACATTTATCTTTAATCATGTCCCAGGACCCAAGAGTGAGCATTCAGCCTCTTTAAATCAAAGTGGAAACTCTCTTTCATCAAAGTACACTGCTCATCCGAAAGATTATAGAGAAAGAAAAAATTCTTTCATGATTAATTAGATCTTTATACAGATTCTGTAGATTTTTACTTTTCCATTCAAGTCCTATACTGCAATGCTTTAAATATGCCCAAAATTTGTAGTTTTGAAGCTGAATGTGAGTACTTGCTGTTGAAATTTACACAAGGGATGTTAAGAACATATTTATTATTTAGTGTTAATATTCCAAATACAGTGTTTATAAGTGATTATTGAAAAAGAAATATTTATATATTAATTTCTGAATTATTAACTGATCAATTTTCTTTTCCTCGTAATGGAGGGATGAATTTTGGGAGACATGACAAGGAGTTTCAGTTTGAGAGGATGATTGGAAAGATTAACAGTGGAGATGGTGGAAGACAACACAAGTTGAAAATAAAGAAAACAAAGTACCTTGAGAACCTAGTGAAATGGCAACTACTCTTTGCTGGCCAAAAATATGTAATGAAAAGTAAAAAAAAAAAAAATCCCATCAATCAGACAAACATACTTAAATTAAGGCAAATCTCATTGTTATCTACATCACCAGGCAACCAGGGAAATCATACATAATTTAAAAGGTTAGGGAAGCACTGTAATAATGAGAACAGAGAAATTACAATGTTTGAAGAGCAAAATGAAGTGAGATCTTTAGAGAAGTGAGAAGGTGAAAAAAGGAAGACCTGGAAAAGAGACAGCATCATCTCACAGCAGAATAAGGAACATGCGTAGGATGTTGTGTAGGGATCCTTTGGAGTATGAAAGACTTGATTAGAAGCAGTTATAATACAGATGACTGCAAATGTATTACATATATAGAGAAAGATACTTTGGTTTTATAAAAAAAAAAAAATTTCTAATAAAAGCTAAGAATGTTTGTAGTTGTACAATTCCTAATGAAATTGTAATATTTCTTATGGTAATATGGTTTTCCCATGTTCAAGAGAATTTAATTGCTACTGGAACACTATACTCTAGTTCTAAGTACTGATGTGGAATTCTAAATACCCAAGTATATTCTTTGGAAGAGTGGTGTGGTGTTTTTTCAAACTTTTGTTTAAAGTATTATAAAATCTGATTTACAGCTGATCTTTGTATTAGTTTTAGATTTTTTTCTTTGGAAAAGATCATATAGACTATTGATTTCATAATTTTTCACACAATATCACAAGTAAAAAGGCTCTCACAGCCTTCAGAATGCTGACAATTCTTTTTACTACGAATTCTGGTATTGTCACAGTAATATAATTGTGGCCTTCAGTGCCTTTAAGGAGTTCATCTGGTAACAACTTGGCAAAGAATTCCTTTGATAATTCCTGGAAAGGAAGAAAATACTAAGGCAACTTTTGTGCAGAGCATGAAGAGACATAGTTTTCAGGAGAAGATGCCCTTAATGAATAAACATGATGAAATATAGTTTTTAGCTACAAATACTTGATTTTCTGCAGTTGAGAGGAAAGCATGAACTTTTAAAATGCACAGTTTATCAAAAACTACTTGGTATTATATAGTTAGTAAGAGTGATTAAGATACTTGAGAGATACCTGAATTTATAAAGTAATTCTATGAATATTTGTTCTTCATTTTTATTTAAGTAGTATCTCTCTGTTCAAAATTTGACTCAAGATTATTTTCTTCCATGGTTGGAAAAATGTGCACATATAATATAAGCTTGAGTCCTTCTTTTAAATGCATGGTATTGTTCATCAAAATAGAAAAAAAATTCCTATTAGGTAATTCATTTTAAGAGAAGGGTTCAATAATGAATGAAAATATTGTCGACTCAAATTTTGTGTTGCAACTTAATGTATCCATTAGTATGTAAAAATACAAGCCTTTTTCACATTTAGTGCACTAAACAGTCTAATAATATTCTTTCTATCAGGAGATCTGGTTCATAAATTCCTTTAATAGTCAGTAATCTTCTCTAACTGCTAAGAAATGACTTGCTTGACCTAATTTTAGTATAATTCCAACCCTGTAGTCTGATCTTAGTAGTGTTCTTTTGCAGTATTTCATTTGCCATGTGAGTGTGATAAAAATGTATTATGTGGCCTCAGAAACATTAATCTTTTGTTTCTTTTTTCAAGGCTTTAGCTATGGGGATGATGACAGAATACTATCACTATATCTTTACCACACTGGTAAGTGGCTTGTGAAAACATAGTGATGACATCCAATAAAGATGTTACTTTCCTAATTATATTACTTAACAAAGTGGAAAAGGTCTCTCTGGAATGGGGTGTGATGTTTTCTTTGCTGAGTTTTCTTACTTTCACTGAAAACTCATCAGGATGGTTTAATTACTGTTCAGTGGTGTGCCCTGGAAACTGATAGACCTGAAAAAGCATCTGGCTGTAGCACTGCAGCTTTTAACTGTCAAGGAGGGTTAAATGTATAATTCATAATTCATTGTTTATTTTATACATTTTGCCCTTTTTGTCTTTTAGCTATTTGTATGTGAAGATTAAGACACTTTAAAATTTACTCATATATTCCACATTTTTAATCCAATATTTTACAAGGTACTTCTTCTCTGTCATATGATTCATGAATAATTTGTTGTGAATCTTAGCAGCATTTTATTTAACAATTTGCATGAGCTTTTTAGGTGCATGAATTATGCAATATTCTTTGGTGTCCACTGTAAATGTAAGTAACTTAGAAGGAATTTGATCATTCTTGGATCTATCATTTGCAATAAATGAATTTAAAATTTGAATGCTCTTACAAAATAAACATGTATGTGAAGTCCTTTTTTCTGCTCACCACAACCTAACTAAGAAACAGTTTAAAAGTTGGTAAATTATTATTCTAGAGACCATAGAGTCATCCTGGATTGTGCACATTTCTCTGTCTTGAATTTGCCTTCAATTTTGTCTAATTAGATTGCAGTCCATTAAGTTTTTTAAAATAAAAGCATGAGACAAACGTGAGACAGATGTGCCTTGGCAAGACCATGCTTGAAATGACCCATGTTTAAAGACACATACATGTTTAAGTTCTTAGGAAAATGAATCCATTTTGGTAGGGTAGGCGTTCTCCTCAGAATCACCAAACAGAAGTTCATGGGAAGTATTAACATGAAATAGCTAGTTGGATAGAAAGCAGAATAACTTGTGAAGTTCAAAGGCACACCCTGCACAAATACCTATCTTATTTTATAAGGGTAAATTGTTCTTTTGCTTGTAGATTTAGGAGCGCCACAGAATTTTCCTCACTAAATAGATTTCCCTCCATAAAAATGGATTATGGATGTTTAGAAGTTTTTCTTTTCTTATTTATAAGATTTTTATTTTGCTATTGATGAAAATTGTTTCTTTGAGTACTATGCCATCCATTGACACTGAATTTTCACTCTTAAAGCTGTGTTTAAAAATCAGAATTTTCTGTCATTCTTATTTGCTTATTAGAACATTGGATTTTCTATGGAGACAAGAGTTTTATATTGTCTTGGAACTATCAAGAGATAATTTACTGTGCACAAACATATCATAGATTTTGATTTTGCAATATAGCTCTGGAACCATCATCAAAATTTACTTGTTTTTATGTATTAATTGCTTCTTACCTCACTTGGTGAAAGTCCTGTCAAATAAATTTTCCAGTCACTGTGTTTACACCAGTCTTCTGTGTAATCTCCTCTTGATTGATTCAGGATCTAATGCACTAGCTCATTAATACACTGACCTGTGTGCATTTGTAATATATGCATAATAATACTGTGTACATTTATTACATTCCAGTGTAAACATGAATGTGTTTGGATTAAAAAATTGCATTCAAGGTTCTGACTTCTTGCACATTAAAAACTGAGAGAGTTTTTTAAAGAGAAAGATTTAACATAGTTCTAGTTATGTCCAACATTTCCTTTGCAACAAAGTGTTTTATTTCTTTGCAAAGAGGATGTGAATTAGGTTATTTTTAATGAATTTTGACACCTTCATATCTTAGATGTTGTGTATGGGAAAATATATCATATTACTAGCTACAGAATTAAAAATGGTTAGTGATTGATAACTAGTTGATATTTTTGTGGGCTTAGTGATGTTAACAATGGGTGTTTTATTCAGATTTTCCATAGTAAAATATTTAATCTTCCTCAGCTCTAGCCAGTAAACAAAATGGATTCAGGCAAGTGTTACACCTAACGCTACCTGACAACAAAAATTAAATTAAAAATTAGATGAATGACTACTGATGAATTATGGGGAAAATTTCTATATTCAATAAATTAAAATTATGTTATAGGGAAATAATATATTATGTAAAACCTTGATTGCATCTTTTTTTCCCCTCTGTTCAAAACTTGATCTTAGACCTGAGTTTCCTGAAGTCAAGTACTGTTTCTACATTGCTTCTTAGGCTTTGATCAAAGTGCTAGGATAACCTTGAATTTACTTTCTTGAGTTAAAATTTGAATTGTTTTACTTTTTATTAATTATATTTTCCTCTTTGTCTGTTTGAGAGCTAACTGTACACACACATACAGATACATTGAAAACATATAAATTGGCAAAAGTTATTCTTGCAAAGATGAATTCCTAATCAAAGATATGTCCATATTTGGAAGTATGATTGATGACAATTAAAAATTATTTTGATTAAATTTAAAGCCATGTCCATTTCTTCTTGTCCCTGCTCACCATCACGTGGACCCACTCCCTACCCACTCCCCTCCACTGATTTATTCTCCTAAGTTTAACATGTTTAAGTTTCACTGAGAGTGAAAGCATAAGGAAACTCTTGTCCAATTTATTTTATTATTAGATGTCTGTTTGATTTCTGGTAAGTTCAAGAACCAGCAATTAATATTAATATTTATAAATTAACAACAATATTTAAGCTTACTGTAGTATTTAGCCAATCTAGTAGCAGATACAGTTCTGTAATTGGACTAACATTTCCTGAAAGTCTGTTCTTCCTCTGAGAATCAGATTAGTCCCACTGTAAGGGCAGCCAAGTTGCTTGCTCACAAACACAGGCCCCCAGACAAGCAGAACACACTTCCTAGCATAAATAGCACTGAAAAATTACCATACTGTCATCTGGGGAGATGGTCCAACAACTGAAATAGCCATTGTAGTGTATGACAGAATTTATACAATGGTAATTTTTTCAGGACCTGTTTGCTTTGGATGTGGAACCCTACCGGTACAGTGGTGTTAATATGACTGGATTCAGAATTCTAAACACGGAAAACACCCAGGTGTCATCAATCATTGAGAAGTGGTCTATGGAGCGCTTGCAAGCACCCCCGAAGCCCGATTCAGGTTTGCTGGATGGATTTATGACGGTATGAATACCAGTATTTGGTTCTTTTTCTTATATGTTTGTGTAGCTAAAAAAATTTAAATTTTTGTTTATTACTAAAAGTGTTTAGAGGTATGTAAACAAATATTATTGTAAACATGAGTCAGAGAGCAACTGTGATATTTCTGTTAACATTTTGCAGATCAAATACATGATTGTATCAACTTTCTTTCAAAATTACACATACTGTATCTTTTTTTCAAATTATTATGCCATATTCTAAATGTCAAATTCTCTTAATTTGCCTAATTTGCTGCTGAAAAGTTTTTATGGGACAAAAATCAAGCTAATGACAAATGTCTCTTTCTTCACATTTTGTGTCTTATTAATTTAAGGTTCATTCATTAATAATGTATACTTTCTAATTTTTACATACATATTGTTTTTTAAGCTTTCATTAATATTATAAACAGCACCTCATTACTATCTTTTCTATTTTCTGTCTCTTCAGATTCATTTGATTAATTAATCTGCTTATTTATTTTTATTTTTTTCCTTTCATTGCCACTAGTCTTTAGCCTTGCTTCAGTTCATAAAAATCACAACTGTATTCCTGCAAACAAACTTTTGTTGCTAGGTTTTGGTGAATTTCTGCTCATTATTTGGAATTCAGTCTGGAATGATAATGTCAGGAAGGGATCAATTTTAAAAGACATTCACATTAGGTCTGCTTTAGTCTTCAAATTTGTTGAAAGATTTTCCACTTTGGCATCTTAGCAATTTAGATAGTTGGGCTTTGTCTCGCTTTATGTTTTTTTCTTGGTTGTTGTTGAGTGGTTTTTTTTAGGATTTTCGTCTTCCATTTGAAAAATAGAAAATTCTATTTCTTGAAGACAGCTATCTCAGTAATCTATCAGATGCCTAGACTGTCTTAATTATTCCACACAACACAACGAATCAACAATTTTTTTCTACTGACAAGGTTTAAAGTTCTTATAGATATTAGGTGCTAAATTACAAACAATATTTTAAGAAGTTCTTTTTATTTTTCTAGAAAATTACCCTTTTTAGAGAAAAACACTATTTTAACGTGCTTACTGTATATAATGTCTTGAACATGATAATTTGAAACATTTTATATATAATTTGTTTACTAATTTCCTTGCATTGCACTTTACAGATTCCATCATATGGTAGTTTAAAAGTTATATTGTTAATTTTTCTAAGTAATTTCAAACAAGCAAGTCAACCCCCCAAAACCTGAAAATTGGGTGAAGCATGCATCTGGATATATATAGCTGCTACTTATTAATGTAATTCATTGTTTTATGCTTCCTTGTTTGCATTAAAACTTTCAGGTTTTTTATTTTTACCTTTTTGAATTTAAAATTTGCATCACTTCTCGTTCATTGTAGTTGTATATTTTATGTATTGATCAAAGATGTAACTGATCGCAAACCTTTGGATATTTACCAAGATTAGTAGTGATAGTTATTTTATGAGAATAGAGGGTCATGGTGAAAAATAATGGAATAATAAATACAGGAATAGAATTTTGTGGGCCAGTTGCATGTTTTTTATCTCCTGTGGTGCTGTAAAGAAAGTGCTTTTCTCAGAAAAGCTTCTGATGTGAGGCAGAAACCCATAATTGCTAGTATATGACCATGTAAGAATAATAGTTTACACCATTACTTTGCCTCAGGATAGAAGAATATAAAAAAGTGCTCTATACTCTAAGTGGCACCAAGTGTTCATACAGACTGGGATGAATATTTCATGGTCATTCTTTTTGTTGATTAAGCATTTAAATGTGATTAACTGAGAGATGCAGATTGTATTTAAATTATATTTAAAGGTCTAATAATCTGGGCAAGCATTATGAGATTACAGAGTTTTTTTGATCTGGCCCTTAGATACAGAAAAACCTCCACAGCATGTCCTTTGGACAGTGTGAAAGAAAGTCACATCATGATGTCATTGTACAATGTTCTTTCTGTGCTCAGAATAAAATAAGCCATTTTATTGACTTAATATCAGTGAAGTCGTAAAATCAGTTAAATGTGTAAAAGTTGACTTTCATGTCACTGTTATTTCTGTATATTTAAAGTCAGAAAGGGACTTGGGAATCAAAGACTCTTCACAGATATTGATGCTATGGAATACTCTAATTGTGGATACAGGCTGGACTGGAAATATGTTTTGTTTTTACTGGTTGATAATGGCTAAAGCTTAATCAGAAAAAAAAATTAGCAAGAAGACTGCTTCATGGGAATGCATTCAGCTTGAACCACATCGCTAAATGCCATTTAATCGAGTTTTAAAACACCTAAAGCTCGTGCCAAATAAAAACCTGAAGTTTCTACAAAGCATTTAGAGACCACAGTGAAGACTAAATTTTTTCCGGTGGTGTAAAACCAGGCAGTTATGAATTGCAAAGTTTTTAAGTTCTGGTGATGTTTGTATTAAGGTACTTCCACCCCTGATTTTCTCACCATATTGACTTTGCCCCTATGACAGAACTATCAATATAATTCTTACATTGCTTTCTCTTATTTATGATTCATAGAGTTCCCAGGATTAATTGTTGTTTCAAGGTTTCTTCTGTAGGTTTGTATAACTCTCTAAATAATACATAATTTTCCTCATAATTATCTTACATTTTAGTAATTCCCAATGGAATACAAAGTTGGCATAAAATTTTGTCTCATCTCCTTGGAATGTTCCAAGTCAAATTTGCAAGTGTGAATCCTGTTGAGTTCAATTATGATAGTTTTTCCTTTGTTTCTAGGCTGTTCCTCAGCACAGCTCTGAAAAGGGTGATGGTTTAGCACATGTGAGGGGAAAAGTGATCAAAATCAAATTTTCTCTCTCCTCTTAGGATTTCTTAACTATTTCTTTGTATGGGCTTTGGAGAAAAAAAAAAAGAATTAAACTATTTAATCAATGCTACCATATTGAACAATTCTAGTAATAAATGTTTACTTAGTGGTATAACAAATAAATTAAATGCATTCTATGACTTAGGAGAATAACTACAGTACAATTGACTTTGTTTTTTCCATGACTCCAGAAAATATGTACAAATGTTGGAAATCACTTGCTGTGTTATTTACTGTTCTCACTTTCTTTGCACAGTCTTCTTGAGATAAAAGTTGTGGTTGTGTATATAAGAAATTATTTCTTTTAAAGTCTTAATTTCTATTAAAGAAAAATGTGAATATACTTTTAATAAGATACATGGAAGTCCTGAGGAAGTCTCACTGGTCTACTCTGATTGAAGAGATTTTTCTATCATCATTCTCACACTAATAGACATAATTTGTGCTTTTGATGGTTCTTTCATATTTCTTAATGTCTGAGGATAATCAAAATGATACTCGTCCTCATAATATAGAAATAATAATCAAAATGTGTTGCTATTCAAGTATATTTGTATCTTTTTATCTGTCACACACTTGTGCAGATATGCATGTGCATACTTGGTATAGCTTACTAAGCTACTTAAATAGTTATATTTATTTCTTAAAATTTTAATGGTCCTTTTTATTTAAGTATTTTCAGCAGTCTTGTATTTACTTTGACCATTGTTTTTGTATCACCATACTCTTACTAACCAGAAATAAACAGTACTTATAAAAGTAAATATCACATGAAACTGGGACATGCTATGGCTGTTGTTCCTTATAATAAAATTACAGGAATTTTTTAATGACAACTTTGCCAGAGGTAATAAACAATGCCTTTAGAAAATTGTAGAACAAAAGAAGAGTCAAAGATCAAACTGTTGCAATATCTTATCTTTCTTGCTAGTAGAATTAACTGTACCTAATATTTCAGTTCCTATTTATCATTTTCTTCTTGTTACTTGGATGAAAAAGCCCAAAGGAAACAAAAAACCCATTTTTGCCTATTTTAAATCCAAATCTGTTTTTTTTTCCAGACTAGAACTAAATTTTTAATTAATTCTCACTTGATCCTGCACTTCCTGACTTAATTCAGCAATATATATAAGTGAGTTTTAAAAAAATTTGGTTTCTTAAATATTTCCAAATAAAATCCAAAATGGCTGCTCTGCCAAAATCAAATGGGCAAACATCCATTAATTCATGCATTTCCCTATTTCTCACCACCTATTCTTACTTGTTAGCAGTTCAAAAAGCGCTTTTAGAAAGTTAGACTCTGGACAGGGTGGATTGTGAGTATTTCAACTATTAAACAACTTCTAACTAGATTGAAGCTCTTTAAAGAGTTCTCTGATATATGATATACTTATTACTATTATTTTCCACCAATTTTACACTGAATTCAGAAATTTGAAAGTGATTGGTACTTAGCAACCACTTGAACAGAGTGACTTGGCATTAATAAAAGCACATTATTTTTCAACCAGATTATGATTTCTTCTAGGAAAATGAACTTTTAAGTTAATAAAACCCCCAAACATACCATAATAAAATAAAAATATTTAATTTATGTAACTTCAGGTATTTTTTTTCTTAAAAATTTAGATTTGGAGGAGTTAATCCTTTTTTTAGCCTGGAGTAAAAAATGAATTTTGAATTTTCTTGCATTTTCTTTCTATCATGACAATATTTTTATTAAATTCTATCAATCTTGTCACCTGTACTGTATAAGTAGAAAAATATTCTGGAAAACAGAGGGGCAACACAATATTTGAAAGAAACTTTACTTTGGTATACTTCACTTACTGAGTCTGTACAAGTATTACAAAGAAAGAAGAAAAAAACCACAGAACTCTGAGCACAAATACACATCCACATTTATATATGACAACCATGATTCACACCAAGCAAAATAGAGCATAAATAAAGTGTTATGAGTTTAGAATTCTTTTACTCTTCAACAATTAATCTTCCCAGTTTTCTGTGCCTCAAGTCAGAATTTAGCATGCATAATTAAGATGACCTAACAAGCCCTGCTAGTTAATTAACATAAAGTTCCTTACTAATTGCTTTTGCCTATCATCCAGTTCAGCTGCTTTCTTATATAGAAAAGAATGCACTTTTTTTTCTATTCTTACTATTAATTCTATTCTTTAATGCCCACTTTAGTAGCTATATATGGGATGTGCAGAGAAGCATTGTGGTGATTCTTGAATGTGACAGCCAAGGTCAATATTGAGATGTTTACACCAGAAAAATCACAGTTTGCAGCTGATCCATGTTGTGTGCTGCCTGGTAGAATGGAGAACTATTTAGCTGAACATTTTCTCTTTTCACTCCTAATTACCTTGTTTAAATTGTTGTTGTTGTTGTTTTGTTGTTTTTATTTTGTTGTTGTTGTTGTTTTGTTTTTGTTTTTGTTTTTGTTTTTTTTTTTTTGTTTTTCAGTAAATGAAAATGATAGTTAAAAAAATCCCTGAAATTAAAAAGATATTAAATACTGTAGGCAAAATCCTAGAGATTTGTTGCATATGCAAAATAGATTTACAGTTCATTTCTGTGCATGGGAGTTCCATTTGCTACAAAAAAAGGGAGATGAAATTTTATTAGTAAAGTTTGGATTTTTTAAAGCTGATGTAAAGACTTCCTCAGAAGTATGTAACTGTAAAGAAGGTGCAAAGACCATGAGGAGAGATTCTAATATCTCCATAAATTGTTCTTAATTGAAGGAATGTACAAATGCATTACTCACAGAGCTGCCTAGAAAATTCATTTTTAAACCAACCATTTTAAGGGATACAGTAAGAATCCTGAAATTATAATTCCTTTGGTATTTGAGAATGGAAAGAGAGAATAATATTGGATTTGTAAATGTGTAGATATTTTTCCCTAATTAGCTCTCCGTATTTGCACACCTAAAGATTGGGGGGATGCATTTATATAATATATTCTTTCTTTGTTCTCTTTTTCCCTTGATTACAAGAAGGCTTCCACTAAGCAACCTCTTTATGTCTAAACCTTAAGACTGTTTTGTAAAATCTAATTTATCTGAATGTTTTCTTTCTTAGCTTTGTGGGTATATTAGTTTAATATTCTCAGAAGTTTTTTTGAATCCAAGGTCAAGATGAAGAATTGATAAAATAAAAAATGGTCAAACAGTGAGTATAGATGGACAATAATGATCTATTTTCAGTTGCATTAAAACAACGTGTTTACAAACCCTAAAACCTTGTAAGGAGTTGGACCAATGCATAAAGACCATGTTAAATGACCACCTGAAATCAGATGAAAAAGCACATTAATCAACAGATTTCTCTGGCTTATTTTTGGCAAAGGATTTCAAATCATGTTAAACTAGGTTGGTCAAGCTACCAGTGTTGGAAAGGGTACCTCTTTTTTTGCGTTATAAAGTCTGGAAAGATTAAGAGAGTAATGGCACTGAAACCAGGACATCTGAAGCTGAAAAGGCTGCCTGAAACATAAAAATCCAAAATCCTTAAATGTGGGATTCAGTTCTTCTATCATGACATAACCAAGGCTTAATGGTGTTTTTCATGAAAGAAATAAATAACTCCCATGTCAGATAACTAGACACAAATAATACTGAGGGCATTCTTATACTGGTCTGAAAGCTAAGTGTGTATTTCCCAGGTTCTTTGCTCTACTTAAAAACAAGTAAACAACAAAAACCCAAACAAAAATCCAATCCAACCATTCAAAACAAAATAAACTCACCCCCTCAAATCCCAATAATTTTAATGTAGCTGCCACTAATCCATTTTAGATAAATGTAGGTATTAGAATTTAACCAAATAGGGTGAAATGATGCTCTTAGTTACTGAATCAAGAAATCAGGGAGATGTAAAACTGAAAATATACTCTATTAGCATTATTATTATTATTTTGTATATTTCGTTCAACATATTTTTTAACTTAATTTTTTCCTACATGAAATTAATAGTTTCTAATCTGTGTTCTCCAAAATTCTTTTTTTTTTTCATACCTCATAAAGGAAGCAAAAAAATTATGCACTTCAGGGTTTTTTTCAGCATACTCCTGGAGCTTGTCTGACTTTATTTATTCTTGATGTCATTATTTTCAGTGACAGTACAAACTGTTGAATGGCTTGATACAAATTAGTAATTCAATTTTCCTAATGGTAAAAGGATATTTGTGAAACTTCGATCTCTTATCTGCACATGACAATATGGAAATAACAGTTATATTTGGAATAGCTACTTAAATAATAATTTAGTAGCTGCTATCAGGCACTGTGACTGGACAGGAGAATTTGATGAGAATAAGGTGCTGTTAAGGTTCCTGAGGGTAAAAAGATCAATAAAAATAAAAAGAAATACTTGTTACAGAAATACAGTCTTGGACTCTGATTTAGAGCTTCAAAGAGTATATCTTCTTATGTAGACAGCTTTATAATTATCCCTTTAGCTAAAAGAATTTTCTGGATTTGCTGATGAGATGTGTTTAGTAACAGTGTAGCAGCAAATGTATACTTCAAAGGAAATACTAAACAATTACTCATTACTGCATTACAAGCTAAGAATCTCCCCTAGGCACAGTTAATTTTGTGAGTTTAGGGATTTCATGCTGCAAGATGTTTTAGAAATGATTTGTCAGCTATTTTGGGAATTAATTGCATTATTAAATATTTGAGTACTGTATACAGTAACTTTTAGAATTTTAGGAGACAGAATAAATCAGAAATCTATGATCCTACCCCAAAGGAAAGCTATGTCCTAGTGCTGTATAGCACTTAGCAGAAATTGCAGTTTCTCTTCTGTGGAAGATTTCATTGAATTCTTCCAGATGTGGCTTGAGGATGAATGTATATATTTATAAATATACAAAGATTACCATTGATTTATATCATGCTTTCATGTTAGAAATCTGAATGCTGCTACATTTTTACAAAGCAATAGAGGGAACTCAGTGTAACAGCAAGTAGGGAAATGGAGGAGCTGGTGCAACCTGCAGGATCTACACAGTGTAGAGGAGTAGCTGAAGCATAGGTTGTGTTTTGAAGTAGGAACTTGAGTGCCTTTTCTCAGGAAATACACACATGTCTGCACTGTATGAAATTTAAAGTCTGAGGACTACAGTTAATTAATCTCTCAAAGATTATGTTTCTAAAGAAGGGCAATGAAACTGGTGAAGAGTCTGGAGCACACGTTTTATAAGGAGAGTGTGAGGGAGCTGGAGGTGTTCAGCCTGGAGGAGAAGAGGCTCAGGGGAGACCTTATTGCTCTCTACAACTGCCTGAAAGGAGGGCATAGACAGGTTGGTGTTGGTCTCTTCTGCCAAGTAACAAGCGACAGAACAAAAGGAAATGGCTTCAAATCATCCCAGGGGAGATCAGATTGGATATTAGGAAAAGTTTCTTCCCAGAAAGGGTGATCAAGCAATGGAACAGCCTGCTTACAGAAGTGGTGGAGACACCATCCCTGGAGGCATTTAAAAGGCTTTTAAATGTGGCACTTAGGGACATGGTTTAGTGGTGGAATTAGCAGTGCTGAATTAATGATCGGACTAGATGATGTTAAAGGTCTTTTCAAACTAAGCAATGCAATAATACTATGAAGGTATTTTTCTTAGTAGAAGCATTCTGAAATAAATTTTTATGGTTTATTTATACCCTATGTTTATTGTAAATTTTCAGGAAAAGTGAACCAAAAGAAAGATTATTTTTATTCTCTTTCTTTGCTGTTAGTTGTAGAACTTGCCTTGAGGGGCAACATAACTAGAGCTGATAATCAGTGGACTTATCTGCAGGAATGAATAACTAGGAATCATTATGGCTTCCATTGTAGGATGTGGAATGGTGACAGTATAGGTACGCTAGGTTAAGCAGCCGTGTAAAATAATTTGTGGAGAAAAGGAACGTTAATTTAGCCTTTACTGTGCTTTTCAGCTTCATAGTGGTACTGCATGTTGGGACTGGCAATGTACTACACTTAATAGTGATGCTTAAAAGTATGTTCTGGGTAAAATCCTGGTCCTTTGGAAATCAGCATATGGGTAATTTGGCTAACTTTTTGTTTGCTACATGCGTTTCAGGCTCAGATAGGGTAAGCAATGAAGAGATACCACTTTTAAAATTTTTTTAAAATTTTAAAATGGAGTATTAAACAATTCTTACTGCAGTGGAGTGGAAAAGAATGAAAATCATATGTAAATATTTGTCTCTGAATATTCACATGGTTATTTTGGATGTAGTTTGGTAGGCTGGAAGAGTCTTCATTCATTATATGCATCTCTTATATTAAAACCACAAATATGTTATTTCTGTTTGTTACTAATTAATACTTAATAATTACTGGACTAGTTGACAAAGCTGATAGAAACAAACTTCTGGGGATAACACTTTCTCTGCTGAAGACCTGCAAGTATATGTGCTTGAATTTTTGATTTTTTCTTTTTTTCCCTCATTTCCAGATATTTATAGATTTGTCTGATAAGAGATACTATTTCCCCTAATTTTTGCTTATCTCCTTAATTTGCAGCATACTTTCTGCTTTTAAAGGGGTTCATATAGTACATGTTGACTTCATGTGGACTTTTGTAAAGACCACATATGTAGTTATTGGTTAAATTAATTTTCCTCATGGATAACATTATTTTCTGTCCAGAACATCATGGACTCCATTTTAGAGCTTTACAGATCCACTGGATATTTTGCTTGGCCTCCACTCATGTGACCCTTCAGAAGATCAAAGGTCTCCTAAAAGTCCAAATTCAAGTGTGCCCACCTTTGGTGAATGTTTAGCGTCTTATTGATATTTAAAATTATGCTATATGCTTGACAAGTCAAGCTTTAAGTACAATTGTAACAGTAAATATATTTTCCACTTAAGGAGTTTAGAGGGAATACAATTGCCACAAGCACATATACAGGAGCTGTTAAAAGCTGCCTAGGAAAATTCAAGCATCCACCCAAATCTGCATCAGAATACCTTTATGTCAGGCTGGAAACAGAATTAGCATGCTTTTATTATTATATATTTTCTCTGTCAACATGAGGCCTCTACTCTCCCAAGACACATTTAGCTTAGGAGATAGGTGAGAAACATGTACTGGATGCACTAAAGGGAATTAAGTATCATAAGGTTGTGAAAGAGAGATTACAGATTTCATGCTCCCACTTCCCAAGGCCTGAGTATATGTATAGTATTTTAATACCAGTGATAATTATGCAACCTAATTCAGATGATGACAATCTCTGTAATGTTCTGGAAATAAATATTAAAGTTTCAGAATGTCCTTATTTTGATCCTGTAGTATCATTTATTCAAGCCTTGTGGTGAAATGCTACTGGGAAAGCATTATTTTGTAAAGTATATTCTGTGCATGGGATTTTTATATATAGCTTATAAAAACAAAATCTCACTTTATCTGTTTGTCATATGTAGCAATGGGTATGTTAACCATTCTGTCTGTTTACTGAGCCGTCGATTGAGCCTCAGTCCAACAAAATGTTCACTGTGTTTTCTTGCTGAGAAAGCAATACAAAGCTTGTCAAATAGTTCTGCTGAAGTCAAGCAGACTGCTTTGACACTTACCTGCATATAATTTGTTTAAATGGGACTTCAAA
Source organism: Notiomystis cincta (assembly GCA_013398075.1). Lineage (NCBI taxonomy): Eukaryota > Metazoa > Chordata > Aves > Passeriformes > Notiomystidae > Notiomystis > Notiomystis cincta. The sequence continues at coordinate 455,390 of VZRX01003921.1, forward strand.
GGTCAATCATAAAAAAAAAATGTTTTAGGTAAGTTACTTTGTTGCACCTCTTCACTTTCATATTTTGAGGAAAGAATGAGAGAATTTCAAGGTATTTCTGATCACAAGGGGCAATTATTTTTCAGTGTCTTCATGATAATAGACATAGTTCAGAAAATACCATTTTGTAAATTATGGATGCCTGATGACATGATTGTTCTCAGTGTTGTCTACATAAAAGATAAACAGCATTAGCTTTAGACTGTTTTGAATTTCTTCACCTTTTATTTGCTTAAAATTCAGGATAGTTATTCTGATGCAATTCCAAAGTTTGAGTAAGCTCGTGGGTAGAATCAAAATAAAAATAACTGTACTTAAAGGAGTAATTTTATCTGCAAGATTACTGAAAATAAGCTAATTTTTTTCCCAAATAATAATTGAAAAAACCCAATTTTTTGTTATGGTGCTCATCATTTCTGTTATATTCCTTTGGATCCTTCACACAGTGGGGTTCATCTTAACATGAGTGCTGGAAGTAAGTCTTCCTGAGTGGACAGTTTTGCAGTAGTGTCCATCTAGAATTGAAGTCAGAGAATGTCAACTTAGCAGCTGGAGGACTGCTGGTCAGTTATTTCATGAAGTTGATAGACTAATTTAGAAGGTGATGTCCACAATATTTCCTGACTTGTCTATTCCAAACTCCTGTGAGAAAATTTGAAACCTACAGACATCTTTTTGCCAATGATGAGTTTAGTAGAATCACAGAACAGCCCACGTTTGAAGGGACCTTGAAATATCTTGTCTAACTTTTCATGGGAAAGGGAGCTAAGATGTAATCTGTCCAATTATGTCTTGAAAATCTTCAGTGGTGAAGAACTTCATCATATCCCTGATTATTCTTGCTGTAAACAAGTTCTTTCTCAAGATGAAACCTCTTCCAGTGTACCTTCTACTCATTGTTCTTTGTCCTCCTCCTGTGGGTCTTTGCCAAGAGAGCGTCTCCATCCTCTTTGTAGCTGCCCCTTTAGTACTGAAACACTGTGATGAGGTCCTTCCTAAGCCTTCTCTTCTCCAGGGAGAAAAGACCTAACTCCTTCAAGTCTTTCCTCAGAGTGCAGGTTTCCAGTTCTCTGATCATTTTTGTGGTGATCCTTTGGACTCTACCCGGTGTGCTTGAGATTTTTAAAAAATTTTGAATTACAGGGATCATAACTGGACAGAGTACTTCAGATGTGGCCTGACAAATGCTGAGTGGGATAAGCGCATCTCTATCTCTGTTAGTAATGATCCTGTGAATGCAGCCTGAGATCCAGTTTTCCTCTGTTACTGCAACATCTCATGGCTGGCTCATCGTCAGCTACTTGTCTACAAGGACCTCCAAGTCCCTTTCAGCAAGGCTGCTCCCCAGTCATGAAGATTCTAACCAGTACTGGCTTCTTTGATAGTTATCTTTGCACTAATTCTTGCATTGCAAAGTAAATTGAGCTGGGTAAATTTGTTTTCAACATCTAGTTGAATATAGTAACTTAAACACTGACGTACCACTTTCTGTTTGAAGACCTCTGTCATTCATGTAAGGTCCTCACCTAAGGTTTGTTGTATGATCATAAATTGCAAAACTAAAATAAATATTAATGGAAGGAGACATTTCTGTCTTGGTTGAAAGATTTATAGCAACATCTGGGAGCAATTAGAAAGTCTTCTTTTCCTTTGGCACAGTTAGGTTGTCATATCTTTGTCTGAAGCAAAGATGTGCTTAATGATTTTGATTAGCAAAAACTAGATTTGCCACAGTTTTGAAATTAACTAGGAAAATAATAACACAAACTTACTTTTTACAATTGAATATTCTTTTAATGTTTATACAAGTAGGGTTCTCTGCCTTAATTTGCTGGGTTTAGTCTTGATGTAATATTTCAGATGAAAAAAATGAAATTTATGTTAGGTTGCATCAGAGAGTGTTGTCTCTGTGCTTCTTTTAGCAATGAACATACTTAGATTTTTTTGACTTTACAGTTCCACATTTGGCCTATTCATTTACTAAATACGTGTCTTAAATAAAGATCGTTTAGAGACAGACACTGGCAATGTTAGAAAATTGCTTTAAAACAATTTAAATGTGAAGATCTTGAAAGATCTTTTCTCTTTTGATGAAAAGTAAGTCATAAGGCCTCAAGTGCAGCTGTGTCATATGAAGCAAACTTTTATTTGATTCATTTATAAATCAGAAAATAAAGGGCTTTACAGGTAGCTTTGTGAAGCTGAACATCAATCTCAAATTAGGAAAAAATATTTTATTTAGTTAGGAAAAATATTTTATTAGCATTTATAAGAACATTTTTTAATTAATGTAAAAAGAAGTAAATTATGAATGCAATTTGTCTGGAAAAAGAGGGAAAAGTGAGAACTGCATTATTTTCTGCACCCACATAGTGTGTTCATTTAACAAAATCAGCTGTGTTAGGTTCAAAATAGAATTATTTGTTAATTATATAGAAGTTACTCTAAACTTGATAAAATCAGATTATCATTTAGGGTTCATTCCTAAAAATAAAAGCTCAATAAAACTCAGATGGGATATACTTGGAAATATACAAATGAAAGATGAACATAATTAAATTGTAAAGTGTGGAATGCCATAGTAAAGTGTATGTATACTGAAGTATAGTTTGGCTATTAAAAAATCAGGAAAATATTGGAAGAAGATCAGTGAGTTTTATGTATATAAGTGTTGGATTTTCTTTATCTTGTGGATGCCAGCACATGCTCCTTTTACATTGGTTAGAGAATGGTCATCAAGTATGGGAACAGGATTCCGAGGTTGAGTCACCATCCCTGGAGGTATTTAAAAACGTAAATCTGGTGTTAAGGGACATGGTTTAATGGTGGACTTGGCAGCACTGCATTAATGGCTGGACTTGTTGGTGTTAATGATCTTTTCTGAGTTAAATGATTATATGTTCTGCATTGAGTTTATTCAGTGCTGTTGGATAGAATCTGAATGTCAGGGACCTATATTGATTTTCAAGAAAGATCAAGGGAAAAAATCCATCAGTAGAGCAGTGGGAGATAAAGCATCATGAGGAGACATTCTTTACTATCTGAACACTAGGTATCATACTTGTTAGAGAAAAATATTGAAGGTATTTTCTGGGAATATAAATAAGCACTAACCAAGATGATCAGAACTGAGGGGCTGGAGCACTTGTATAATGAGGAGGAGTTGGGGGAACATGTCTGGGGAAAAGAAGGCCTCTTAAGGACCTAACGTGCAAGGAGGTTATCAAGGAGACAGAGACAAGCTATTCCCAGCAGTGCACGGTGCAAGAATGAGAGCAAAGGCATAAACTGAAAGGAGAGAGATTTTGACTGGATTTATGGAAAAATGTTTCCTCTGTAAGAAAAATAAAGCAGTGGAAAGGATTACCCAAAGAGATTGTTGTATTCTCCATCCTTGCAGGTTTTCAAAACCTGATAAAGTTCTGAACAACAGGTCTGTTCCTAGAGGTGACATTGACAGTGATGTCAAAGGAGCAAGGTGTTGGACTAGGGAAGTCCTGTGGTCTCTTCAGCTTGAATTGCCTTATGATCTTTATTTTATACAAAACAACTGTGGATGTCCTCTGAGAGGTTCATCTGCAGTGTCTCTGAAGAGCACTGTTAGATCTGAGGCAACCTCTTCGTAAAGAACAGCAGATAAGAGTCATGAAATTGAAAACTCTTCTCATATTAATGAATAATTTCAGCTTGGTCACACAGACACAATATAGTTGGTAATCCAGAGTATCAGTGTTTAATTTTCTTCTAGAAATTGTTACCCTCCTATTTTGGGAGAAGTATCTGCATTGCTTCCTGCAGATTTTATTCATTTTTATCCTAAGGAGTGTGTGAATTTTTCAGATCCCAACAAAACCTCATCTAATATAGTTTGGTCTCAAATATAATTTTTTAAGCTTACACAATCACAAAAAGTGTGTTAGAATATATCAATCAAGGTATTATCAGACTAATGCTAATACCTAAATATTTAGGGAACCCTTTCAGTAAAAGAAACAATACAGTGATAGTTGTATCTCTCCTGGAAGCCCCTAGAAGGTGATTTTGCTGGATGTTTATAAAACATGTTGGTGAGTTTTTAAGAAAGACAAAGTTGGTGATGATTACAGCTGTCAATCCACACAGACATGATTATGCCCCAGACAAATACACTTTAAAAGTGCTGAGAATTTAAAAGGGTCCAACATTTAAAATGATGGGCACACCATTAAAAGAAACAATGAGAAACCTAATAATTTTGGGCTCTGCTCAGAACATGAATGGCTTGCTGTGTTTTAGTGTACGGAGAATCATGAATGCAGCTTGTCTATGCTGTACACACATAGATGTAGTGGTCAATCTGCCTGTCTCCTTTTTGCAGCTGTGGAATTGACAACCTTCCAGAAAGCTTGGTGGCAAATCATGTAGAACCTTTCCAGGACTGACTAGTGGTCTGCTAAATTTTCCAGCAGTGACTTGGCATATTCAGACATATTCTTTCATGGTAGTGGCCGTGTCTTAGGCTTCATTTGTTTCTGTTTGCAGATAAACTGCCCAGAGAGCAAGTTTAATATCCTTTGCCTGTGCTTCAGAGTGAACTGTACATACATACCTCCTAATGAAGAAGATGCCTAAACAGTATGTGTGGAATTTGCCTCTCCTAACTTAATCCATGTAAAATTCAAATGTCTAGTAATTGCTTACATTACCTTTGCAATCAGTACAGGAAGAATAGAGAAATTTGTCTTAAAAAAGCTGTATAGGCTATATCTCTTAAGAGGTGTCTCTAGGCAGCCTAGATGACTGAGTGGCCATTTTAAATGGCTGAACATATTAGAAATTATTCCTTTCTGATGTATGTGGATTTGGCACATATAGACCTCTCCACAGTTTTTATTTATTGTTCTTTGACCTTTGAAATTGTGTTTACAGTTCTAATCTGCCTTGCCTGCAGCTGTCAGGAGATATGTATTCCTTAATATGGTCTGTATTACCTTGGTGTCCTATCTTGAATCACTTATTATAAGCACATCAAGGTGGTGATGTATTTTGATAAACTGACTAAAAATGTACTAAGAATACAGTAGAATCTGTAAGTAAATAGCATTGCTTGTTTTGTGCCTAAAGCACAAGAACGTTGTTGCTTTCAAGGCTAGTCCCAGAATGTCAGTTGTCAGAACTGTCTCAACCTATCCAAGAGTGTGTTTTCATTGTTGTGAACTCTTGCAGATTTTACCCCCCCGAAGGAACTTAACAATTCATCTGGTTGGATAGGGCTCAGGTGACAAAGTTAATAACCATATCAAAAACTATACCACTCTACACTACTTTCTTCCTCATGACACTTAGTGAAGACTGCCACTCCTTATCTGTTCAAATCAACCTGAGCATATTTTGTGGAGATTTGATGAAATTATCTCTTCTTATGTTGCATTCTGTAAACCTGAACAGTTTAATTCTTGATAGAGATGGAAAGAAGGATGAAGTAGGTTTGAATTCTTTAAATAGAATTCTGTATGTCAGAAAAGTAGACAAACCTCTAGAACTTTTGGGTTGATAAGTCCCTAACTGTATCAAGTACTAAAAATGTTTATGAAGTTCCTTAGCATTTTCAGATTAGGCAGGGGCTGCAGAAGCTAGTAAACTGAATCTTCATGGGTCAATTTATTGTGATGCTAGTCTTTCAATAAGTCTTTTCATTGTCTGGACAACAAGAAGAATCCAATCATTGGTTATTTTTTTGTTTTTACCAAACAAACCTACAATAAACCCAAACCAAATAAAACCAAAACAGCAAAGAAAAAAACATATATATCCCAGTTCTAGTCTACTTAACTTCATGTGACCTGGAGGCCTCTAGCTAGCAAGATAATATTATTTACGTACATCTATTTGTGATTTGGTCCATTCAGATAGTGCCTGTGGGAAGACAAACAAGGTGAGAAAATTTTTTTCTGAGTAATTGTGAGTCATTAGATAGGTCAAGATTAGATATGAGACCTTCAACAGCCAGTAATGGAACAGCATTAAGTCTTCTGAGTTCACTAGGCAGTTGAATGTGCTAATGAAGGTATCATGCTGGGAAAGCATACATTTTCTTTGGAATTTCTTATGAAGCGGTGATTGCATATTATGATATGAATAGCTGTGCTAGGTGCATGGGAATTTTCTGCCAGAAAATTAAGGCCCCCTCTACCAGACAATGGCTCACTGGAGGAATGTATTAGTGGTGAAGTAAAATTTGGAAACAGATTATTTCCTATTTAATAGTCCATTGACTTTCCTCTTAGAGCCATTGTCTCCAGTATGACTACTATGGTCTTTATTTTCATTCCGTAATCAAGCTCATGCTGTTTTAATCTGACTTGGAAAGGTACTTCTTTGTTGTCAGAAAAAGGTTGAATTCATTAACATATTACATTTTTCAGTTCAGGTGTAGTTACTGACTTTTGTTGGATTTTCACTAGTGTGCCTGAATAGATAACCCATTATACATACAATTGTTTTATTCAGTTTGGCCATGTGTAAATCCCACCTTGTCTTCTGTATAAATTTCGGCATCTTCTAGTATCCATTTGTGTCTCCAAACATTTAATATTCCCTGGCTAGTTCTATTATGGGATTCTACTATAAGGGCATTAATATTTTTTTTTTTTTTGGTGATTAATTATTGAGCTTTTAGAAGGATAAACACATTAATGTTGCTTCTGAAACTGCATAAAATTACTACTGCTTATGGCATAAGGTGAGCTGATATACTATTTTCCAAAATGAGAAACAAAATTTTATTAATTATGATTAAGATGTTCTTTTCTTTGTAGTACTGTCTTACTCTTCTGCAGCTATTTCTGACAAGAAGAATAATTTTCCTGTTTTTCTCTCAACTACAATAGCAAAAACTCTCCTGTCCTAGAGAGCCCTATTCTGGAAAATAATTTCCTTCCATCAATCCATAAAAGATGCTTTGAGTGAAAGGCATATATAATCTGCATGTATCAAATAATATAGAAAAATATATATTGTCCAGAGTGTGTGTAATAGATACTCTCTGTCTATTGTGCATGCTAAACCTTCTGCCCCGGTTTCTTTATAAAACCTACCCAGGAATCTGATATTTTATTGTAAAATCATATTTGCCTTGATTTACAATGTAGGAAAAACTGATTAAAGCTCTGTAGTTTTTAGAAGTATGCATAGTAAGAAAGGGATTGTATCTAGAATAACGTAAACAGTAGATAATAAGACTTTAGTAAATATAAATCTATAGAATTGTCAAATGGTTTGTGTTGGCAGGGACCTTCAAGGCTCATTTAGTCCAACCCTGCTGCCTTAGACAGAGACATCTTTCACTAAAGCAGGTTGCTCAAAGCACTGTCTAGTTTGCCCTTAAACATTTCCAGCGGTGGGGCGCCCAGAACATCCCTAGACAACAATTACAGTGTCTGAACAACTTTATTGTAAAGAAATTGTCTAAATAATTGTCTTTAAAAATTATTTGAGAAACCATCTTTCTAAACATATTTGGGTATTCTAAATTCTAATCAAATTGTGTTGTATATGTATATATAGGTCATACGTAAAGATTTGAATGGAAACTATTGTAAAGTACAGAGTACTTTCAGAAATGTGAGATATGGATCCTTTGTAGTCCATACAGTTTTATTTCTGGTACCTGGGCATACCTGGGGTGCTTCCTCTTGGAGTCTGCAGAACTGTAAACTGGACAAGAAGTAAAGAGCAGGTGCACAACTCTTCTCCTGACTGTGAATTTCTCACTAGAGAAAAGGTACTTTGGAATATAGAACTGTATCATAGAACTTGATAAAGTACAATCTGCATAAGTTCTTTTTGATTTTCAGTGCTTTATTTAGGATGCTTCTCCATCTTGAGATTGTAAACCCACTAAAATACTTATCTCTTTAAATATCTATCTATTATTTTTGTTCTATGCCCTCTCTTTAATGTTTCTCATGCCAATATCTCATGCCAGATCTGGTTTTAGATTATACCTACTTCAAAAAAATGCAACTTTTAAATACTCGGAGTAGGTTTTTGAGCAGTATAATTTGTCTCTTTGGCAGTGTAGATTCAATGATTTCTTGTAGCATTAAAGGTAGTAGAGATTAACTACTCTCACAAAGGAAAATACTCAGTAGATAATAGACTTTTTACTAGAAATAAATCTTCAGTTACATTGGTGTTGCCTTTATGAACACAATCTTTTGGTTGTTGTGAAAGCTACTGATTTTACTTTGGAGAAATGGAAATAATTTGGGGATACCTGACTGGTAGATAAATTATTTATATGTCTATATGACAAATATAAACAATGTGCTGAGAAGTAAATTAATTTGTACTTAAATGAGCATGAAGCAACAATCATTCAGGAACTATAATGGGTTTCAATCCACCACCCATTAGTGTGGATTATGGATGCAGAAATCAAAATTATATTTTCACAATGACTTGAAGAAAATTTTGAAAAATCCCCAAATAAAGATTTAATTAGAGTGAATTTACTATTTAAGCTACTTTATTAAAAAACAAAAATATTCTTTTTTTTCTGGGATTTATAATTTGGTTTCTCTTAGACATCATGATTTTTTAAATTGGTATTTTAAAATAAGATGATGGTTGTGAAATGGAGATCTGTTCTCTCCTACACATGGTCTTTCAGAAAATGGCTAGAATATCAATAGATTTAAGTTCGAAGCATTCACTTAGTATGTACCTAGCATCATACAATTAAGCAAGGAATTTAAGATAAAAACACTGTGGTATAGCATATGTACTCTTCCTCCTTGGAGAGCTGAATTTTGCCATGTTTTTGGATTTAAATGCTTATGTTACTAGTAATTGCTTTGGCTTTTCTTCACATTCCTGTTTTCTACAAACAAGAGGGAAGTGTTTACAAAGGCAGATGTTTCTCATGAGATAAAGAGAAAATAAAGGAATAAAGCAGACTCAGAATTAACTTTGCACTTCCTGCTGGTGAAGTGGCAGTTAGAAGTGTCAGAATTCTGTTGTATGCATTTCCTATAATGCATTGCCCTCTTGGCAATATTACTTTGACTGCTGCACTAAATATACCTGTGGCAATTAATAGATCACCAGAGATGATCTGAGTTTTCATCGGGATCACTAGTCATTGAAATAAGATTCTAATGACTCCATTTTATCTGAATGAGCAAAAATTGCCGCAGGAAATCCATATCTAGGTATTAATAATAAGAATCAAATCCTAAACATTTTTAATTCAAAATGTCTGAGAAAGATTTTTTTTTTGAAACATCAAAATACATTCTCACTGAGGAATTATTTTCTTCTCACTGGGAATATTTTAGGTAAAATAAAAGTGTTCTATATTAAAAATATTTTGAAATGCATATGAAAGTGTTTTAATCATCTTGGGGAAGAAGATGCCTTCTGTACTTAAAATACCAACAGAAAAGGATCCCTACGCATTTGTCCATCCTTAAGCTGAAAACACAGCCTGTATTTTATAAGTGCTTCTTACACTGAAAGCTAATTCTGTTTTATGACTATATTGAGCTTACATAATTCTTAGTGGAAGTTCAGACAGAGAATTGCCTGTAGTGGTAGAAACACTGACTAGTGTGTATTTGTCACTATATATATTCACAGCTTGAATTTTGCATGAACTGAACTTTCTTTGCCCTACAGCAAGTTTTAGATTTTATGAACCATTGTACTTCTAGTAATACAAAAATGTACTTCGAATTCCAAAAATAACATAGAAAATGACTGTATTTCTTATGTTCCACTAAGACCATTATGAGCTGGCACTGAAATAATACAATGGCTGTACTTGTTTTGCTGCCAGTAGTGTGACCCTGGCTGCTTGATTGATTTTACTTCATTTCATTGTTACAACAGTATAAGTGGAACCTTGAGCATTAACTGTAAGGAAAGCTTGTTTCTTATGGATTTGTGTCTTTTAAGTATGTGAGGCAGTAGCAGTTGTCAGTGAATTTTTACAATAGAATTAGGGCATCTCTCCTGTGAAGTCAAGACTGATGAGTCAGCCATTGCCTCAGTGAGTTATTCTGCCAGACTTTTCTTATTTGCTTCTTTTCATCTAGGACTTTCATATGTGTGAAATCTCTCTCCTAATATCACATCTGGAAGAAAGTGGAGCCCCCTTTTCTAACACACGCCCCTCCACTGCTGTTGGTCTTTCTCTTTTCAATCCAGCTCTTGATGGCTGATCATGTAAGAGCTAATGCAGAGTGTTTATCCATGTTTTCTTCTTTTTGCTTTATTTTTTGGTGTGCTTTAAATAGTGATGGCAAATATTTTTATATATAAAGCCATTAAAATTTTCTTTCCCACTGTCTACAAAGATATTTCTTGAACATTGCTATTACAGTATGTTGGAAGAGAGAAGTGGGGTAGGTGTGCAGGGGGAGATTGATTATTTAGATGTTAAATGTTTATACTGTGAAACCATTTAGGTTTTCTCCCCCAGAGAAATTGAACCAGTAAAATTACTAACGGTAAATAAACTGAAATGTAAAGCCTGAGAAGAATAGGTGCACATTATGATTGGCTCAATTAAGAATTTGTCCTAGTGTTTTTCCACATACTAAGATCTGCTCTAGTCTCTTCTGACTTAAAAATACAGTTTTTTTATTTTATTGTGTATTTCCTGACACCTGACAGATGTTTAGTGTTAATATTGCTTTATATCTTCACTCAGTCTTGTAAATGACCTAATACCTATTCCGAGATGATAAATATAATTATCATATACTGGCTATAGTTTTGATCCTTAGCAAAGTAACTGATAGTATGAGGACACCTCATAGCAGCCTTCCAGTACTTCAAGGGGGCTTACAAGGAAGCCAGAGAAAGACATCATCAGGAACTGTACTGACAGGACAAACAGTAATAGGTTTAAACTGAAAGAGGGGAAATTTATGTAACATATAGAGAAGAAATTCTTTACTAATTATGAGATTGGTGAAGCACTGGAGCAGGTTGCCCAAATAAGTTGTGGATGTCCCATCCATGGCAGTGTTTAAGTCTGGGTTGGATGGGGCTTTGAGAAACCTGGTCTAATGAGAAGTGTCCCTGACACTTTCCCCAGAAGTGTCCCCCCAGCAGGGGTGTTGGATTATCTTGAATGTCCTTTCCAACCCAAACCATTCTGTGATCCTGTAAAGGTGCTGTAATTGTTCACCTATGGTACAGATACTGGGGAATAGTATTTTTTTACAGGCTGTTAATCACTAGAAGTACACATTTAACATTTAAAAAAGCTAGAAATTAGAATTAAATACCATTTCTGTACACAGAAGTAAATTCTATACCTTCTGTTACTGTTTACTGCTTAATTTATAATGTTTCATATAGCAGTTAATGGTCAGAAGGGCCATACCTTCCTTTAAAATCTAGGTTTTATCTGTTAATGAAAATACCATCCACTCACAACCCAGAACTAGAACATACAACATTTAATTAGTGAATTTTTTTCCACTTGATTTATGTGGCTTACTATTTAATCCCCACTGGTTCTGAAACTGTTTTCTTCCATACCCATAACATGTACTATCCAGTTTCCTTGCTTGCTGTGAACTTGTAACCCCCTTCAGTATGTGATTGATGAATATGAAATTGAATCACAGAGCACAAAAACATGGCATAGACATGACTATGCAGACATGATTTATAGGTGTAGTCTCAAAAATCTGTCTGAAACTGTAGTTTTCAGAAACTGACTTTGAATAGGAATTGACTGCTTTCTGACATGCCATGATTTGAAGAAAGCTGCCTTCGAAAGGTCAGATTTTTATGTTTAGAGAGGAACAGTGTATATGTATAATCTCTCAATTACTTGATCACTAAACTAATGACTTTGTCCTAAAGAACCTCACAGTAGCTGAAAAGAGGAGTAAAGGCTGGAAAATTGTAAAAATATTACCAATTTTGACATATACGTATTTTAAGACCTAAAATGTGCAAGGAGAAACATTTGGAATGCTACAATGATTTATTTGTAGGAATTAATCCCTATGTTAAAGGTATATTAGGATTTGGGTCCATTTTTTTTTACTTAAGTTGAATGTATATTTTCAGTTTTTACTCTATGTTTCTGAGTGCCATACTTTTAAAAATCAGAATTGATAATTGACCGAATACTTTGAACAAGCTTAAAGATTGGTGGATTTCTGGAGAGTGGTAAAAAATATTGAGAGCTGAGAAAGCTAGAACTGTATGTTAACTTAAGTTTTTAAGCTTTTTTCCCTAAATTCAGTTCTGTATTACTCTGGTTAGAATACTCTGTATTCTAAAACATGGCTTATGGCTATGTATAAGGTCCAGATATGCACTTGCTTCTTTAAGCACAAGTCTGTCAATGTCAACCAGCTCTGAATTTTTATGGTATTTTCTTTGTAGACATTTATAAACCACCCAGTGATTGTTTTTCATTTTTGCTACAGGCTCTGAAACTAGACCAGTATTTAATTTATTAATTTTCCAAAGACTTTAAAAATTATTTTTGCCGCAGCCATAAATAATGTATCATTCAAATATAATTTTACCTGTAAGAGATAGGAAACAAGAAGAAAAGAGGAGTGATTGGCTGTTGCTTTTATGAGAGTAGAGATAGATTTTTCCTTGGAATATGTATTATTCATGTGTGGAATTCTCATTTGTTTAGTTCATTATAGAAATTAAATTAGAAATTACTAATAGAAGTCAGCTATCCTCTATAGACACAACCCCCCTAAAGACAGTGCACAAAGCTGTTATTCAAATCTATGAATAATTATGTCTAAGTGTAGAGTGGATATCTAACAGAATCATAGAATGAAGGCTTTTTTGTTTTTTAATAGGCTGGTAGGATTTTCTTCACAGATTGAGCTTTGAAAAATTAAGTACATTGCTGAAGTTGTGCACTGGATGTCCTTTTCAAAAGGCTAAAGTTTCAATTTCATGGATTCCCTTTCAATCTAGCATTAAATATTATTTGCCTTGCTTCAGCAAAGGGTATTATAAACCCCTCTGTTGGTCCAGAGTTCTGTGTGATTAAATGATTTACCTGTTTACCTTTTTCAGTGCATTTTTGGATATCTATCTGGTGCAGATGTAAATATATTTCAAAGGCTGAATACTGTTCAGAGAAAAGCAAATATTTTCTTCTAAGGTCTAAAAATATAAATATATTAAAAAATCCATTAATATTCAGAAAAGTTTATCCACTAATTTGAAAATTATTAACAGGAGAGTTAAATCTTTGTATCTGGCTGGAATTGTTTTATTGAGAATTTTAGTAAAAAAACCCCAAAAAATATTAAACACAAATTTGGAGTAATTTTTTTCCTTCTGATATATGAAAAGTATTCTTAATTAATGCTAGGAAAGTAGAAATCATTTACAGACAAAACTGCAATTGCACATTAGAATTTAAATTTTTCTTCTATGTCCCATTCTGATTAGGTTTAATGAATGCTGGGAAAAAAAAAAAAAAAGAAAATTAAAAGAAAGAAGCGTACACTATCTGTATAACTTTTAATTTTCAAAGACTTTCTGCTTTACTCAGAAGTAACTAATTTACTTTGAGCCATTAAGGGCAGGGATGTGATTCAAGACAACCAGCACAGCTTCACCAAAGGTGAGTCCTGCCTGACCAACCTAGTGGCCTTCTACAATGGAGTAAATACATCAGTGGACATGAGAAGGGCTACAGATGTCATCTGTCTGGACTTCTATAATGCCTTTGACACAGTCCTCCACAACATCCTTCTCTCTAAATTGATGATAGATGGATTTGATGGGTGGACGGTTTGGTGGATAAGGAGTTGATTGGATGGTAACATCCAGAGGGTAAAGGTCGATGACGCAGAACCCCAGTGGACATCAATGGTACACCCTCAGCAAATTCTCAGATGATTCCGAACTGTGAAGGACACGTTGCCATCCAGAAGGACCTGGACAAGCTCAAGAAGTGCACCCATGGGACCCTTATGAGGTTTAACAAGACCAAGTGCAAGGTGCTGCACCTGAGTAGGGGCAACTCTGCTATCAATACAGGTTGTGGGATGAAGGGATCGAGAGCAGCCCTGCCAAGAAGGACTTGGGGTGCTGATGGATGACAGGCTGGAGGTGAGCTGCCAACAGAATCATTAAGGATGGAAAAGACCTCCAAGATACAGACTAACCTTTGACCAAACACCACCATGTCAACTAAATCCTAGCACTAAATGCCATGTCCAGTCATTTCTTGAAAACTTCCAGACATGGTGACTCCATCACCTCCCTGGGTAGCCCATTCCAATGCTTAAATTACCCCAGCTCCTTCAGCCATTCTTCACAGGACTTATTTCCTAGACCTTTCACCAGTTTCATCATCCTTCTCTGGACATGCTCCAACACCTCAATGTCTTTCTTGAAGTGAGTGGCCCAGAATTGGACACAGTACTTGCAGTATGGTCTCACAAGTGACAAGTACAGGGGGACTTGATCTACCCTACTTCTGCTGGCACAGTATGCCATTTGCCTTCTTGGTCACCTGGACACATGCTGGCTCATGTTCAGCTGTTGACCAACAACCCTACGTCCTTTTCCAGACACTGTTCCTACAGCCTGTATTGTTGCATGGGGCTGTGGTGACTGAGGTGTGGGATCCAGCACTTTGCCTTGTTGTACTTCATACAATATGCCTCGATCCAAGCAATCCAGATCAAATGTGTGCTTGCAACCCAGAAAGCCAATTGTATCCTGAGATGCATCACACGAATTGTGACCAACAGATTGATGGAGGTGATTTTCCCTCTCTATGCTTCTTTCCATCTGGAGTTCTGGGGTCCAGTTATGGCATCTGCAGAACAGGAAGGACATCGACCTGTTGGACCAAGTCCAGAGGAGGACCACAGAGATGATCAGAAGAATAAAACATCTCTCCTATAAGGAAAGACTGAGAGAATTGTGACTATTCAGCACTGAGAAGAGAAGGCTCTGGAGTGACCATCGAGCAGCCTCTCAGTACCTGAAGGGAGCCTACAAGAAAGCTGGAGGGGGACTTTTTACCAGGTCATGTAGTGATAGAATAAGGGGAATGACTTCAGACTGAAAGGGAGAATAGGTTTAGATTAGATATTAGCAAGAAATTCTTTACTGTGAGGGTGTGAAACACAGGGACAATTTGCCCAGAAAAAGGGGCAGTTTGCCCAGAGAAGTTTTGGGTGCTCAGAGAAATTGCCCAATCCCTGGAAATGTTCAAAGCCAGGTTGGATGCGGCATTGAGAAACCCAGTCTAGTGGAAGGTGTCCTGTCTATGGCAGAGGGTTTTGGAAATAGAGGATTTTTAAGATCTCTTCCAACCCAAACCATTTTGTGATTTTTTGTAGCAAAGAATTTCTTTACTTATTACAGCACTTTTCTACTCCATGGGCAGATTAAAGAAATAAGTTTTGTATGCTGAGTAACATCTCATGATGACAATGTCCAAAGCAGAGATCCAGTCCTCATTAAATATAGTTCTACTTGGCTGCTTTGTACTTTTAATAGAAAATGAAGAACAACTGTGTGAAATAAACTGTTTGTTTCTTTGTAGCAATATGTCAGTGATAATTCAGAAGTTTAGTGAAAGCTGCTGAACAGGGTTGGCTTCTGTAAGTAATGCAGTTTTTATGTTTTAAAAAGAACTAGCTGATTCATGTCCTCATGAATTGCTTGGAGCCATGCTCTGATAGTAAACGTCGTTCATTGGAACATACAAATAGGGAATGAAATATGACAGCATAGAGTGTAAACATCCGTAACTGCTTATGTAGACAGCATGAGAATCGTAGGTGGTTTATGGTGATGACTGAAGCATCTTCAAATCAAGACCAGAGGTTTTTTAACTGGAAAAACTGATAAAGGCACTGAAGGCAATAAATAGTATACAGAAATTTGCAGAACTTTTTTGAACATCAAGTTTAAGGAGAACTTATAATTACACAAATATTATTTTTTATGTTTTATGCCCAGCGTAATGTTTTACATTTAGCATTTTTAAGCCCAGTTAGATTTTGACTTTGCAACTTGATGTTGTCATATTTTCTTCCCTCTACTGAAAGAAGAAAAAGGTGAAATTGCAAGACCTAGAAAATGTTAGTTGTTTCTGTTCAGAATCTTACAATACTAAATATTTTTTCTCCTATGTTGCTTTATCTTTTATTTGCCTTCCTTTACTTTGAAGACAGTTGTTCTCAGACAAGAACAGGACTTGGAAAGCAAACTTTGGTTTTCTACTTTTAGAAGACTAGAATCTAATAACTTATTTTTTTCATCCACAACTAGATATATAGTAATTTTTTCCCAAATTTGTTATACACTAGCAGGCTTACCATCTGCCAGTCAAAGAAGAATGTGAATTTTCTCTATATTCTGTTTAAATGGAGGCAAAGTTTTCAAAAGGAATGAGTTGTCTATCTCTTTACAAATGAGTGGCTGAGGTCTGCTGAGGAGAGATTTTCAGGCTTTAGATGCCTGTGTTATGGAAGTTCCACACTTTATGAAATATTTAAAAAAGAAAGAGATTTTATTTTGTGCTGAGCAATTGCTACTGGTGTTGAATTAGAGTGCTGGCTAAGATGAATTGTGTTCTGACATGTCCTGTGTATTGGGTATAGAGTTACGTAAAGCATGTGGATTTCATTTGGAGGTCTAGGGTCCTGAAGGTTCAGTGTAACAATTCTGAGTATTAGAAGAAAGATCTTTTTCACAGTTTCAAAAAATACAGAAATTCAGCAAATTGGTTGGTTGACCTGAGAGAAGTATTTGAGAGGATACAATGAATTAGTCAAGTGTCATGTCTGGAAAATTGAATCTATTCAATTCAAGAAGTGTAAAATCTCAGTTTCAGCTTCGTCTAGGAAGTGATGAAAATAAAAATGGAGGAAATCAATTGCATTAAAGAAATCTTACATAATAACTTAAACATGATAGCTTGTGTATAAGCTTGGAAGAACTCTTTTTTTTTCTGTACTATGCTCTCTTATTTTGCCAATACTATTAATGAATTATATTTAAAAAAAATCAGCGTGATTTCACAGAATAGAGCAGTTCAGGTGGCTGCTTGCTGTAGAAGAACTTACAGTAATATTACAGTGAATTTTCAATCCTTGTTCAGAATATATAACAAAGGCAGAAGAAATAATAAGGTCTTTACTCTTGAATCCTTACAGTAAAGTGCAAAGTTGAGCAGCACTGAATGGAAGATAAAATCTGAAGGTAATTAAATTCTATTTTTCTTTTTTTATAATTTGGCAAAGTGAGAGAAACATTCTCTTAGGGAATAGCTATGATTTCTGCCCTGAGTTTGAATAGATAAATTTCAATCTCTTTTTTCTCTTATTCTGGTAAGGGAATGGAAACATTTTGAAAGGTGAAATATTCAGCTATATTAAGTGTATAAGGAAAGAGACAGAAATACACACACGAAAACTTATTTAGGATCTTCCTTCAAGTTTTCATGAAAAAAGTTTGCAAAGATATTTGCAAAGTGAATGTGAGTAGAGAATTTGCAACATGTGCTAAACCCTCTAGAATAATATATCCGTTGTCTCCCATCTCTTCAACTTGCTTTCATATGGGCTTGCAACTTTCTGAATACCAGGCCAGTGTGACTAGGTATTTACAGGGTCTAAGAGACAGTTTTCTGGGAGATTAGTCCTCAGGTGGGTAGTTAGTGACCTTGGTTTGTAATTCGTAGTGGAATTGGAATGCATTTTAAAAATGGTTCTTTTTTTGACAACCCTTTATTAGCAGCCAGCAATTAAATGTATTAAGAGCCCTTGTTGCTCACACTCTTTCAACCACAGAACACTAAGGGATGTATATGTTATAATTACAATTATCCATTCTCCTTATTGTCCTGCTGAGGAATGCAACTGTAATTCTGGCAGACAGACTACACAGTTGGCTTGCTGTCCTTGGACTGCAGATGTCTAATTGCAGGCAACCATTTCATTTCAAATGGCTCATTAAAACAGAAGACATTTAGCATTGCTAACATGAATCTGCATCTATGATTATGCATTTAATTAGAAAAGTGCAAGCTTTTTCCCTTTGTAATCTGGATTTACCAAATTTCTTCTGTGTAATCTGTTTTGGAAGAACTTGAAATTGGCTTAATTTTTTATCTTTTTTTGCAGTGGTTAATATCTATGTTGTTCCTATGTGAACTTGATAATATAGAAAAACCACATTGGATATATTTCACAAGTGTTACATGTTTGTGTTGTAGTTTGAAATTTCCTTAATCTGAAAATCATTTATTCTGTCACTTAATTTTTACCTGCAGCTGAAATAAGTTTAGGTATAGAAACATCTTTACTGCACTCACCCTGAGGAGCTACTAGTAAAGTAGCAAGATTAGATTAACCCTTCTTATAATTTCTTTTTTCTTTCAATACTATTGAAAGAAAGATTTCTAGTCTAAATAGAAAAGATAATCTCCTTGAGTCCCTTTTGTTTTTCTTGAGCTCTGTATCTTAATGTGCTGTGCATTTATGTTTGTATCGATACCTCAATTTTTGCTTAGCATAGCTTGAACTCATTTAAATTGCATTATCAGGAGAGTTCCTTATTTCTCATATTATTCTTACAATCTTTAGTGGTTAACTGTTATAGCAGTGTTTCAGTAAGTAAAAATAGTTGAGGGAGAGTGTGGCAGGGTACTGTTGAGACTGGACAAAGAAATGCATTTGCACTATAAGCAGAGATAATGGACTCTCATTCTCCATCCTCTCCTTCTATAACAGTGTGGTGATTTTATATGGGTTGATTTTTGGTGAGGAGGGAAGAAGCCAGCTAGGGAGTGAGTTTCTATGAGGAACTGCTGGAAGCTTCCTCCATGCCTGGCAAAAAACCCCCAATCTCTGGCTGGCTCTGAGAATAGGCATGCTGCTAAAGCAATTAGGAAAGCTGGAAATGCCTCTATGATAACATATTTAAGGAAGAGAAAAACCGCGGGAAGCTCTCGTATTCTCCCTCATCTCTGAAGGAGGGGTGAGGGGCCCGACCAGGCCCCTTCCTGGTGGAGCTGGGGCCCTTTGCCAATGTGGTTGCTGGGGCCGTGCCACTGGGAGCCATCCCAGCTCCACGAGCAGCCACATAGTCAAGACCACGCGGCCGAGACCACGCGTCCAGGGTGGTGCCATGTGTTTGTCGCCATCTCGGCATGGCTCACAATGAGCTTTATTTGCTTAGCTGCCTTTATCCATCCATGCTGAGGACAGAAGGGCAGAAGCAGCAGCAGCAGATTTTGCTCTTTTTTGGCCCTGCAAGAGGAAAGGCGCTGAGTGGAGCTGGTGGCCAGTGAGGCCCAGAGTGGTGCTGGCAGGACCATGAGACCAGCAGTGAGAAGTTGGAGAGCAAAATTCCCCAATTTGAGACTGGACGGAATCAACTTTTCCATAATACAGAACTCTATAAAAAACTTTCCAGTTGATAGAACTTCAGAACAAACAAACCTATGAACACCAACTCTCCCCTGAGTCAGAGAAAAGACAAAGGATGAAGACATGTGAAGAGAACAACATGGCAACACCAAGTTGGTGGAAAGGGAGGAGGGGGAGGAGGTGCTCCGAGCGTTGGAGCTGAGATTCTTCTGCAAGCTGTTGTGAGAACTTTATTACAACAAGCCATTTCCCTGTAGTTCATGATGTACATGGGGAGATGCAGGATTCACCTGCAGCCCGTGACAAAAAAGGTTCTCGCGCTGGAGCGTGTGGATGCTGAGAAGCTGTGATCTGGTGAAAGGCTTGAACAGAGAGAGGGAGAGCCTTTGCTTTCAGAGATAGAGGAAGAGGACTGACCCTTACTTTAATTTTAGAACAGCTCATCCTTGAAAGACCATACCCTCTGAACTAGTGACCCACAAGAAGAGCAGCTGTGGGAAGACAGCTTTGCCCATGTGAGGGTCCCACATTGCAGCAGGTTTCAGGCAGGACTTCTCTCGTGAAAATTAGAACCACGTTGGAAAAGTTCATAAGGAATTGTCTCCCATGGGAAAGGACCCCATGGCATAGCCAAAGAGACTTCTCTCCCTAAATGAACCGGGAAAAGATGTTAAAAGTGACTAAGAAGCCCATCTTGTCTGCTTGTGCTGTCGGTAAGCAAGAAAGAGGGACTTGGGGTGGGGAGAGTGTTTTAAAGGTTTGTATTAATTCTCATCATCCTCTTTTAACTTTTTAAATACATTTTTCTTTATATTTTAATAAAGTTTTGAGCCCATTTTGCCTTCAAAGTATTTTCTCCTAATCCTTATCTAACCCCATGATTTTTCAATTGTTCTTTCTCCTCCTCTGCTCCAACTATAGCAGAAGAAAATAAGTGAACAGTTTTTTCATGAGTGCACTGGCCTTTGGCCAGTGACCAACCCATGACAAGAAGCTTTTTCTCTTGCACTTGACCTTTATGCATCTTAATCTGTTGTTTCAAAGATCTCTATCACCAGTGAATGTGTACAGTATCCATTTCCTGAGGCAGTTGCCTGCCACTTTAAGGTTTCTGTGAGGCAGTTCCTGTCACTTTAAGGTTTCTATGTGATCCTAGAGGCAAATCCCTTTAAGATAAGGGTTAAGAAATTGAGCTTAAGTAAACATGTGGAAGAATGTCCAGGGAAGCAAGCCTCTGTACAGGTGCTAATTTTGAAATATTGCTAGAATTTCTCAATAAAATACTGTGCAGTGCTTTGAATTACAGGAGTGGAACAATCTGAACTGCTGATTGTTCAGAATAAGGGAAATCAGGAGAGCAAAATGCATTTAGGAAATGTGTACAACCTTCTTGCTATCATACTTTGAGTAGGTGCCAGGAATGTTTATGAGTTTATGGCTGATGAGGCAGTCAATGTGCGTGGTAAAACTGTGAAATACTACCTGCTGTCTAACTCCTATTAAAAATGAAAATGGTTATAAGCAAAGATAGACTGGTCTCAATGGGCTTTGCATCTTCAGTTTTAGAAGTCTAACTAGTTTCCACATTTCTTAAGGTATATCCTGCATTTTCTTTTTGTTTTGCATAATCTTGAATTAAGCAGGAAAAGGAGGAAAACACAGTTTTGAGGCAAAAATATTTTGCTTCTTCTGCTTGAATTAGAGTAATAAGGACAAGTGTGTTTTCTGTTCTGTCTGGTCTGTTACAATTAACATAAGATGTTTTATTTATTATCCAGGTACTTCAGATAAATGCAAAATGTGGGACATCTATTCCCTTTCCCACCTCTCACAGTAAAGAATGACTGGGACTAAGAAAACTAAAATCGTGTTCAGCTACTCTTCTTTCATAATACGATCTTTGTGATATTTTTGATCTATTGCTTCTCATTTGTATATCTGAAATCACCCTTTAGATGAAGCAATAGCATATTTTCAATCCTTTTAGAAACAGAATTGCTGCAGCTTGCCTAAGAGCAATTTGCTTAGCAGAGACAGGAATCCATATTTGTGGATCACCACAGCTGTGAAGTATCCTGTGTAACTTCTAAAATGAGTACAGTATTATCCAATGAAACAGTTTACTTCCTTGGACCTAACTTGGGTGGAATAGAGCTTATTATAATTATATAATGATATTTGGTTTGTTTCATAGAAATTGCATAGTACAGTTTCCATTCAGATTGTGGGTTTTTGAAGCGCTTGAAATCTGTGAAGAGAGTTTTACTCGAAGCAGAGTATACAACATAAGTCTAGGGTTCCTCTAATCTCAGGATAACCAGATGAATCACAGTTTTTAATTCATGGCTCTCCTGGTAGTTTTTAGATCACTAACATTATAGAAATGAATTCTATAACAATTTGTGTTGTAAATCTAGAGTTCACTGGGATGAAATTTTTAAAAGGCAGTAGTACACTTGGAAAATATTCATATATATGCAAAGCCATTTATGTACATCCAAAAAATAGCTCTGAAATGTTCATAAGTGTGCATGTAAACAGGTGTTCTGTCTCTAAGAGGTTTTTTCATATATTTACTGCTCTCTAAGGATAATTTGGTGGCTCAGTTTCTTATTTTTTTCTTCTTAAGAATGTAAAACAGCTTGAAAAGCAGTCTCAGCAGATCTCTTGTGCCAGTCATGCACAAGAAAAAAAGACTGGAGTCTCAGCACATACTTCCTTCTTTAGCAGCAGTGATTAGATAGTCTCTCAGTTAGTTTGCATCTTGAAAGATACTTCTACTTCATGTTTTTTCCCTAATGTTAATCCTTTAAGAATAAAGAGCAGTGCACAACTGTCAGTTTTAGAGAGTTGGATTTGTTTGAGCAAGATAACAGTTCCCAGAGGAATGTGAGCATGTGGTAGAGTACTTTACAATCTTGCTTTTCTTCTCAGAGAGCTTTCTTGACTTGGCCTTGCTGCTGCTGTTTATTTCCCTGAGGAACATCTGTGAGAGGAACTGCATTTGTCTCTGAAGTACAGAACTGCTTCCTGATTTTGTTTTTCCCACCTTTCATTTTTCAAACAAACATCTATTTTCCAAATTCTTTCAGTTGTGTTAATACTATGCGCTGCTTAACGGATTGTGGCAGAGAGAGAGGCTTTTTCAGAATTTTAATACATAGTTATTTAGACAGCAGTAGCTCATCCAAGGAGAATATAGTGATGATGTTTTACTAGAATTTTAATCTGATAATTTTGCTCAGATTTTAACAAACTGAAATAATGTTAAATGCTCTTTTTATAATTTTTAATTAGTGAAGAAAAAACACCACTTGCTTCTCAGACTAAACTAAATGTATTTAACCTTCATGGATTTAGAGGAAGAAATTACTGGGTTCATTCTAGAGGCAATTTTTATCATTTCCAGGGAAGGATAGTGGAGAAAATCATTTTGTGATGAAGAGCTGCACATGGAAATGCTGTCCAAGGTCTAAGCTAAGAGTGTTGATGTAAAGCATTTAAAACTGGCTGCTCTACTTAGGAGCATCCTCTCTTTTAAAGACTGCAGCTAGAAGCAGGGCAATTAATTATATCATGTATCCCTTTAATGTTGATCTAATTTCTCTTCTGCAATACTGTATCTTTTTGACGTTGCTTGATCCAGAAAGTTTTGTCCCTTGTACAGTGGCATTAAAATGGAATG
This sequence comes from Notiomystis cincta, assembly GCA_013398075.1. Taxonomy (NCBI): domain Eukaryota; kingdom Metazoa; phylum Chordata; class Aves; order Passeriformes; family Notiomystidae; genus Notiomystis; species Notiomystis cincta. The sequence continues at coordinate 478,505 of VZRX01003921.1, forward strand.
TGTCACTTTGCCTTGTTTCTGATGGGAAACTGGGATATTGTGAAATTATATTATTTTTATAAAAGTAAGTAACTCCACAATTATTTCATGCCATGTTAAATAAGAATAATCATACATAACTGCTTTATTATTAGCTATAAATAAAATGTCATCTCTGGCAATGGAGCTATGAATGAAGAGATTTTTTACCACTCTAGAATTCATGTATATTTTAATTATTCTTCATTACTGTAGTTGCCAATTTATTTACTACAGATTGTTGGTTTTTCTCCCTCTCCTTTTCCTAAAAAAGATGGAAGGGGCACACATGGGATTACAAGCTATACTGAAATGAATCCATCTGATCTTTCAAACACCAGATAGACATTTTTTTCAGCTATTCATATTTTTGAGTGATTTTTAAAATGGAAACTTCCTTTTTCTTAATGGACCTGTTTACTTATGCAGGAGTATCCCTGATACAGGTAGATCTATATACAGACCAAGAAGCAATTACACTTCGGGGGGGGTTCAAAATAATATTTTGTTACCTGATTGCCAACAGTTTTTAGACAGAAATACAATGTTATTCTGAGGGAAAACGTGAACTTCTGTCTGAGTTCCATTTCGCGATTCCCAGGCTTTTGCTGGGGGCCCTGAGAGCAGTCATCTCACCAATTTACAATGTAGGGATTAAGAGGGTTAACAGTTTTCTCTGAGTAAGGGAAGTAAGGATTCTCATGTAGAAGATGCATTATTGTCTTAAGGTATACAGACTAAACCTTTTTTCTTTAATGTCCCTTATGAGCTAGTCTTTTACAAATTTTAAGACTGTTCTGAGTGACTCGCATTTTGCCTTTTTTGTTTCTACTATTTAGCATAGGGGAAATGTGACATAGCACTCTAGAGCCTAAAGCACACTTATTTTGGGTGTTAATGATATTCATCAATACAACATCTTTATTTATTTACAAATATAAAGTAAGTTCATGATTTCCACTACTATTGTCAGTTCTCTGACATCCATTTTCTGTCTTTGTTTTTCTCTTTAAGTTATAGCAGGCTTGTGGCTGTGATATTCTTAACTGCCTATTGATTTAAAGATTCTTTAATTGAAAACTCTTCAGCAAACATGCTTTTCAATTTACTGTTTTGCCCAACTAGGTTTAGATGCCAGAGGCTCATTTGCAGTAGATGAAGGTTAAAGATTTAAAAGTAAAGCTGCATGTCATCTAGGTATACTACAGTTATATGCAGGGTTTTCACCAAGGACTTGTCATACATCTTACATAGCCTGAAGGCTAAAAGTGTGTGTGTCTGTGCCTTTGTGTCTGCATGTGTAACCACAGGAAAGGAAAAGGCAAAAAAATCAATGATCTCAAAATTAATTAAAATCAGGAAGACTTCCCCCTGCTGACAGGATATTTAGGATGAAAATAATTAAATGAGCTATTGTGGCAAATGCAGTATCGATTGCTCACCAAGAGAAGCTCCTTGAAGACTTAGATGAAGATTGATAACTGGTTTTTAACAGTTAGAGCCAAAGGCAACCATTCCCATCTTCAATTCTTACACATTTGTGCGGTCTGACAAATGGCTTTCAACCCAACCCTCTATTGACCACTATAAAAAGCTATTATCTTCCATAAATAAATTGCATATACAGGTTGCTTCTCCATTCTTCATATTTGTAGAATTCAAAATGCTTTATTATTTTTAATTTCCTCATACTTTAAATGAGTAGCATCCTTTCCAGATAGAAAGTTTTTCTCTGTTTCAAATTGGAGGTGGTTTTTTTTTTTTCTTTGAGTAAACAGGGTAAGGATTTGCACAATGGAATTAAGAGATGGCATGAAGATAAGACTAATATTTTCAAAATAATAACAAAAGAGCATAAACCTGAAGATGGCACCAGATTTTCTCAAGTGATCACTGGAATTTAGTTTATGACATGGCCACAATAGCAAGAGGAAAGGCCCATTGGAGGCAGCCTTATAAAGCTGTCAGTGCCAAAACCCCAACACCTCTTATTTCACACTCCTCTATTTCCAGCTACTTTGCTTCAGACTCTTACTAGTCCATTCCTTTGGACAAAGCCAATTAGCAGATGGAGCACATAAAGTACAGCCCTCAATCACATCTTTCAGTGACTTTTATTTTAAGACAGCCTGCTTCATGCGCTATAAGACATCTTCATGATGTGCACCAGAGCACTGCTCTGTGGTGCTACACATCAGGAGAGTCACTTCAAAAGCTTGCTGCTGTTCAAAAGTGAAATCTGTGGCAAGTATTTTACAGTAATGAAGCCTTCAGAAATTATTGTGAGAACAAATCTTAATGAGGGGAAAATGAGTGGGCAAGTGTTGTTTTTGTTTTGGTGACAGACTAAAGCAAAAATAGACATAGAAAAAGCCATATAGAGAAAGGAAAGTAAATAATATAGGTTCAATATTTATTTAAAATGTCAAAACAAGCCTGTTAAAAGGATTTGGCTTTGAATCAAATTACTTTAGCTAAATGTTTATGGAAGCAGATTCATATACATTAAATTCTTATGGAAACACACTTGCAAGAGGAAAACTCTTCCACATCATTTAGAAAGTCAGCATTTCTATGGAAAACACGATAAGAAGTTATGAGAATTGAGAAGTGATTAAAAGGTGCTTCCTACCTATGTTTTGGCAGTCTTGTTCTAATGACTCTGGTGTCAAATTTCACTGTTCCTGTGTCAGTGTTTTTAGTGAACTACAGCTCTGTGAGATTGAGGTTCTTATTCTTACACAATATAGATAGACTGGTTCTTCTCAGATATTTCAATACAAAGAACTCATGCAGAAATAATCCTCTGCAGAAATAATTATCTTACATTGCTTTCTTTCTGACAAATTGGAAATAGTTGTACCTCCTTGGAACTCAAAGACTTTTTGTGATTTTTATAATTTTGGTTATACTTTTAATTAAATATTAGATTAAAATTTGTAAAGAAATCAACTGCTAATAACCTTGAGACTTTAAAATATCTACCTTTTGAGCTTTAGATTACTCAGGCCTTCCCAATTTCATTAGAATAGGAGATGAAATAGATAATCATGTTAAAATGAAGAAAGTACTGTCTGGCAGATATCATTTGTATGCTGCCTGCTGCCTTGAGCTATTCATGACCACTCAGGAAAGGTTTTCCTAAACAACCATGACATTTACTGCACTCTGTGATATCTGGATTTTTTTTATCAAGGGCAGAACTTAACATCTTAGATTAACAACTTCAGGAGAAACAGTTTTCCTTCTGTGAATATGCATAATTCCACTGTCCATGAAAATTTTTATGGGAAGTAGGAGATGAAGAAAATAAGATGATGAAATTTTTAACCTGGTTGGGTTTATTTCTATGCAGGATTCTTTTCAAAACAACCTGTTTTGAAAAGACCATAACAGACATCTAAGTGAGATATGATCCTTTGTGATTTTAATTTCATGACACTATATTTTGAGTTGGCTCACTATCCAGGGAGCATAAAAATATTATATTATTTCCTGTAAATTTTCCATACCTGATCAATAATCTCTTCCATTTAGTTTTAGAGACAAGACTAATATATTGCTTTATCTGTCAAAGGCTATTTGGCCAGGAGAATTGTTTATGAGTATGAATGAGAAAACTAGGAATCCTCGTGATACTAAGGATAAATACTTCTATATTTCCTTGATTTTCTTTCTCTTCTCTCTTCTTTTTTGTTTCTCACAGTCTACAATTTCAGACATGGACAATGTTCTGAAAAATAAGATAAATGGTATGAAAAATATGTTTTTAAATCAAGCATAGTTAAGATGTATATGTATGTTTCAGGAAAAATGAATTCTTACCAGATTAGTCAGAGACATACAAAGAAATTCTTAAAACTTCCACATAAGCTTGGACACATTTTTATTTTTGTGTAGATTTAGATGCAGTGAAGTAATTTGACTGTTACCCTGGTGGATGGAATCCTGATGGATTATTGAAAAAGCTGGAAGAATATTCAGTTTTTTCAGTTCCTATTTTTGGTTTAGTAATTATGAAAATTATATACTATCAGTTGGCTTTATGATATAAATATCCCTTTGAAAGTGAACTGGGCTTAGAGAGAGTTCCAGAATTTTCAGGATGCATCACTATGTGAATTTGAATTCTGTATATTGCTACAAATTTTAATGAACATACCAAATTTCAAATATGTTTTAAATCTGATCACTATGAAGACTATGGTTTATTCTTATATTCACCAGAAGATAATCTATGGCTAACATGATAGCAACATTAGTTTGAGTTCTGATTAATAAGCCCGTTTTCCTTCTAGCATTGAATTACTACAAGTGAATTGTAAGTTTTGAAAAGTTCATACACATAAACCCCACACATACAATTCTTCTCTATCTTACTTTGTTTATTTGTATAGCCTTATTTTTAATATACTTTCAATGTTTGCGTGCTTTGCTATTCAAGGATATCTAAGTACCTAAAATTTCAAATAAGCTTTCAGTGTCAAGGTACCTTTCTTCATTAGCCATTGAGGGTCCCATTAAAAGTTACTCAGTTTTTCCTGAACCACCACAATTTGAAGCTGTTCTTAAATTAGGTAAATTTTTGTGGGCTAGTATACAGGAATAATAGCCAATGATAGCTGCTTTTATGAGGGCAGTTTTAGAAGATAGCCCAGAAAATTAGTGTCACAAATCAGAATGCAGCTTTTCAATCCCGGAATAAATTGCCTTACTGTAAGCAGATTCTAATCGAAACAAAATGTGTGTAATGCAAATACATCAATGTATTTACTTCTGTGTCTACTCTGTGAAGTTGAAATCAACAATTTATGAGAATTTAATTATTAGAACAAGCATCATAACATGATAAAAAGACTTTTTTCTGAAATAAATATTAATTAATCGAGAACTTCATTGAAATGAAAAAGTAATTATACAATGAAAGGCAGTTGGTGGAGGCACAATGGCAAAGAAAAAAGTAATACTGCAAGATGAATTTGATTTTCTGTAATCTGTCTAGACTATCATTCGCATATAGCAGACAAGTTGATCAAAGATTTATGAAAAAAACAGTGAAGAATCTAAAAATAGATATGCTTCTCAAATGAAATAGAACAAACCCAAAAAACTTCACACCTCTAAACAATTTCAACAACAAAAAAATCCCCACATAAAATATCTACTTTTAAAATCTAACAAAAGATTGATTTTCTAAGTCGCAGGCTAGCAGTGTGTCTTTTAACATCTTTTTCTTTAAGTATTACTGATTTTAAGGGGATATTAGTTCAAAAGAAAAAAAAATTACTTATTTAGAACAGAGCCATAGGACATAAATTAGTAAATGAATTATAGAAGACTGACATAGAGCAGAATTATATTTTGAAATAAATGCATACTGTTTCATGGCTTTACTTATGTTTTGTACTGCTTAATTTGTTTTCTCCTGTAAACGTGAACTTTGCAATGCCATACATATAATCATCTTTTTTGCTGAAGGTATTAAAGTCTTTATCATTCGTCCTTTCTAAGAGAAGAGAAATTTAAAGCAGGAGAAGGAAATTTATTATGAATACTTATAAATCTTTTATCTGCATTCAAAATCATTAATATACATTTATTTTTGTCATTTTACCTACCAAATTTGAAGACGTGAAAGCTCTGAAATCCTCAAACACTAAATTATTTTTACAGGATAAAAACATAGAATATTTAAAGATTCATTCTTTAGAATATGTGGGGTTTTCTCTCTATTTTTGATCAGATTTACATTTACTCTCTGTGTTATATTAGCTTTATGCCTCTCATTTCCACTGCCAGGTGTACTTTCTTGTTGCATGTGGGTACAAAAGTATTCACTGTGTGTGCTGAGTAGGATCTTTCTGTAATTAGTTATGAATTGCTCATGCAGAAGGACTTTTCATGTGCTGTGATAAGTCTTGAATGCTGAGCTAATATAATAGTAGTGGCCAGGTCTTTATTGTGGATGTGGTTGATGGAGTTGCAGTGATCACAATCATATTGATTTTTTGAATTTGAGAACAGATGAAAGGAAATAGACTACCAAACACCAAGTAATGACCCATTGTTCCTTGTAATTGGGTTTTTGCTATCTATCCCAAAGGTATATAAGAGTGTGATGGGGTATCTTATTGCAAAAAATATTATAGCTGATACCATAATTTCTAATGTTCAGAAGGAAGGTTGAGAAAGTACTTCAGAATATCTTTCACCTGGAGATGTTATATTCATTTTTAAGTATATGTGCAAACTTACACATATATAAAACTATAGAGCTTAAATAAAAACAACATAATATTTTCTTTTTAATTGTGTATTATAAGCACATCCTGGACAGGTTTATACAGTCAGTTGACTTTTGCTATTGCAAGCAATACAGTGAAGGTAATTTTATTCTTGGATTAGTAGAGTTCATGACATAATGAGACATCTACAGGACCTTTTGAAATCACAGAAAATAGAATATGTAGGAAATACATTTCAAAAAAATATAATTAGAAATCTACTTTTTTGACTTTCCCCCCCTGCCCCCCATACTGTTAGTACTTATTCTGTTATTCCAGATAAATACAGATCACCATATAGGCTGAATGATTTATATTGGGAGCTTTTTCCTCTTCCTATGATTGGCAAGAAATAAACCACTCTGAACACTTGTACAAGGTAATGACAGATAACCTGTCAAATAAACGGTTGATTTTAAAATAAGTGAGAATGAGAAGTTGATCAGAAAGTTCCGGAAATCAGTCACAGCTTAACCTTCTCTCAGAGTAGGAAACCAGGCTAATGGGCTTTGAAACCAGGCTGTCATGCAATTAAAGTGAGACACTGAAGCCTCCAGAGATGCATTTCTGAATGTTCTCCATCTTTTCCTGCTGTTGAGGAATACACTGAGTGCTGGTAGGTCCGTGTGCCAGCTGCAGGTTGAGCTTTACGTAATGAAGGACATGGGGACCTGCGGCTCTGCCAGGTGACCGGACACGGCGACACGGCAGCAGCTGATGACTCCCAGACTTTCCTGCACTTAGGCTGTGAGGGCATGCAAGCCCAGGAGTTGCTTTGTTCTGGGTCCCCCCTTAGAGGCACCACCTTGAGCTGTTATTTTGTTACTTACTTATTGCACCATGATGAAATTATTTTAAGGATTGGGATACTTGAGACTCTGGTGTGGGAAAGCCAAGGTGGAGCTGATGAGGAAACCTGGTGTGACTGTGTGAGTGTATGGGGTGTGGCTGTAGAGGGGCTTCTCTCCCAGCTCAGGTGGTGTGAGTGTGACTGCCAGAGTGGCTCCTGATGGTCAGACAGGGAAGTTTCCTTAACACTATCCCCTTAAATTCTTATTCCCTTAAATTAAATTTTCTCCCATAATTCAGATTTAAGCTCTTGCTTCACTAGACTGACAAGATGTCCTTGTCAGAAAAAAAAAATTCAAAATTTTCCTATTCACTTTAGGCAGTATTCTAAATATTTAACATTTTATTTGATAAAATGCAATTCAGGTCTTCAATCAAAGGTCAAGCAGATGGGAGAAATACTGCTGCTGTTCTTATTTCAGGGAAACTTGTGTTTAAACTACCTGATATATAGATTTCCTATGTCTATTTCTGACAAAATTTCAAGTTTTCTGAGAGTTTCACCTGCAATAAGTTAAAAACAAGCTGCAATAAGTGGCTACCCACCCTGGCTCATTTTCATATACTTCCAGGTTCTTAACACTGTAAGTATTCTAACAAATTACATTATTCTCTAAAAGTGTTCTGAGAGATGAAAAAGGTTCTATCGGTTCAAACTTTAATACCAGGAAATATGTGTTTATTTTGTCAATAAAGGCATGCATATTCTTTCCTGTGTAATGACAGCGTAATGACAAGAAGTGTGGCAACTCTATCATTGTCATTTGGAGTGCTTTGCCTATTCCTTTTTTCTCTTGGTATTTTCTAAAAAATTGTCATTATTTCATGGTGTGCTTTGCTGTTTCTCTTTGAATTGGAGATCAAACTAGGAGACGTTGAGGCAAAAGAGGAAATCCTTTATTTTCTTTTGTCTTTGAGTAAGAAAAAATTACACTTTAAAACATAAATTTACCTATCTAGTTCACTTTTCCTAGATTTGAGAAAAGCTAAAAGAATTTTTGTTAGTGTAAAGTCTTTTTTGATAATATATGAAATAAAAAAATTTGGATGTTAAAAAGAATTATTTTGATGATGGGGAAAATAATTTGCGTCTATTTTATTTTGACTTAATATCATATACACATCTCTGTAAACCAACTCCCCGTTAAAATTCAATAGACTACTAAATGTTAAAAAAAATAATTTAAGCGGCTATGTCTTATTTAAAATACTAGTGTATTTTGAGAAAAAGGCTAACTGATTTTTTAAAACGTTAGATGAACGTTTTTTATAGCTTACTGGTGCTCATATCTTGTTCCCTATTGGAATGCATTTTTGGGGGTGAAAAAATATATCTGTACTCTTTTCTTAATTGCACCCCAGTGTGGAGTTAGCAATGTGTCAAGAAGTAAGAAAACATGAGCATTAATAAGCATACAATGCAATTTAACAGTTCATAAAACAGTAAAATTTAATCCCAGGCTGAGAGATTTATTAAATCTCACTTAGCAAAATGGTTTTGTGGGATGTGTTAGCAAGTGAGAATTAAGTGAAATGATTTCAGGGGCAATAGATTTTATTAGTCGAGGAGGGGAGAACTAGTTTTGCAAGCCATTTCTTCTTAATTTCATTCACTTGTTATAATTGCCTTGAGTGTGGGAGAGCTTTCTGTGAGTAGTAGTGGTATGTTGGGTCTCTGGAATTTGTGCGTGTAATGCTGCATTTGTCAGGCATCATCTAACTGAAATGTCTTTTGTTGATGGGCTTGTGCAGAAGTTCTTCTAATGGTTGTTAAAGATATTTAAATCTAATGCAACTTAAGCCTCTATCTGTAAGATAAAATGACTCCTGTTGTGTTTATAAGAGCTTTTTTGTTTGTTTTGTAATATTTTTCATCCATGCTTGGTTTCTGTGCTCTTTAGCACACCTGGGAAAGACAAAGGAAATTTTCTTTCTTCAATATTAATCTCTTGTTCTGGACCTTCTTGAAAAATCTCTATGTAGGGCAGATTTGAAAGTAGAGTTTGGAGACAGCTGATGAAGAATATATAGTGAATTAAGCAGAGTGATAGTCCCATTGGCACCACATTATATGAGAATTTTGGGGAAAATGTTCTTATGTTACTAACTAGTTACTCTTTTTGTGGGTTAAAATCACGTTGTCCTAACAAAATTCAAGATCTAGCCCTTAGAATTTTCTGATCAAGCAATAGTAGAATCTATAGAGAAACTACAGATTTTTATAAGTAAAAATAATCTTAGCTTATTTTTATATTTAACCTATCATTGTTTCTGTAGTTTATATCCAGTAATTTTTAAATTCAACTTTTTAATTTTGTATCAAACAGGGCAAACTTTAAGGAAAGTAATAGTGCCAGTAATGAGACCTCTCCCGCTCTGTAGGTAGTCTTTGCTTCTTGACTTCTAAGTGTTGTCAGATTTTCTCACATACTTTTTTAAAAGTTGTTGAAAAGAAAGAAAGCAGAGACAGCTTCTATAAGAAAATCAGTCTTCGAAGGAAAATAACCTTGGACAGAGTCCTACTTCTGCTCACTGTGGTCACAATAGAAATAACCTAAAATATAAGAGTAATATGGTGAAAAATGAAAGGCAGGAGGTAGAACAAAAAAATGGAAGTGTTTGGTTTGTTTATGAAATATGCCATTTATTCAAAGTTTTCTAACTAATAATTATGTATTGTGTGTTAAATTGTTACTAAATATAAAAGAAAAGAATAAGTAATTATCAAAGGAGAAGTACTACTTTGTAGGCTAAGGTGATTATAGGACATTTTTGATGGTTTTGAAATGAGTGAGTATTCCACTGTAAATCCTTACTGTGCAGTGATGCCTAAATAATGTACTTTTCCCTAAAATGGTTAATGCTGGGGAGGGAGGAGATTTGATTAAGCTGTCCTGTTCATTGTACCTCCAGTATCTACTACTTGCTCAGGCTGTTAGATTAAAGAAGAAAAGCTGCTATTCTTACTCTCCAAATTGTACTACGTCATCTCTGTCCTTTATAAACCTGACTACAAATAGACTGGATATACTAAGTGTTGAAAAAACCCCAAATCCAACAACCTGACTTTGCATCCAATGTTCTATCCAGGGCATTTCTCTCGTGTAAGAAATAAAATGAAATTCCTAAATGGAAACTTCATTCTTTATGGAACTTGCCCCGCCTTGTGTACTTACACTCCTTTTGGCAAGCGGGAATGCAACATACTCATTGTGTTCTAAAGTCTTGAAAGGCCAAGTACAATAGATACAAGCTTAGCAAGAAAAGCTATGGAATGCTATGCAGTATGGAATGGGCATTTAACACTTAAACCACTGACCACAGTCAGTCTGAATTAAGTTTATTTTGGATGTTACTGTGGTCTGAAATCCAGTTAGTAACAAATGATTTATTGTATATGATGAAATAAGTCTCACAATGGATTAAAGACTTAGTATGACTTGCATTTGATGTGTTCACACCTCTTAAGGGACTTTGTTAATAAAATGTGAAAGTGTTCTTTCACTTTTATGCATTCATTGAATACTTTGTCATGGTCACCTAGGAAACAAATGCAAGTGTACATTTGTTAACATTTGCAGTTTCATTTCATTCTTGATGCAGCTAAGGAAGTCACACTTGAAAGAACTTAAGCATCATTTAAATTAATGCACAAAATTTTTCAGAATACATTAGTGACCATGAGACACTAAGCAAAACCCTGTGAATGGTTTGACCTTTTAAATGGAGTTGAACTTAGCTCAGAAGGATGAACGTTTACTGACTAAAGGCAGGAAGACAAAGATAATCTTGAAGAGAATAATGAGCTGCATATGAAAATTATAAGCTGTTTTACTTTCTATAGTAGTATTATTCAGGTAATATGAGGTAAAGATAGCATAAGAACTAAAAATGTAATGAAGTATATGTATACTTTCCTAATCATCAGAATAAGCTTGTCTCATGCTATGCTTTAAGTGAACTGTACAATATCTTCCATTGAAATTTTTAATGAGCCAATTCAGTTTAATACAAAACTGATTAGAGATTAATAATACTATGCATCAGTTAATTTTTTTACTTCTCTTTTAGTTTGCATAGGACATTTTCTTTTAGAACATTTAAAGAACTGTTCAGGCTTTTAAAAAGAATTTTAGCAACGTATTTGTCTTTGCAAGAAAATCTAGATATACTTAATTTATGATGTGTCTGTAACTTTATATTAATGACAGTAGTAACTGGTAGATGCAGATTCAGATTTATCCATGTGATAGGACAGGGCTCGTTAACTGAGTTATATGACGCGATTGCATTTTCTTCCTCATTTGCATTGTCTTTGATGAAGAAATATATTTTGACATGTTTTCAGAATCATAGAACATTAAGGGATTGGAAAGAACCTTAAAGATCATCTAGTCCCAACCCTGCCTGCCATGGACCAGGTTGCTCAGCACTCCATTCAAACCAGCCTTGAACACTTGCAGCGATGGGACATCCACAACATCTCTGAGCAAACTGTTCCAGTGCCTCATAAATCTACTGGAGCTTATCATGTGCTTTTGACATCTTTGGGTGTTTTTATCATCCTACAGATTTCCACCTCAGTGGGTTATAGAATTTGACAAAAAACCATGTTGTTCTGCATCTGGCATAAAGTCCATTTGATTCCTCTGATGAGTCTTTTAACAGTTCTGTTTCCACATTTGCATCTAATTAATCAGTTGTTGCTGGTGTTGAATTTCTGATTGCTTCTTTGTGGGCTATTTTTGCTAAAGTCTCATAGCGATTTCAATTTTTCTTCATTGGTACAAGGACTAGAGTTTTAGAAGTAAAACTGATTTAAAAAACAGTTTGCATTTCTGAGCCAGATTTATGTGTTGTACTTATTGTGTAGTTTATTTAAAAAGCTGTTGTCTAGACTTCAATTACTGCCAAGTCTTGCTTCTAGAATATTAAACTTTGCATGACGCTTACTCAGCATGTCATTCCAACTTTTTGGTGTTTCACTGCCTCCTTGTCAAATATCAGCTTGCCTTAAAAGCACTTTAATGCCTTGAAGATAATGAACAATTTGGCAGCAAAAATATTTTCTGACTGATTTGGAGCCCCTGCATAAACTGCTTGGAGCCTGAGATCATTGAAAACTATTATACTGGCTATTTTAAAATTAGGATTTATTTCTGTTTGAATTTTGAAATCTCTCCTTGGGAGAGCCATTTAAATGTGAGTGTATATTTTTCTCTTTAACAGTAGCTTATGGGCTATAATGGTAGAATATTTTTGCATTTTTATGTTTAGTTTTATTGTAAAGAGCCTTGGGATGCCTTTGCATGAAAGGCACTATATAAGCTCATTTTGTATTGCATTGTATTGTATTGTGACAAGTGCAATAATCTCCAGGTTTCCTATCCATTAAAGAACTAATTTCACAGCTCACTAATTACGTGAATGAGAAGGGGAAATAGGTCCTTTTTCTCTAAGGTATGCTGAGCAGATGGTGTAGCACTCATTTCCACCGGCTGAACGTAAGGTCCTCTTGTGCTTTTGGTTCAGGGGCTTGCCTCTGTTTATAAAAGAGAACAGGAGAGAGATATCACTTTCTTGTACAGCGTGACAGTGTGTACTGAGAGGCTGTCTCTGTCCTTTGTTAACACAACATTACTTAGCAAACACTACACCTAAGCCTATTTATTTAGGATGAGACATGCAAACTATTAAAATGAGTGTGCATTTTGATGTAATTCTAATCTACCCCTGATTTATTGAAGGTACTGATTGGTTCTGCCATAGGGATTTGAACTGATGCACATTAAAATGTTATTAATGAATCAATTGAGTACGGTTGGGATGAAATCTTGCCAGTAATCTCAAAACAAAAAACATCCCTTACTGAATGTGTACACTTTCCTTTATAGATAAGGTTTTGTCACCTTGTTTCTTTTTTTCTTTTGCATCACTCATGAAAATAACCAACTTGGATCAAATGATTCAATCACAGTGATTTATATAGTTGCCTAATGTACTGCTTTTTAATGTAACTTGAGTCATCAGATGCTAATGTACTCCCATGATCCTGAAAAGTAGCTACTGGAGCCCTTTATACAGCATGAAAAAGAGAAGAGCTGAGACTGACTGAAGATCCTGACATAACTCATGTATGACTTGGCAACAAGGCTACATTTTTCAGCACTGCACAACCGACTGGACCATTGTTTTGCCTTTAGCATAATGAGCAGTGCTAATGTTTTGTTTCCTTCTCTCAGTGCTGGCCTGTCTCAGGTGTTTGCTTTGTGCTCATGGTGCTGACGTCGCTCTCGTTTCAGACGGACGCAGCACTAATGTACGATGCCGTTCACGTGGTGTCGGTGGCTGTGCAGCAGTTCCCACAGATGACTGTCAGCTCGCTACAGTGCAACCGCCACAAGCCATGGCGCTTTGGCACCCGCTTCATGAGTCTCATCAAGGAGGTGAGTCACTAGTAAAGGGTCCTGCTACCCTGCTTTCTTTCCTCACAATTTCCATTTTTCTTTTGCTTTCACTCTGTTTGGTTTCTGCCTTTTTTTTTCAGTAGATGGTCATCTCTCATCTTGTTATATATAAGGAATTTAACAAGCAAAACGGCATTTTTATTTGAAAGTGGATTTTCCCAAAGCATTACCTGGAACAAAAAAATAAGAAAGGATAAGATAACTGCATTCTAAATAAAACTTATGTTTGCAGATAATTGGGTCTGTGTGGAGCATTTGTGGCATAAAACCCCAAATACCTGAAACTCTAAACCATAGACTGACTATGAGAATTTAATCTGCTAAATACTGACATAAGTTTAAAGAGGCCAGAAATTAATTTTACTTCCTGGTTAAAATTTTTTTTTCTTCATTTTTTATGGTGAATTACTATATATCTCCTTGATTCCCTAAGATGCTGTTTAGATACTGATAGATGGTGATTGTAAACCTAGGAGACTGAAGGTGCTAAAGGTCAACATTATAGATGACCCAAATCTCTCATACTGTAACTCCTAATACAGTGTTTCTCAATCTAGATATGGAAAATATTATGATGAGGAAAATTATTTATAATGGAAAATAATTTTTTTCAATATTAGTTCCTTCTAGGATAATAATTTTATTTCCCCACATTTCCTCTCCTCCTTTGTATAGTTTCAGAACTAGGGTAGATTTAAGTTATAAAAAAATGAGGCTATTGCACTTTATTAAAAGTGAGGAATAAGCTCAGGAAGGCTGGCTCACTGACCTCGATTTTTGCTGTCTCAGTGTGGTTTCAGGGGAATCAGCATCTTGCAAAAGTAAGCCTTTATTTGAATGAAATTTCCTGAGAAAAAAACGAAGTCCAGCATTAATGAAACAGATTGAAGCTTGGGGACTGGGGAGGGGGAGGTATGTAGGGAAGCAGAAGGGGAAATGCATGCATGAATGATGGAGGAATGAAAACAAAACAGCCTTTTATCTTGTTCAGTAGAAGAGTCCATTGCCTGACATGGAAAGGTAAAAAAGTTGTCTAGGAAGACTGAGGGAAAGTTGAATTTCATTAGCAAAAAATGCATATAAAACATTTAAAACCAAAAATCAGCCACATGCTAAATTATTTACATAAATAATTCATGATCCCATTTTGGCAGGAGTAAAGTTTGTCCTTTTTGGAAAAAAAAAAAGAAAGAGATATTTATTTATAGAAATTGGTTTTTGTTTCTCCATAGGCCCACTGGGAAGGCCTCACAGGCCGGATAACTTTCAACAAAACCAATGGCTTAAGGACAGATTTTGATTTGGATGTCATCAGCCTCAAGGAAGAAGGTCTTGAGAAGGTATGTAAGACATTTGTCTCCAAGGAGATGGGAAACAAAACAAAACAAAACAAAACAAAACTCACCCCATAAAAATATTTACAATAGTATTTCATGTGTTCTGTAGAACTGCATAACTGCCTTAACTCAATATCTCTATAAATGGTACTAAAAAGTTAAGAATTGGTATCCTGACTTGTTTAACTGTCTTCTGAGATTAATTTTCTTATACAGAGGTGGAGCAAGAGTCCAGAGAATTGGGAATTGCTCTTTCCATGTGGCTTAATATTTTCTATATTTGAATTTAAGGAAGCATATACAGATATTTGGACTGCTTGTATGATACTGATGTGATCTGAAATCAGCTCATCACTCCAGCCACCTTACCATGAAGGGCCAGTTGTAGGAAGCTATGGTGTCTCACATTGTTGTGATCAGCAGGCAAAGGTTTTGCAACTGGCATCTGCCTTGTAGTTTGCATTTAGATCTGGTGTCCAGTGTTCTGTAAGAACTATGTTTTTCTTCATCTTCAGATAAAGTTCTATCAGCTATTGGCCCAAGGTGATAATTGTGGGCACAAATAGAAACAGAAATTAAGACCATGCTACAGAATTGCATTTCCTTCCTTCTGTAAATCACTGGATGGAGAAGCTAGCATGAACAACATATTTCTCCAAAGCTTTGTCTCACAAGACTAGCTTTGGAATATTAATTTTCTCTTACTGGGAAGATTTGTAAAAGCTCAGAAATCATGAGCTTGTCTTGAAACACTTACATAGGTAATAAAATTTGTGTTGCCCAGTGAAAAACCTGTGATTAAAGAACTAAACTCTATTTTAAAATGTTCAGCAATACACTGACAGTAGATTTCTCCTATGAAGTTTCCCATGAAGTGAGCTCTGGCAATTTAGAGGGGAAAAAGAGTATATAGTAGTGAAAGTACTTGAAAGTAAATTAGTATTTGGTACAGGTAGGATAGGTACAGTGCAACCTGTCCTACTGGAAGCAGAAATGGAAGAATTGATGTCATGGTAATGGCTAAATAAGTCAGTAGTGGCTGAAAAGTTTGTATTTAAGTGAGAACTGTTGAAAATGAGGAAAGGAAGTCTTTGTAATTTAGGATGGCTTTAAGAACATTGGGTGGCATTTGGGAACCACAAAGCAACCTCAGATTTCTGGAAAATAAAATCTCAGTTGGCAATATACTAGGAGATATACACAGTGAAAATAGAGAGATAAAGCAAAAAAGGCCTACAGAGAAATATGGAAGACAATAAAATTCAACAGGAAAATTTTAGTACTCTAAAAATCATAATAAAAAAAGGAACTTGGTAAACAGTTATATTGAAAGTTAAGTAAGAGACAACAACAGAAATAGTTGTTGAAGCATATGGATATTTAAAAACAACCAGTATGTTCTTGAGCTGTATATAAAGATTTTCATAGTAAAGGAAGGTACTTTTGCTGACTTCATGGCTTATTTTGTTCATGATATAAATAGAAGTGATAATATTATTTTTTCACCAAAATGTGCTGACAATCTTTGGAATGAGTACTAAGAATCAGTTACTGTATATGAGCAAAATCAGAGCAGTTTCTCTGGGGTGTAAGGAGATGGAGATTAGGAAAAGGAAAATTCGAGTGTATGCAAATTCAATTGAATTGCTTACTAAACATATGGAACATATGGTGTGTTTTACTGAGAAAGATAAATCAATGCCCACGGATAAATGTTTCTCTTTGAATAAAACTTCATTATTCTGAAAGAATGCAAACCTTAGTCTTCTTGAATCCAGAGTAAATTATTAAATTTTGGAGCAGGACACTTCATAGTAGAAAGTACATTTTAGCCAGTTCTTTTAAAAGAGCTGTCTCAAAGTTGTTTTGTTTTCCTCCAAGACTGAATTCTGTTAAAGCTCTGATGAATCACCTTCTCTGAGTGCCCTACCTCTCTCTCTCTACATCACACTCTTTCTCTCCTTCGTTCTGTTACTCCTTCCTTCTTTCCTTTCTTCCTNTCAATGCCCACGGATAAATGTTTCTCTTTGAATAAAACTTCATTATTCTGAAAGAATGCAAACCTTAGTCTTCTTGAATCCAGAGTAAATTATTAAATTTTGGAGCAGGACACTTCATAGTAGAAAGTACATTTTAGCCAGTTCTTTTAAAAGAGCTGTCTCAAAGTTGTTTTGTTTTCCTCCAAGACTGAATTCTGTTAAAGCTCTGATGAATCACCTTCTCTGAGTGCCCTACCTCTCTCCACATGTGCTCTCTCTCTCTCTACATCACACTCTTTCTCTCCTTCGTTCTGTTACTCCTTCCTTCTTTCCTTTCTTCCTTCCTCTCCCATTCTTTAGTCTCTCCCTCCAGACCCTCCCTACCTGTTTCCTTTTCCATCTGATTCCTCTCCCTTGTATCTATTAATCTCTTTCCATGCCCTTTCTCTCTATTTGCTTTTTTCCAAACCCTTTCTTCCTATTTTCTTCTTCCTTCAAGAGCCTTTTCACATCTTTGTCCTAATCTTGTATGTTTTCAGTGTTCAACTATCTTGTCAGACATCTCTGTCTATGTTGTTAGACTTCCTGAACAGTCTTTTTTCTTTTTCTTCTGTACATCCTTCCACCTGTGGGATGAGAAAAGGTGGGGAGATAGTATGTATGTCATGTTTCCATACTGCAAACTGTTATTATTTCTCCTAACCTCTTTCCAAATAAAGAGGAAATATGTCTTTTGTCAAGGACAACAGTTTAACTCAACAATTTCAGCTGTTATCTGTGAAGAGAAAAATATTGATAGAAGGGGAAAAAAAAGATTTATTGTGATGAATTGCTAGAAGATATATTTTTTTAACTTAGATTTTGTAAAACTATGTCTTAGATAAGTTACCTGGTTAGTATAACCAGTATAACTGGGAAATTACCTAAATCATGTGTTATAAGATGAATGAATGCTGAAGTCAGTGACAACAGAACAATTCCTCAATGATTAAAAAATGCTATGTGTGATCCCAGATTTTACATAAAATACTTGTTCCTGAAACGTTGAATGAGAGGTAATAATCAGGCATCAGTCAATGAGAAGTATGTGTTTCCAAATAAAAATGCATGTCTGCCAAAAATGATAGCTCCTTGTAAGATGAAAATGACAAAATTAAGAGATGATTGGAGTGCTGCTAATGTAATGTACCACAAAGTTTTATTACAGTCACTTTGGACAGACTGAAACTATTCATGATTAAGCACAGTGAAATTCCCAAACTGTGACACTCCAACATAATAAATTATAATTTAAATTGCAGTCAATCAGTCTTTACACTGAGGCAGCATTGTGAGGAAAATTATTTTATACTTCAAGGAGATAACAAATACCTGAATTTAATACCACTTTTGATATGAAAATTTGTCACTGAAGAAGAATCACATATCCTGAATAAGAGATGTCACAACTGGCTTGAAGCTTTGCTCAGAAACCTTCACATAGGATGAACATAAATGAGAGAAAATGAGTTATAATTCATTGTCCAGCATATCAATGTAAGATCTTGTTTTATTTTGTATCTTTAATAATGATCTGGGGAAAAAAAAGGCAAATAGCATAAACAACAAGTTTTGTAAGAGAGAGAAAAAAAGAAAGACATAGTAAATCTGTGGGATCCAGAAGTATTGAAGATTGTTATTAATGTTACATTTGGCAAAGGAGGTATGAATATTAATATTACTGAAAAAAGCAAAATAAATTAAGAAATTTGCAGATGAGAAATACAGAAATATGAAGAAAAAATATTATTCCTAATGGTGTATAATTATTTCCTTGATGTAATTACCACTACTACTATCTACTTCACAAAAGGAAATAAAGAAGATATAGATAGATTTGACAACTCTTTGAGAGCTGAATATGGCTCTGGTTCTGGCAGCTTAGTTAGTTGGTAGCACTGCAGAAAGGCAAAGACCTTTCTTAATACAATGCTTGTGGCACTTCACTGTGAGTCATATACATAGTTTTGATTGACTTAGAGCAAAAATAATGCTAATTTTCTCAGGAGAACTTTGAAGAAAAATCAAAAAGAATAATACTTGAAAGTATACTTATCTATTCATGAAGATAAATCACTTTTCGAACATGCTGAAGTAAGAAAGCTACTGAATTTTTGTGACTAGCATCTCATGAGACCAAATTTCAGTAAAGTGCTCTAGAGCATATGTAAACTCAGCAAATTTTAAGTTTCGTGAATGTACAATGCTTCTTTTTGGGGGGAGGATGGTGAAATATTTTGCTGGTTTTGGCTACGACAGAGATAAATTCCTTCATAAGCTTGTATGGGGCTGTGGATTTGAGCTGAAATCAGTGTTGATAAAACAGGAATGTTTCAGCAATTGCTAAGCAGTTCCTATACGGAGTAAAGGCCTCCTTAGCCTGCAGAGCTACAAAGTGATTCTGGGTGGGGATGTCCAGCTGCGAGGTTTTGAGGGACTGCAGTAACCTGATAGTTAAATACGTGGAATAACCTGACAGTTAAATACGCGGAAGCTTGGATGCAAGTTTTCAACCATTCACATGAATTTGAGAAATTGTATTCCATGTCCTTGAGGAAAACCATGTTAAGAGTACTCTATGATATCCGATGATGAATGTAGCTGTAGGAATTGTTACAATTTAAATAAGATGATTCTTGCCTAAGCTAATTCTTTCTATCATTTTTCTTTGTCTCACTGTGGAGTACATGTTCATGGGAACACCTAGTTTGGATCCTGTACTTTGGATAATAACTGTTAAAATGTTCAGATTGGCATGGTCACTTCAGAACAGTTTAGCCATTTAGGGGAACTGGAAAGAATAATAGCAGATTGAAGGCTTGACTGTACAGTCACTTCCTGGGACTATATTTACTGTATGAACATTCTCTCTAAAATGTATTTATGAATACCTGTTTCACTTTTTAGGAAAATTTCTATGTTTGTTTAAAACAAATGTAATGCAATAAATTAAATTGTAGCTTCTTTGAATTTTAGTTATAGACTACCTTGATGTGCTTTTTCTAGATTTTTGGCATTTAAGCTTTTCTAGTAAAAACATATTAGCAATTCTATTCAAAAAGAATACAGAAAATTAAAACACTGTGCTGAAACATATAGGAAATAATTAACTTGCTGGTTATTTTGCACAACTTTTCTATAAGAAGTAGCTTTGAAAACATGTTTGTGTGATTTGGGAGCTAAACGTATCACATATAAGAAATAGTGGTGCAAATTATTGACTTTGAACTCATAAATAAAGATAACCCAAAGAATGTCTAATTTTGAACCTTTGACTTTTGGTCCATTTCTTAGATTTTTGGCTAACAAAAGCAACAACAAAAGTACAGTGAACGTAATTTAGAAAAATAATGCATCAATTTATCAAAACAGAAGTTTCTTCTTAAAGTAATGCTATTGATAGTTCTTATAAATCTGTAGTAGATTAAGTCTGTAGTTAGGCAAAATCCAAATTCTAACAACTGATATTCTTTTCCTTATGGTTGTGACTGTTAAAAAGTCAGTAAGGAAGTATTTTAGTTAGCAATGTCTTACCTTTTGCCAATATAAATTTGAATTATGAACATGAATTTGAACAAGGCATATGATTTAATGAATTTAGGATTTGAAAGTGATCATATAAAATGGCGGTGTTCCTAAGATATTTTTACACTCCTTATGTACCTGAAATTATATCTCATAGAGGAGGTTAGTCCAGCTTCAGTTATGGAACAGTGGGCTCAAGTTCTGGTCTTTGTCATTCCTTGTTATTCTGCTCTAGTTTGGTCTTTGAAGTAAAGCAAACACTGTGATTGTCATAATAAACAGAAACTGCAATTAAATGTTAGCAAACCTTTAAACATTTCTTAGTCACGGCCAAGCTACAAGGCTCAATATTTTGTGTTTTCCGAAAGCCTTTCAGTTCACCAAATCAAATGGTATTAAAACAGTAAATGAAAGAGGTTTTTTAGTAGCAATGCTTGACTTCAGTACTTTGAAATGATGTGTTAGACATTATTTTCCAGTTGTATTTCTGAGACACATATTCTTTCTTCTCTTCGTGATTCTTTGATCAGTTTATGAGGTACTGAATGACCAAGTTCAAAAGAGTGACTTCTTGGAACTGAGTGTTAAGCAAGGGAGACAGACACAATATTGATTCCTGTGGAACAGAAAATTGTAGGAAAAGAGATCAAATTTGTCTTTTCTCTATTACAACATCCACTGATTCATACTCTGCTGTAGTCTCAGTTTCAGAAATGGAACCCTTTTTATCCACACTACATTGTATCCTAAACTTATTTTACAGCTCTGTGGCAGCAAATCGCTTAAAAGTATATAAACAGTCTCTCAGGACTCAGTTGAAAAGATTATTTTAAAAATTGTGTGTGTTTTTATACATACATATATATTCACAATGAACCCTTACAGAAGTTTTTAATTTTTGTCTAGGTTAAGTTTTTAAATATTAAAATTGTATTATAGATATTGTTTAGTGTTTGAAATGATGTTTAAAATCCTGTGTAAAAACAAAATAAGACATACTTGTGGGGGTTCTTTTTTGACAATGGAGTAATACAAACATTCTGAGTTCTAAAACAGGTAATTATATTTACTGCTTGACAATTTTAATTGTATAGTGATGAAAATGCAGATAAATTACAGATAAGCCTCATTACATATTACTTAGTATGTAAGTCTGTCCTTGACCTGAGCCTTAAAGCATAACTTTGGTTCTTACCTAGATAAAAATCTTATAGACTTTATTTCAAATTATAAAATGTCAAAATACTCATGTGTTGAAGATTTATCTGTAAATAAAGTTGTTGCACTTAGCCTGCTTCTATCTTCTCCATTACTTTTCCCCAAACCCACATTTTGTCCTGCTGTTCTCTCTGATCATAGAAAAGGGTAAATCCATTTGTAGAGACAATGCTGTCTGCTCTGCAAATGAAATTCTGCCTGTTAAATTATCTTCAGATATGATTTATCTTGAGAAATGGAAAATGAAGTATTACGAGTAGCTTTAGATATTCTTTATCTCATTTTTACACTTAATGTCACACTTCACAAAACTTAATTTGGGGTATTGGTAACCATATTTTAAATAAGCAGACTTTAAATGTAATGACAAAAATTGAACAAAATTTAGTAATAACTATTAGCAATAATTTTTTTCCCCCCGTAGCAATCTGTCTTTCCTTATTAGTGTTCTTTTCTTTATATGCTGAATTTTCTTCATTTTTAGATGCCAAATTGTAACTAATGACTGATTTACACAGTAATTTACTGTTTTACAGGTTGGAACGTGGGATCCGTTGAGCGGCCTTAACATGACAGAGAATCAGAAAGGAAAACCAGCCAACATCACAGATTCCCTGTCCAATCGCTCTTTGATTGTCACTACCATCTTGGTAAGCAGTTGTGTTTGCTTTTCCTGAAATACAGTTCTGCAGAAAAACTGATAGAGTGTGAATACACTAATTGCAATAGTAATCAACAGTCTGCAGTGTGTGTTACCATTACTTAGAATTTATTGTGTCATGAATGAACTCCAGTTCATTATCTACTCATGGATGTTTATTCTTACCTTAATTGTAAGCAAGTTATCCCAATTTAAGGGTTATGTTAATTGATTAGTAATTTAACTTTTCTTATTATTGACTAAAATGTTTTTTTCTTTACAAAGCTGCTTACTTCAGCAGCATATGAAAGGACAAAATATAATTGGTTTAAAAATTCTTCTGTCTGTTAGCCTGATGATTTTAGCCAGCAAAAATTTATTGCTTTTGTTTGCTATTCTAACACCTCAAAGGAAAATAAAAAGTATTTAACATTTATTTAGCGTTGTTATTACTCAATTATTGTGATGAAATTTTGAGTCATACAGATATTTAATTGACCTGTCCTCTGAACTAGACCAGAAGAAACCATTTGAGTAACTTCTTTTTTATTTTCACTGTTGGCAAACTCACAACAATGAAAGAGTTATTTTTTACTTCTAATTAAATATATTTACTTATGTAAAAATAAGTGTTCATTTATTTCCTCACAGTCATTTTGAAATAATAATTTTAATTTCAGTGCAAATTTAAAACTTTTAAGAAATTTGTCTGCTGCCACCATTATCATGAATTTGCAGATAAAAAAGAATCTACTTCCTGGCAGTTACACACTTTATTAAGAAGCTTTTAGTGTTTACCTACCAACATATATTATGACATTTCAAGCTAGAATGAAATTTTACAGGTGCAGGGACACAAATGTCAATGTGATTTTAACTTTTTATGTAACATAAGTCATATAATTTCATCCAGTGGATAACTTTTCCATTGCTTATAAGGTCTGTTTACAAATAATAGAAAATCTTCTAAAATCCTATGTTTCATTTATTCCACTAATTGAAAAATACATACCAGATATATAAATTGGAATGTGTCTGACTCACTTTCAGATGTAAGTTCTTGTTATGCTAAGACCAGCACAGATTTACCACAACTTTCTCTTGTACCATCAATTATATTAATGGTACACATTAGTTATAATTTGGTTTATAAATTTATAATCCCTTGGTTTTTTTTTTTTAATGAAATGAAAATGAATGTCATATAATCTCGTATAGTAAAAGCATATCTTCCAAAGTATTATATATCAGATTGCTTCCCACTGACTTTCACAAGTTCCTTATATATAAAAACTACTGCATTTTCAAGTAAATTTTATTAATAATTCCAGTTGACCTCCCAGGCTCTCTATAGTGCTCTTGCTTTGTACCCAGGTATGCTGCCTAGGATTTTTCTTGATGCTTTTCACTGATACATAACTTTGATTCATGTGAACCTAATTGCTGCTAGAATTACTGCTTTACAGAATATGTCTCTATGAGTGACCTGATCTCTTCATCACTCAGTAATGAACCAGCCTTTGGATCTACACCCTTCAATAGCCATCATTGTATGCTTGATTCCTGATCTGTGATAACAATATTGGGACAAGGATCAATCCCCACAAGATTACATAAGAAATGCTCAATAACTTAGGGTGTTTCAAGTTTGTGTTTTAACTTGATGTGTTCAAGTTTGTGTTTTAACATCTGCTGATGAGGTTTGAGTTAATATGCTGCTTTTATATAGTGATATTAGCATGATTTTGGTTGAAATAATTAGCTCCAGAAATAGTAAATTGCACAAATGTAAATTGGCAATGAGCTAGCAATGAGCACTGATTTTAATATGGTAAAATTCACAAAGGAAGACTCCTGAGATTTAAGACAAAAGCTGCTTTCTATAATCAAGGATACCCTTTCTCTTAAGAGTTAACTTTTGTTTAGTGGTCTTTTATAAGTAGCCATCCTCTTTGCAGGTATCTAAATAATGGAATAAATAAAAGAAATATGAGGACTTTAAATTCGTGTTATAAGTTGCTCACTCATAGCTGCCTTTTTTACTTCAGTTATTGTTTAGTAAAAGTTTTAGTAATTGCACTTACTCTTTTCAGCTGTGAAAAATGCTGCTCAGAAGAAGTGGTACAAATTGTAAGAGCTGTACTCAGAATAGTGAAAAGGACCCAAACCATTTTTGATGCAGAAACACATGTACTAGCTTAATTTGGTAGTTCTATCTTTTTCTTGTGCTTAAAAACACATTTCAGTTGGACAGAAAGCATATTAATGAATATTCATTTTCTAGCAATGCAAGGGAACAATATAAAATGCTAAAGCTCCTAGAAAGATACCTTCATCATCAGCTTCCTTTTCTCTGCTTTTTTTGAGTCTGCAAAATCTTGCTTGAAAAAAAAAAAAAGGCAATTCTATAATTTAAGCTGTTCATATGGGTTTTCTATGCTGGTTTTTTCACTTTAAGAATTCCCTACAACAGTCTATAGTATGCTGCCAGCTGTGAAGCCTTAATCATTTTTGTCTGTAGTTTGCTTTAATGCTCACTTTTCATTTAAATATCCCAGTCTATCTTTTATTTTTAATTCTGGTTCTGAAATTCAGAACAATATCTTTTTCCTCCTATATTTTGCAGTCATTAAGAATTTAGCAGCTGTGAGTAAGTGTACCCGACATTTTCAGTGGTGGCTGAGTGTCTAGAAGAAAATATAAACTGTGATTCATAAATTCATGTACTTCAATTAAGGGCAGAACTGTGTGTTCCTTTTTATCTTTAGTTCTTCATAATGCATTTTACAGGTAGCTAGCTGAACGATTAATCCTTGGTTTCTCAACAATTCAGTGCTCTATTCCGGAAAGGGACAGGAGTTCTCAGGACTTTGTTCTGTCTCAAAAATCTACCTACATGTAGTTTCTGTGAAGAAACATATCTGGTTTCCAAGTTCTGATCCCATAGCAGCCCCAAACATCAAATGAACATGTCCAGTGGAGAGATAGTCAGGGCTTTTTAGGGAAGGGGAAAACATTAGAAAAATAATAAGTATACTGGTTTTATCTCTTATAATCATAGCTTTGCATCTATCAATAATTTTGATACTATTGCTTTATTTTATTTTAAAACCATCTGCATTGAAACTTGAGAATTTCTTTTTTGGTTTACAAGTTTTCTTTATGAATATGTTACATTTAGAAAAACCAAACCAAACCAAAAGCCTACAAAAAACAAATTTTCAACTTCAGTAATAAGGATTTCTTATGATTTGATTCTCCTAAATTGACTCCTTCCAGAACTATGAAACATTTTTTCTCTTTAGACTTTAGATGTAAGTATCTAAATATTTTTTTTTCTTGTATGTATTCTACTTCCAGTTTGAAAGGGTTTTAACTTTGGAATTCAATTTCTGTGTTTATAAAGGTATGTGCATGGTACTTAGGGTTTTTTTTTTTAATGCTAATTTCATACCAGCCTGTATGCATTATCATACTTGTTCATTTGCCCTGTTCTGCTGAAATAAATGCTTGTTTCCTTTCCTGTGTAGCTTTTATGTACTTTTCTGTATCTGCTTACATCAAAGCTCAGAAAAGCTCACAGTTGTCAAGTTTAATTTTTTCCAAGAAGTGTGTGAAAGTTATGAAAGGTGTGTGATGTTCTCAAATTTAGTAGTTTTTTGTTACTTTGCATTTGAAAAGTGAAATTACCTTTTTTATTGTACTTCCCTGAAAAAAATTGCTTTGAAATAGGAATAGAATTAGAACTAATTAGAAGGAATAATTAGAATAAATTTTAAAACAATTTTATTTAGTTCAAAGTATACTATTCCCCCAACTTATTTTATTTATAAGTGCTGCTTTCTCAAATGGGTAGTGCATAATTTCTCTCCCTTTTCTTTTGGACACCCAAGCGTGAGTTTTAAATAGCCAAATTTTGAATTAAGATATATTAAACGAATATTAAAATAAAAAGAATAAATTTACCTGTGTCACCCATCAATCATTTTGGTTGATAGTAACTAATGGTTTGCTTCACCTCTCCCACTAGAATTTTGACTGTCTACTGTGGAAGCCTATTGTGTATTCCTTATATCTGATATAAATGTTAAGTAGATATGAGAGTCGTTTAACACTTCACTATCTCTCCTTCTGGTAAACAGAAACTGATCATTAAAAATCTCTGCTCTAACAGTGACAAATTTTCAAGATGATTTTCCTCTTTTCATCATTAGGTCTTCCACTTTCTTTTAGTTGATTTTTTAAAAAATTTTTTGCTTTGTTTTGCTTTTCTCAATACTGATAGTAATAAATTCTACATTCTTTAAAAAATGTTATGTCATGTTTAAATTATTAAGGAAAAATTTATATGTTTGATTAGTATTAATAAAAAATAAAAGAACTTGAAATATAAAACTTATTGCAATTTCTAGTAATATCTTTGTAGTTGAAATATAATATAACCCACAGGAATAATTCAAGTAAATATTTATCGTCCAGATCTGAAAAGAAAGAGAGAAAGTTGCAGAAATATGTTTTTTAGAATAAGTGTGCTTTCATTGAAGCATTAGCTGTACATTTTAAAATCTAAAACCAGTCTGCAAAGTTTCAATATTAATTACTTTTTAAAGATGGATCTTCTATTTGCAGATACAGTTTTTAATCTACTTGTGATTCCACTTATCCTTGTGAGCATACCTTTATTGCAGTATTGCAGCTAAATTTACTTTTCAGTAAATTTTCTCAGAAACGTGATTTTTGCATTTACTAGTTTATCCACATTCCCACTTTTAGTGCTTATCTGCCTTGGGATGGGGCTCTTCTGTATTCCTCTTCACTGAAGATGTTTTAGTCTTATGAGACATTAAAGGATGAATTTGATTTTAAAATTTTGTAACAAGTTGACCTGTTGTTAATTTAGAGTAGTAACATTTTCTGGAAACATCATGTCTTCCTGAGGTTTCATTCAGGAATCTATAGTCAGTGTTTATTCAGTGACTTTATGTTTCAAGCTACTGATGTCATTCCAAGCAGTAATAAAAGTGCTAATGGGAGGTGTTCCCTTATTTTCCTGGGGAGATGTATCCAGTTGAAAGACTTAATTTCAACTGAAACTGTTTAAAAGATATAAAATACTCATTTTGTGATATGGTCTAGTAATTTTTAAGGGCCATGCTTTTAGGAACTGAAGAAAGAAATAACTTGTGAACAATGTTAAAGTAAGTGTAAATCAGCTGCTAATCTACAAATCACTCAATTTGATAGCTCACAGTGATAGTTGTCCTAGTGAAAGCTTTTGGGGGAAGTAATAATCCACCAAGAGGCAATGGTGATTGTAGATTTAATGCATAGACACTTTCCTGAGAGTGTGTTTAGCCACCAGTTTTACATTCTATAAATTTAAAGCTTGAGCAAATAAAGCATGTAGAACCTTTTGCATGCACGTGTCAGAATACATGAATGCCATATCCAGTAGTTAGAATGTGTATTACTTGAGGAAAAGGCAAACTAGAGAAAATTTTGGGATTAATAAGAGCTATTACAGAGGAAGCTGTCAACACCAACTCTGCTCAAGTTAAGTCAGAGATTGCTTTACATAGCAAATAAAAGGTCTAAAGAGAAAAAACAAATGTTGCGTACAGTAGAAGACTATAAAAGAAGTAGCAAGTACCAGTGAGAAATTAGTGTAGGATTGGAAAAGCATTAAGGGAGTATTAATAACTTATTGATCAGTCTTCTCAGCAAAAGTTGAGAATGAGTAAATAGTAGTACAGATACTATTTGTAGCCCATATCCAAATTGGCCAGAATAAAGAATATAAATTAGTACGGAGTTGGAGCTAAGAATTCCAGAAAGAGTTGCAAGACTTTTTTTTAAACAAAATATAAAAAAGCATCAGCATCAGCATAACAGAAAAAATGTCTGAGGATTACTATAATGACCTGATAGAAAATTGTGTAGGAATGTATCAATGAGCTGAATTGCTTAATGAAGAAAATCCCACTGTTCTTATTAACTAAAGGAGAATGAAAAGCATGAATTGACAATTATACTTTCTCCCTGATATTGCACATATTTAAATTCTGTCCCAGATAACTCAGGATTGCTTGGAATGGAAGACAAAAATGTTGTCAAGAATCTTGCCAAGATTCCAGAGATGGGGGATGTGTAAGACTGTAAATATCTGAACAACTCTGAGAGCAAATGTCTGGGATCTGTGCACATGAGCATTCCAAGCTACATTGGAATTCCTTCATGTCTACAGAAAAGGCCATGACACTGTGTAAGCACTGCTCGGCAGTAATGAAAATATTCCGGTGTTATGACACTGATTGGAGCACAAATCCAAACCATACTAGTTAATGTGAAGAAAATTGCTGCTACCTCACAAAAAAAGAGAACACTGTATTTTGTCTTAGCATAGTTTCTGCTTGGCCAATGGTGTACTTTCTTTAAGGAATTGTCATTTCACCTGAAAAAATTGTTTTCCTTATAGTTGTGTTCCTTGAGATATTTAATATCAATTTCCCAAGTTTATTAACAACTATTTTCACACATAGTTTTTGCTCTGGTACCATCTCTGTTTGTCAAGAATTATTCAGTGATCCTTGTCATTTAAACTGCTATCAACTTTCATGTTTTCTGCCAGGTCTTTGTTCTTGTCAGTACTACATCTTGAAGAGCTCTTCTGGAGACATTTGTTTATCTGTTGTTTGAGAAATTTCTGTCAAAACATCCTAGTAATTTGGCTGGACAATTTATTTCATGTTTGTTCCTTGCTAACTGTACGAAGATCAGTGATGTACTTTTTGAAAATACAGCTGTAACCTTACTAATTGCTATAGCAGTATACAACAGTTCTTTTAAGAACAAGGTCCTTCCCTGCATTCTCCTTTTAATTTCTTTGGGTAAAATCTTATATACTAAAGTTCCAGTTTAATGTGGTTATAATGTTTAAATCATGGGAAAGCTCAAGGCAGAAGATTACCTCAGAAGTGTGACTTAGGTGTCTTTAACGCCACTGAGTCCTGATGGGGGGATTTAGAACTGCAAGAATTTTCTGAAGTTGCCCTGGAGAGTTTGTCTGATTATTCACTAAGTCTTGTATTTGTTGCAGTCATTAAATATACCATGATTTATCTTACCTTACTTGGTTCTTTTCGTTTTCTTAATTATAAAAATTGAAAAGAATCACTCTCAAAAGTGAGCAAAGACCGAGTTGCATATTTAATGTAACAAACACAACTTAAGTATTGGTTCCATATTGTAGTGAGAAACTGCCAATTGTTTTTTGTATTTTTCCCTTTGATTTTCTATTTGAGAAAGTCCAACCTATATTGAGAAACAGATGTAAAAATACTGTGTTTTGCTAAATGTTAGTTTTCTTCCTACAATGATGATTATTCTGCCAATCATTTTAATTTGTTTGCTGTTTGCACACCACTTAATGAAAAACAAATTGTAATTTGATTTAAACATAAGGTAAATGCTTAAAGAAATTTAATTCTTTTTCATGAAATATCTATCATAGAATTCACATCTTGAGTAAACTTTTTCAGTTTTGCTGCAGTCTTGTAAATGATGACCTGTAACTTGAGGAAATAAAGAAGTAGATGCTTCCATTGACTTTTTCCTCCGCCTGTGAAGTTTTTACACTTTACCTAACAAAGCATTGATAAAACAGTTTAAATACTTTTGTAAATAAAAGTGTAAAATCTAATATTTAAAATATTTGATTGATGTTTGGAGTTTAAATGAAATTTTTTCAGTTGCCAAAATACATTGTTTCTGCATTTTAAAAGGCTTATGTTATCTATCCAAGTAATACATTTTGTATTACTGTATAATACAATTAGTTAAGGACTACATTTAAATTTAATGTTTATATACATTCTTTGAAGACACATCTACAGTATTTTTAAAAATGAAATGGTGACGAGAATCTTTGAAAATAAATGAAGACTTTAGACACACATAACCAAAGCTAAAAGGATTCTACTTTTCATATTATTTCTTTGTACAGGAAGTGGTGTCATGAATGTATGCATGGGTAAGCACATGAGCATCTACTACTTAAGGATGAAACGAGAAGGGTCTGGGGCCATTCATTATCCATTCTGTCTTCTTAATCCTTACAGGAAGAGCCATATGTTATGTTCAAGAAGTCTGACAAACCCTTGTATGGAAACGATCGTTTTGAAGGTTATTGCATTGACCTCCTCAGGGAGCTGTCTACTATCCTTGGATTTTCCTATGAGATTAGACTGGTGGAAGATGGAAAATACGGAGCCCAAGAAGACGCCAGCGGACAGTGGAACGGAATGGTTCGTGAACTAATTGATCATGTAAGTTAATTTTTACAAGTTTTCAACTATGCGTTTAGATTTAAAATGTCTTTACAAATTGTAAAACTTCTATGATAATGCCATTTGAATACTACTGTTTTCAAAATGAAGATGTTTTAAGAATTAATGCAAGTAGATTGTTATCCATTATTTGTTTAGTGTAGAATTTGTAAAATTAAGCATCTCTGTTTTGCCCACAGGCAGTGTTTGTTTTGGTTCAGCTCTTCCATAGCATATGTTTAAGTCAAAATATGAAATAAATACTCAGAATTTATTTCAGAGAACAAATGTATGGGATATTATAACAAATGTATATCTTTGCTACAACAATACAAGACAGGTTTCCTTTTCTGATACTGGATCTGAGATTTTGTGTGAGTAGTATAGAAATTACTGTGTGTAATGTAGTATAAACACATACATTATTTGATATTCATCTTTCTTGAAATTTTAACAATAAAATGCAAGAAGTAAGACAAAAATGTCAACTGGTGGAACAAAGTAATATCACACCAGACACCATTACAACTGACCATAAGTGATTAAGGGGAGGCATTACTTCAGGTTCTTCAAAATGGGCTTTCTCTGTTGGTCATGCCAGTTGAATTCAGTCTCTTAGAAACATTTTCACGAATTTAAAAATTATGTCATTGTTCCTTTCTGCATTTTTTTGGGTGAATTGCTTGATAGCATTTTCTCTATAGACATGTGGTCAAAGACTGAGATGAACCATATTCTGCACATCACTGTCATTTAAAATAGATAGAAAAGTCTAGTTAATTCAAGTGGAACCTCTTAATGATGGAGAAAACTGCATGAATAGCTTGAAAAAATATTTACTTATCTTGTTTCAATTTGCTTTAAGATTTCAGCAGATGGGCAGAACATGTGCTAATCAAAATATTCATATTTACTAGGAGGCTTGTTCTTCATGCTTTTCTAGTAAATGATAATCTGATATTGGTGTTGCAACAGATGTTGATTATGCCTGGCTTCACACTTCTAAGAAGAATGTGTGGGAGTATTATAGCTATGTTATCTTTCAATGTGTGTATGTATTATACCTAGTACACATACATAGAAAACAAACTTATTTAGCTGGACTCACCATCCACCTCTCTAAATGTGCATTTTTACACATGAATAAGTGTCTGGGCCTGTTCAACTATTGGATTTGATGCTTGTTAGGTAACATCCTCATCTGGAACAAATTTTCCACGATTGAGGTAGATATTGTGGAAGTATTTATTCAGAAGCAAAAATAAATCACATTTTTATGTGCCTTTTATTATTCAGCCTTAGAACATTCTTAAGAAAACACTAGTATGGCCTCCTAAGCTTTACACTAAGATAATCTTGAAATAAAATGCATTTCAACAAGTTGCAGAAGTCAAGTGTGTGGAACAGTAGCTTTCCCCATCCTTCTTCTTGATAACACAGAATGAAACATGTATTCTTTTTCCCTATAAATAATACACAACTAAACATAGATTAAAAATTATTTTTTTTTTCGTATTCAAATCATTTTTACTTAGGAGTCAAAGAAGTTTAGAGACTGTGTTAGTACACATGGAAGATGTAGTCCAACTTCCTAATCTGGACTGTAACTTTTACTAGTCTCTCTCAATTTCTCACTTGTTAAAATTTTTTCTTTAAATTTTTCTCTGGTTTTATCTATTCTTATTTTATAATCTATTTGAATACATGCAATTTATTCCTACACCTGTGCCCTTTATTTACATGCATTTTATTTGTGCATTTTGCTAACAAGCAACACCTCAGACCTCACAAGTGAGGCACCAGAATTTAGTGAAAAACTCCAGACAGATAGTTACCATATTGGTTGTTTTCAAGTGGTTAACACTTCACATGTTCCATTAGCTTTCCAGTCGTTCTTTTCCCTTAGAGAAGATTTTTAAATAGTCATTGAGGTTTTCTTTTCTATAAAGTAATATAATAAACTCAATTTCTTTATTTTACAAAGGTGAAATGATTTTATATTTTGCAACTAGTGTTTCTAAGTAAAATAGACTACAGAATAAAGACAGTTGTTGAAGTTGCCATAGCACTTGAATCTATTGAAAAATATTTTTAAAAATTATTTTTATCTTTTTGTTTTGTTTCATCAGTCAGTTAAGTTCAGAAAGAAAAGTCCCTATGCTGTAGTATATGTATTTGTAAGGGTAAGGTGTAATATGCATAATCCAAGAATAAATAAAATGGATAATTTTGATATGTTATATGTGTAGAAAGGAAAATGCACCATTTATATAAAGACTAAAAGTACCAAATAAAATCTAAGATTTAAATAAACTGTTTATATCAATACTTAGTCACTTTGAATAATTACTGGGGCTCGAAAGTCTAAATGAAATGAAGATAATGCTATCTGAGTTGAGCTCAGCATATCATGTCAGTCTCAGGATTTAAATTTCATAGTATGAACAGAGACTGAATAATTACTGGGGCTCGAAAGTCTAAATGAAATGAAGATAATGCTATCTGAGTTGAGCTCAGCATATCATGTCAGTCTCAGGATTTAAATTTCATAGTATGAACAGAGACTGAATAATTACTGGGGCTCGAAAGTCTAAATGAAATGAAGATAATGCTATCTGAGTTGAGCTCAGCATATCATGTCAGTCTCAGGATTTAAATTTCATAGTATGAACAGAGACTGAAGTATTTACATCAGGCTTTATTTGTTTTCAATCCCCTTTCCCATAGTTTGCTCATGTTTCTTCTTTCCTTGACTGTTGTACTTAGAGTTCACATCTGAATTCTAATATTGCTATTCAAACAATAAGGAACTTCTTTTTGAATTTGTGGTAAATACTGACAGGGAAAATCAGTAGAATGATTCCTTCCCTTTGACAACTGACAGTGAATTCTTGTGAGGAGAAAGACACTGGTCTCTAGAGTTGCAAATGTAAGAGAAATATTATCTAGGGCAGCAAATACAGATGACATTTCTCTATGAATAAATTTTGAATTTAATTTCTCCACTTAGGCAGTCTGATTTCTTTGCCACAATTTTTCCTTCAGTATTTTACCCTCTTCTCAGGTTAGTTCAAGATATGAGTGTTACATATTTGACGGAGGAGGAGCTAAGTTCCAGGTATCTCCATTATTTATGGATGAATTTTTCATTAAAAAAGTATTCTTTCAACATGTCTTTCTGCCTTTGATTCAAGAACTTTATGAAAGGATGGATTTATTGATTCGGTTTTGAACTCAATAATAAATTCTGGAGAATTTCAGGTTGTTCTTTAGTGCTAAAAGTTAACATGCCACTGTATTATACTGAATGAGATGTATAGTTAGATCATGTAAATTATATTCCAATATAGCTAGCAAAGACAGGTAGAATGAAAATATGCAATTTTATTTTTAGAAAATTAGACATCCTACTTTACAGATCCAAAATTACTTAAAAAATTCTTTTAGTTGGCAAAAAAAGGAAAAAAAATACTCTTTTATATTTTGAGAGAACTATAAATGAAAAATTCACTAGGAAATAATGTTATTATATATACATTACTAAAATCAATATTTTGGGGGGTTCTTTGAATGATTCTTCTACAGCACAAAGCTTATGGATTACAAATAGACTTCAAGGCTTGCAGATATTTTATGATTCATAAATAATTGCAGAAAAGGTCCAATTTTTAGATCATGATTGCTCTTTGATCATATGTGAGGATTAAATCAGAACTTTGTCTCAGAAGCAGGATTTTCAGCTTGGAGGAATTTTACACAGTTGAACAATCAGAAAGAACTACTTAATCTGAGTTAACTTTAGACATGACTTTTTTACTTCAGTATATTTTTAATTTTTCAAAATCAATACTTACATATCAGTTACTTACATCTGTAAAAATAATAGGAGTAGCTTTTTATTCTTTTAGTAAAAGAATAGATGTTTATATAATCAGTTTAAATTTTTTTAGTGATTTTTCATCTATAACCTGTTGGTTTCTTTCTCTTCTTATTTTAAATTAAGGTCCTTATGATCTTGAACACCGATAGCCAAACCCTTTATATTACTGTGTAGCAATGACACAAAAACCTTCTAATTACTGACTGTGTAGATGTTTGGTTCCTTCCTTTTTGAGCCAGTGAAGGAATTTTGCTTTCTTCCACCTTTTTTTTTCCTCTTCCTTCCATTGCAGATGTCATTTCATCACATTGTTTGGACTCTGCCTCTTTCCTTCATACTCAGAGGAAATCCTATCATATAGAAACTCAAAAGGAAAGGCTATGGAATATCTCTTCACTTTTTCTTGCAATTTTCATGCAAAAGGTCTGACAGTTGAGATGCTCAGTACAATGAAGGATAGTTTAGCCATGAGTCTTTTATTAGTGAAAATCTCAGATGACTTGATGGTAACAGGTAATTAGAGAATCTTTAGGAGAAAAGGAAGGAAGGGGAGGGAGGGAGGGAGGGAGAGAAGGAAGGAAGGAAGGNATGATTTTCATCATCATGAAATGGGCTGAGCAATAATATATGAGCTATCAGCACTCTTTAAAACATTATGTCTTCTTCAAGGCTTCCTCATTTTATTAGTGGAGCTAGAATCTGCAACTGCATCTCCAGTGTCATATGATGAAAATTTCACTCATGCTAAAGGTTTTCTATATATAATAAATTTTATCTCTGATACTGTGGGAAAGTGACATATTGAGGGGTAATATGCCAAAAACAACATAGTGTTTTGGCAAGTCTGCAGTCCAGCTATTGTTGCTTGAACCAGCAACTCAGGTGAATATAGATAGATGGTAAGCTGAATGACTTCTGATTTCCAGTAACTCTGTTTTAATGTTGTTTTTCAGAATCTTGGCATTTTATTTTTACTTACTCTCCTAAAAAATTAGACACAATTCACTTTTTCCTGTACTCTCTGTAAAATAAAATATAATAAAATAAATTCTGCTGTTCTTTTCAGTTCTATTTTTCTTATCTGTTTGTATTTTCTGCTTTTTTGTGTTTTGTTTATAATTTCTTTATTTCCCCATTTTTCTGTTTAGCTATTTGAAAGCTATCTCCTTTGAGTGCATTTTTATCCTTGGTATTCATTTATTTATCTTTCAGATTAAGCATTATGGTTCTATGCTGAAGCTCTCTTTTCTGAATTTCTAGTAATCATAATTAGTTACATTTATTAAGCTATGTTGGAAGTCCAGCACAACTGTCTCTTTAAATAAAGCTACTATTTTGCATTATTTAATGTTTAAAAATATACCCCAACTCCTTCCAGTTATTCTGTGTTACGATATAGCATCCATGACACTTTAACTGTTAAGTGCCTGTAACATACCTTTCATGTGTGTTTTTACTGTTTTAAATGTTCATATTGGCTTCCAGTTCTTATTGTTTGCGTGTTTTCTTTCCTCATTAAAGTAGCATTTCATTTCTGTCTGAAACATGTCCTGGGGTCATAGGATAATTTCTTATGATAATTTGTAATATGCCAGAAAATATCACTTCTCCATTTTATGCTTTTCAGTCTAATTGCTAATTCATTAATCCACAACTTCAAGTGCTTTGACCTTTTATTTCCAAAGTAATTTGTCGCAAGCTGATAAGGCTCAATGTGTAACTGACAAGCAGCTAACCATATCTCTTCTGTTGCTTAAGATCCTGTTTTTCACTTGAAGCAAACTGTATATATTCACAGACTCACAGAACCTCCCTTCAAATACCTTTCCTGTCTGAATTTATCAATGTAATTAACTCAAATATGCCATGCTATGCACCTTCTGTTCCTTTTCTATTTGCTTTTTTTTAAAGTAAAATATCAAAGAGATAGTCTTCTCCATGACAATAGAATTTCATTTCAAACCAACACCTAAACATTCATCTCTAAGCTCACAAGAAGACAGTTTTCATGGCTACTTTGTCACTCTAATAAAGGTTATGTATGATATTCCACGGGAAAATGTGCAAACAAATCCTAACTCAGCAAAAGTTATGCAGAAAGTAAACTTCAGGTAGAGTTGCATAAATCCACAAAAAAAAAAAAAAAAACCCCAGGAAAAGGAAAAAAAAATAAAAAAACCAAAAAAAAAAAAAAAAAAAAGCCCAGGGAAATGGAAAAAAAAGTCAATAATCCAATATGACAAAGAAATCCTAATCCAGAAGTTTAGGCCAGGTTTGCAAACCTATATATTAATTCAGTTAGGAACATATATATGAATTACCTATTAAATTGTTACTGATTTCAAGTACAGGACAGATGAAGATGCAGTTTCCAATATAACAGCAGTTTTAAGTGAACAATTTGTTTTCCAAAGAACAATGAACTTCCAGACAGTCTGCATTTAGTAAAGCAAGGCCCAGAAAATTTTCTAATATTACAGTAAAGCATAGAGAATAATAAAGCATACAATTTTGCTAGAGGGTTATAAATGTTAATTCATGATTTTTTGAGCTAATCGTGTTCTATGTTTCCCAAAGATGAAAAATTTTAACTACATTCTCAGTGGTTTGACACCAAAGATGGCAGGGGTCTTTGACTGTAGGGTGTTTTAAGTGCTCTGAGATGTGTGGAATTTTTTCTGGAGATCTGCACTCTGGGAGCTGTTTATTTGAAATTTATTAACACTAAAAGTAAGTGAATATTCCTTTCTTGTTTGTTCAGCTACAGTATACCTACCTATTGTTCTTTTACTGTTGGGGAATTATGGACATCCCTGGCTAATACACTTAGGTTTATGAAATGATTAGTTTTCAGTAACACAGAAATATTGTACAGTGAATAATTGTAATTAATTTTTACTGTGCTGCCAGCAAAGTGAATCATAGCCAATCAAGGCAGTGGCATGAAGTTTTTCAAATGATACTCCAAACAATAATGCTTTAGCTCAAGCATCATCTATGCTTACAGTAATGATTAGGATTAGGAACTGATTGGATGCAGGATTAGGGCTGTGTTCATAAAAGTATTACATTTTTCATATCCTCATAACTTTATCTGATCTTTTTCTATTGTTACTATAATGATAATAAAGAATGGTAGAAAACAACATTGGTATTTTTGTTTCTATGTGTATGTCTGCTGAAATGAAATACACGAGCAAAATAGAATTCTCTAATAGCAGAGTTAATTTCTATTTGGGCTTATCCCTTTTATAAGGGGTTATTAATAGTCTGCCATTTGGCTTTTACTCATCTCCAAAGAATTTCAACATATCTCAAAGTGAACGTTTCATGGAAGATAGGAAGGAGGGACTTCAGTATGTCAATTTTCATGGAAAAACCATTTCAGTAAAAGAGTTTCAGAATGTGCTGGTGGGAGATGCGTCTCTGGGAATGATGACCAAAACATGTCATCCATACTGTTTGGGGAACTGGAAGGTATCAAGTCTCTGTTATTCTCAGGGCATCAAAAAGAATTCAGTTGTTGAAGAAAATTATGCAAATGTCAAGTAGTCAGAGTTAAAAAAAGACAGTGGATGCAGCCTTACATAAGTCCAAAATACATGAAATGAAACTGGTTGTGTGTGTCTTAGGAAGAAAATCATGTTACTTTGTCATCATATTTTGAAATTAATCCATGCAGTCAATTTTTATTTTGCTATTTCCTGACCTCTGAGGGCCCAGATAAGAGGGCCAGTAATGTGTGGTAACTTCCAAAAATAAGTAACTTTTCTTCCTGAGAAAGTATGTTAGTGTGAAACAAATATATATATACACACACATACATATGCATGTCAGTAATTGTGGATAGGTGCTTTTAAAGAATGTATGTATATTTTTATGTGAGCCTGTGGGGCAGGGTACTCATAAAGTGCCAGAAGAAACTGTGAAATAGTATATATATCTGTTAGATTTTAAAATTCAGGATATTGAATAAAGAAATCACATACTGAGATAATTTTTTATTTATAAAACCCATGTACTGTAACATAAATGATTCATGGTTTCCTTTTAAGGTTTTAAAGACAAGTTTCAAAAAAACCCAAAAAGTATTATAATTGAAGGAAGTATTTTGCTTCTTTATCTGCTTTAGAAATGTATACAATAATCCATTACTGGAAGTAAAGGATTCATTCATAGTATGGAAAATAGATTGTTACTGAAAAACAGTTTGTATTATGCTAAGGGTTTTTTTGTGTGTTGATCAGTATTGTAAAGAATGCTACACTTATACTAAAATAAGTGTCTTGGCAAAAATGTATCAAAACTATATTCTTGAAATTTATGGCAATTGATTTTCTTTATTGGTATTTAAACTTGGTTTTCTGGATAGAAAAACAACTGAGCTATTTCAAATACCATGTGCAGCATTCAGCCCTGTCACTTCCATGTCTTATGATCTTCAAGTTAGGTTGAAAAGGATCCTTCTGGCCCTTAAAAGATCTTTTGAAATATTGTAATATTTCATAATTCCAAAATGTAACAGCAAAAAATTAGAGTAAGATCTACACTTACATTATTTTTACAGTGTAAGAACAAAGAAAAGACAGTTCAATTAGGGAAAGCCACCACAGAAAGACAATGTCATTGTTCTTATCTGGAGAAATCCTGTTGCTATTCAAGTTTTGCTTAAGGAGCAGTAGAAGCTTAGATACTTGAGCAGTTTCTAGTTCTCTTCATAACTGTAAAAAGGATTTTATCTTTTTTATCTCTTACTTGTAGCTTAACATGGGAATATTATAATATTGTTGGGAAACAAGGAGACTATATGCCAAACCTAGTTTCGCTACTTGAAAACTTTGTCTGCAGACGGACTAGAAATTAAACTGCAATTTTGTTACAGAGATGAGTTTAGAGAATTGGAAAGAGTAATTACCTACACTACAGAATTAAACAATTGTTGAGATCAAAAATTGACCCTAAATATCACCTCATCCAAATCCCTGATCAAATCATGGTCAGTTACAGCAGGTTGCCCAGGGCCATGTTCTATCAACTGCTGACTGTTCCTAGGGATGGAGACTGCATAACTTCTTTGGACAACCTGCTCCAGTGTTTGAATATTCCTAAAATAAAAAGGTGGGGTTTATATCTTTGAATCGATTTTCCTGCATTTCAGTTTTTGCCTGTTAGCTCTTCTTTCACTAGGTAGCACTGAGAAGGTTCTGGATCCATCCTCTTTGCTTCCCCTTTTCCTTCAGTTATTTGTATTCGTTCACCAGATCTCACTGAACCTTCTCCAAGTGGTCACAGCTCTCTCAAGTCTGTCCTCATGTGGCAGGTACTACAGTCTTTTAGAAATCTCCATAGCTCTTTGCTGTATTAATTCCAGAATGTCTCTGTTTCTCTTGTACCAGCTTTGGCCTGGACTCATCAATCCACCTGTTCACTTGTCTCATCAAGTGCTGAGTAGACATCAAGGATTAACAACGTAAAGAACAAGTAATTGTGGAAGATTTGGGCTGGAAGGAACCTTAAAGACCATTAAGTTCCAAACTCTCTGCCAATGGCAGGGAACCTTCCACTAGATCAGGCTACCCAGAGCCCCATCCAGCCTAGCCTTGAATGCTTCCATGGATGGGAAGTCTATAGCTTCTCTGGGAAACCTGTTCCAGTGCCTCACCAGCCTCACAATAAAGAATTTCTTCCTAAATATCTAGGCCTCACCTACTCTCCTTCATCTTAATGTCATTCCTTTCGTCTTATCACTACATACCCTTGTAGAAGTCCCTCTCCAGCCGTCTTGCAGGTGCAGTAGGATCTCCCCAAAGCCTTCTCTTCCCTGGTCTGAATGGCCCCAGCTCTCCCAGCCAGTCTCCATAGGAGAGGTGTTTCAGCTCTGATCAATTTACTGCCTCTCCTCTGGACTCATTCCAACAGGTCTTTTTTGTGCTGGGGCGTCTGAGCTGGATGCAATACTCCAGTTGGGGTGCTCACAAGAGCAGAGTAGAGGGGCAGAATCACCTCACTCTGCTGCTGGGCACATTTCCACAGATGCAGCTCAGGATGCAGTTGGCCTTGCGGGTTACCTTCGAGCACGCATTGCTGGGTCGTGTTGAGCTTTTGGTCCACGGACGCCTCCAAAGCCCTTCCCAGCAGGGCTGGTCATGATCCACTCTCTGCCCAGCCTGTGCTCATGCTTGGCATTGCCCTGACCAAAATGAAGGACCCTGCAGAACTTCATGAGGTTCTAGTAACATAGGAAATGCTACTTAACTCTCCATCCATTTCTAACTGGGCAGTAGTTAGGCTGGAATTTGTTTATGTCTGCCTGTCTTACAGATCAATGTTTTTCTTGTTACATTGTGTGTTCTTATTCATTATGTATTTGTACTCCTCTGTTCACTCTTTTCTTCTAGAATAAAGCAAAACTTCACTTAAATAAGGAATAAATTATAATAGTAATGGCATTTTAAAATATTTCATAGATTTCATCTTATAAATATTAGAAATATTTTAACCACAGATTTCATCCTTAGGATTTGCATTTTATTTTCATTAAAGCTGATTGTCAATAGGTTTGTCCTGGTATCTTTAGTACTTAAATAATGCCTAGAGCCTGGATAGGCTTTATTCAATTTAAATAATTGTAGCAAGTTTTTCAAATGAGCTAGCTTATATATACTCTGTGCAGAACAGAACTAAGTTAGGATCGAGTGCATAAAATACTGCTAACATTTGTTTTCTTTAGATATGTGTCAATATTTTTGAAAA
Source organism: Notiomystis cincta (assembly GCA_013398075.1). Lineage (NCBI taxonomy): Eukaryota > Metazoa > Chordata > Aves > Passeriformes > Notiomystidae > Notiomystis > Notiomystis cincta. The sequence continues at coordinate 519,818 of VZRX01003921.1, forward strand.
TACAATCTTTATATATTGGCCACTTTTTAATAATTATAAGACATGCAAAATATTGTACAATATAAGGTTTTGAGAATATACGCAATATAAAACCACTTCTATTTTTTATCTAAAATTTCTTTTTTTATATATTTGTTTGATATTTTATTTTCCAAAAAGACCCTTTTTTGTTATTATTTATAATAATGGTCAATTTTAATTAAGTCTAAGACCCTGGAATCTAATGATTGAGAATTCCAGAGTCTGGATTGTGATGCCTGCATCAAAATGCAGGTGAGGAAGATGAGTGCACAGGAGGTTGATTTTGTCCATATTAATGAGTTTTGCTCCATTAATTAATTAAGCCGGTGAAATTAATAGATTTCAAAAAATTGTTAATTGGGTATTGTTAATCAATAAGAGGTAGCATGTCCTGTAGTGATCTACTTCCATCCAAATGATATGCAAAAATGTTATTAATCATTTTGATTCCATTGTGAAAAATTGCAGATGACAAAGTAGTACAGAAAAATGGGATTAAGTCAAATTTGACACAAGTCAAATTTTATTGCATGATGAAATGAGTTTGCTGAAACAATTTGATAAATCCTCATCCATTTGAGAACAGAAATTATGTCAAAATTAAAAGGTGTAGGATTTTTTTTTTTGTCCTGAGTGCAGTCACTGAAATTCTAGGTGACAGCTGGTTAGCAACTGGAAAAACCCCAACACTTCCAGGAAGTTGCAGTAAATCTGGAAAGTATAATAATAAAAATGATAGCTACAAAAAAGGAATCAATGTTAGCTGTGTACTTCATTTCAAGAAGGTGTGTTTCAGCCTGGTGTCTAATAATTTTATTGTTTAGTAACCATCTATAGTACAAATATACAATGTTAGAGTGTGTAAAGCAGCAAAGAAGAACTGAAACATTTTAATGTAACTGCTCTTGTTTTCATTTTCTTCTCTTAATGTGGGATTTTCCCTTTCCTCAATTCTGAGCCCCAATATCTACACAGTGCTGTAAATCTCTTTGACAGTTTCCTCTTTCTGGGGCTATGTGAATACCGCTCTTTAAACAATTAAAAGAAACCTTTGTGCAAAATTTCTGAAAGGAAGTGATAAGAGTTATGTCTGAGGTTTTATTACTGTTGAAATGAATAGTCACCCATCTTCCTGCTATATGCAGTTTCTTGGTTTACTGCCTCTAGTCCTTTTATATGCTATTTGCATACCTGTTGATTAGACTGAAGTTGGTGCAAAATACTTCAGTGAAAATATATTATAAATCAACAGACAGAAACTACATCTTTTTTTATTGGATACTCATATTACAGCTATTCAGCTATTAAGTCTTACTCATACTGACATAGGCAGACGAGAATTGACTAGCATAACTCTGAATAAGAGGAAATAATGTAAATTAACTAATTAGACAATTTCCACTGGTTTAGTACTATCATTTTTCCTTGAGTAAACATTCACATAATAACAAAGGAACAAACAGAAAACAATACCAAAAGTCAAGTCTAGACAATGCTATGTTGATCAAAACATATGCTTTTCCTATTTAAAAGCCACTGAAGGAGGGATTCCATGCATTCCATACATTCCATTTTTGTCTAGTTGAATTAATATAAAAAGTTGCTTGTGGTTGTGGACAGGATGAAAATTTCCTCTCCAAAACCTTTTGCCTTTAAAAAAAAATCTGTCTCTAGGTAAATGATCTTTTTGATTCCTAGATCAAGATCCTCTCTAAAGAGAGAGTAGATGAAAAAACCATTAGTTACCACTGCTGTTCAAGACTTTGCCAAGAAAAGAATTAGCCATGCTGACACAAGAAGGTCTAAAGAAAGGAAACCACTGTGTAATATCACTGTCAGTGAAATGAATCTGAGTAAACCACCTGTCTTCCAGTGACAAATACTGAGAAGCAGCTCAGCAGTTAAAAACATATGTGTTAGGTGAGCCAGTATCTATTGAAACTGTCATGGTATGTCACTTTCTTATGTTAAAGTACTTCATTATATTAATGAAGTAGCAACTGCTACTGTTCCATCTATATGGGATATTGTTAGAAATTAAGTTTAAATCATACCAGTCAGGATCCTACAAATAAGAAGTTATGACATCTAAATTCAACTATGAAATCTGGATTTTTTTTTTGACTGTATGGTATGTTTCTCACATTTGGCAAAGGTAATAATTTCTAGCAGCAGCTTTCCAGGACCTCTGAGGAGGTTATCAAGAAGCTTCATCTGGGCTTTTCACAGAGAGCCTGGCTGGAAGACCAAAGGCCACAAGCATAAACTGAAAACCTCCAAAGGTGGAAATTGCATAACCTCTCTAAAGAATCTGCTCCACTGCTTGTCTGTAGAAACCTTTTCACTATGTGGATGGACAAGCAGTGGATTGGCTTATCCAGAAATGTCGTGCAGTCACTGTCCTTGGAGGTTTTCAACACTGACTGCCTAAAGTGTCGAACAAACTGGTCTCATCCATGTAGATGCTTTGAACAGAAAATTGCGCTAGAGACCTCCCCATCTCTCCCCACTTGAATTGTACTATGATCCTGTGAAAGGTGGTAGAGAAACAATTTCCGTCAAAGTAATATAAGTGGCTAGCTAAAATAAAAATAGCAATAAAGCCCCAATAAGGTCCTAGTGGTTTCAAAGGAAATAAAGATCTTGAGACAAGACCAAAAAAATTCTTTTGGGGTATAAAATTTTCTATAATGTGGCAGCATGAACAAGGCAGTTTAGGATAGACTATAAGCTTAAAAGTAAATTACAGATCTTATCTTTTCAAATCAGTGCCAGGGAAACGCACTTCTGTGAACAGGAATAATATATAAGGTCTCTGTGCATTAAGAGTGTGTTAGACAGGTTTAAAGAATTGAAACTGTGCTTTAGCCTTCGTCTTTTATCTTGAGGATGCGTTTTGTCCAAAGGGAATGTAACAGAAATTCAACTCAGGTTAATAGTCCAAAATTTGAGGTGGCTGAAGAAGTTTACATATTGACTTAGGGTCTCAGCCTGAGGAAACATAGTGGATTAAACAAAAGCTTTGTGAATTTTTTCTTTGTAAAATAGGCAAGATGCCTTATTTTCAAAAATAATTACAGACAATAAGTGCATTGCTGCCTGTAGAGAAGGAAAACTACTTAAATGTCTTTTCAGTGTTATGTGTAGTTTTGTGTATATTATACAATTACAATATGATTGTACTGATTGACTGAATAAAAAACTGAGAATCGATAGTGTATGATTCCCTTTGCATTTTTAGTGTAAACATTAATGGTTGCTAAATCAATGCAAAATGTTAGGAGCAGAATTCTTACCAGAAAACTCCATTTACATAAGCTAAAAATCTCAGTTATTATGGTGGAATATTGTTTAATTGTAGAGTCTAATTAAAAATAACTATTAGCCATTTTATTATTTCTGTGTCTAGACTGTATTTAAATTCTTCATTCTTTTGAATAGAATAGGTAAGACAAAAGCTTTTCAGAAAATTATCAACAAAAGAAAATTCAATTGGTGTTTGTTTTTCTTTCCTCAGTGTTATTAGTAGAAGCTATGAAATCCTTTCAAAATTCTATTTCCCCTAGAATTGTTATTGTTTCTCCAGGTTTTATAGAGTTAATTTTCACAGAAACCCCACCAATTTCTGCAAATATCAACTTTCTATACATGTTATGGCCATAAATTTCTCAACGTTAATGTGCAGATTTCTTGCATAGATTGAATTCAGTATAATTTAAAAATCTTACTTCTTAGAAGTTGTGTACCAAATTTCAGCCCTTTTTTTCTTTGAATACTACTTTATGTAAAATAGTAAGTGAATGAGCTGCTTGGAAAGAAAATGTAAAGGAAGAACCAAAGGAGGAAGACTTTAGGCTGCATTAGGCACTTCTGTAGCAGCAATAAATCAGGGATACCTTGAGTTGTTTGTCGGTGAATGAACATCCTATACCTTCACATGGTAGCAAGACCATGTGTGAAGAAAGTATAAATGCTTTTCCTTTGTCCCCACCTTGGTCAGGTAGGTGTTATGGTCAGGGCTGCTCCTACCTGTATCATGAATGACCTTCTGATATTTTAAAGGGGTGCTTTACTGCCTTACTCTTATGGTCAAGGGGATGCTTCACTGCTCAGCTGGTTTGGTCAAGGTTTGTCAGGAGCTCCTGAGTTCCTGGGATGGTGTGGGGCAGGAAGGGAGAGGATGCACAATCACACATCATCATCGGCAGTGCACTCCTCTAGCACACAGTACAGTACAATATTCTGTAAAACTCTTCCATTTTGCTCAGGGCTGTGCCTTGTGTTTGAATGTCCTTGTCAGACTGTTGCTAATCACTATTGTAACCTTTAGTTGGTACAAAATTTTTCTTTGTAGCAACTAGCTTACTTACCTCACCAGTCCTTGGATGCTGTCATAAAAAGTCTTTCATCTCAAGAAAGAATAAGTGCTGTTATGGATTGCATTTTCAGATAGATGTATCTTTTTATTCCTTTAAAGAATAGAAGCATGCATACATTCATTATAAAAAATGGATTCATCGATCACTGCCAAGCAAGACAAATATTCTTTGTAATGGAACTTATCAAAAAACCGCTTTAGGATATACTAATTTGCTAATATTGTAAAATGTCAACTGATAAAACACTAATTTGACACCATTCCTCCCCTCTTCGTCCCTAGAAGTAAACTAAAGAGGATTCTCTTACTGGCATTCCTTCATTATAAATGAGCATAGGCGATACGGGTACTGCACTTCTGGAAAACTGGTACTGCACTTCTGGAAAATTGGCCGCTGCTTTCCAATACTTTCAAACAGTGTTGTTTTCAAAATGAAAGAATTTCCAGGAGAATTGACTATTTTGGAGATAAAATGTATTAGAAAAAGTTGTTACATGTGGTAGCATTACATTTTTAAGTTAGTAGTTTCCTCAGTTATTAAAGACTCTGGATTTTCTTTTTGTGATATGCTTAATTTCTTATGGTGATATTCTAGTTCAAGAATATTGAAACAGAATTACTCAGCTCTGAAGAGAATATTGAGATGTCAAGAGATTTATCTGTCCTGTCAGTTTGGGATATCTGTTCTATTCTGTCATATGAGACCTTATTTTTTGATCAGTTATTTTTCTAATTTCATCTGCAACTTGGCTCTACTTGAGATAGTTACAACCTATATTCATTTATACATGGTTTTGTTTCCACCTAATGACCAAGGGTTGGATTTTCTATGGAATTTTTTAAAATAAATTATTTTTTATTCATTAAGGTTACATTAATATAATAAGACCAAAATTCACACCTAGCAATAGCCTTCCAAAAGATCTAATTTCTCTGTCTTTGGGAAGTTGCCTCTTCTGACAGTTTCTGGTCAGTGCCTTCAGAATCTTAAGTTAAGGTCTGTTACTTGCCTCACAAACTAATAGCTTGTGTTGTTATATTTTGCAAACTTCTATGTGTTGACCTATAACTTTTAATTCAAATTAGTTTTAGTTTCTTACTTTACCATTTTCTTTCTGCATCAGCTAGAATATGATCAATAATATGCAATCCATAAAAAGTCATCCACTGTGGAATTAAGCCTTGCTGTTTTGATTAATATCTATTAGATTTTAATACCAATGGAAATGAAGCGCATGTAATTTTTTTGACCAGTAAACCCTTACCAAATTAAATGAACAGTGCCAACATAGTTTGACATTGTAACTGACTACAGTAGATCTAATTTATAAATGCTCATAACAAGAATAGACCATAGAAGAACTTTGTGTAAGGCAAGAAAATAAAAATTAAAGCGAACACTGAAATGCTACATTGCATGGAATTTTGAGTGTTGCACAGTATACACAACACCACATGAACAAAAAGTGCATAAAGGTATTAATTTATTTTATTGGCAATCGTATGTCTGTATCTTAAAACAGGCATTCTTAAAATGGTGTCAATTGCAGCTATGTTACTTGGATGTATTATTTGGGTAACAGTATTCTATGGTAGCTATAGCATTTCTGTCATTAAATATCTATATTTAGGTGTAGGTTATTAAGGAATTTTTAGTTTACAGTTTTCCAGGTCTTGTACTATAAACTTTCTCTCTCTAGTCATCATTTTTCCGTGCACGTGCTCACACACGTACACATACATACTTCTATACATGCACAGGAGTGTTTCATGAGCTGTTGGCAGAGATTAAGAAGTAGATTCTGATGATTTTTTTGTCCCTCTGATTTCCATTAAGTTTTGATTAAAAGAATAGCATAGACCATTAACTAATCTCCTATGAATTATTCCTATAATAGCTAAAACTAAATGTTAATTGACAAAGTTCATTCAGTTGTATGATTTAATTTTAAATACTCCAATTGATTAATAACTATCTGGAAGTTTTGTAGTGATTCCCACATATGAGTAAGGACAGTTGTACTTTGTTAGAACATCCTCAGCAACCTTGCAGGTGTAGCACTCAATTTTAAACTGGTCTTCATTTTGTACCAGTTATTTTATGCTAAGATATGAAGAACTGCCTCCTGACCCCTTCCCTACACTTGTGTTAGCATATTCACATCTGCTTCCCAAATATATTTGCTTCGAAAGAGCACAGTGAGGGAGTGACAAAGAGAAGACATATGTTGAAATGAACAATTAGTAAAGTTTTAAAGTATGTGATAATGGATGTTTCTGCAAGATGCAATATTTTTCTTCACTGTATCCCTGTACTAGCGCTTTTAATTTTTTCTAAATGTTATGTCAATTTAGCAAAGAGGCAGTTGAATAAATCTGTTGCCTTACTTTCAGGAAGAAGACAGTTTTAAATTTCAGGCAAACTAGTACAAGAACAAACCTCCTCCATATAAAGTTTGTGTTTTGCATAATCTGATTGTGTGCTTCAGCCAGTTTCTTCTGACTTACAGCCTTTTTCTCTTTTTGTATTTCTGTTAACAGAAAGCTGACCTTGCAGTTGCACCATTGGCAATTACCTATGTTCGTGAGAAGGTCATCGACTTTTCCAAGCCCTTTATGACTCTTGGAATAAGTATTTTGTACCGCAAGCCCAATGGTACAAACCCGGGCGTCTTCTCCTTCCTGAATCCTCTCTCCCCTGATATCTGGATGTATATTCTGCTGGCTTACTTGGGTGTCAGTTGTGTGCTCTTTGTCATAGCCAGGTAACATGTCAACTTTTGTGATTTTTTTGGCAATTGTTACCATTTTTTTCTTACTAATAATTGTCAAAAGTCACAAAAATTTTCTTACTTTCATACTCTTATATTTAAACTTCATGATTTACAGAAGAATAATGATGAGGGTTCTCACTATTAATATCCTCCACTGCCATACTAAGTCCCCAGTTTGTTACTAGACTTCCCTAAGTCTTGAGTATGCTAGCTAAATTTCTTCTTTTATTTACAAATATAGAGACACTAGAAAGTTTTCAAAATATCTTTTCCCAATAAGTCTGCATTTAGTAACCCAGGATTTGCATGTTTTATTTTGTTACCCTAATTTGTTTTTATGCTGTGGTGCTCAATCTCAATTTGAGTACCTAGCTGCCCATGCTAATTCTAGATGTCCAAACTGGGCCTCTACCAGTTGCAAAACAGTTGGTGTAGATTAGTATCTTTAAAGTAGGGTATATTATTATATTATTTATTTTTTAATTTTGTGCTAGGCGAAATCCCTGAGATAGTTCACTTTTTCCTTCTTTACTCATTAGGGCTGAGCTCAGATGCTCACATAAATACAGACTTACAAGTAACTTTGGCTTTTGTCATGACAACAAAAGAAAAAAATCAGAATAGTGTATGTAATCTCCCGTTGCAGTCACTTGCAATTTTTTAAATCAAATGTATATAAACTATATTAGCTTTTATTTCTTTAATAAGATAGGGTCTTTTTGTTTGAGTTGATAATGAAGTCTCACTTCAGCCCTGAGATTTCCGTGATTTCGTTCTGTGGTTCACAGTAGAATCTTCATATATTTCTTTTCCTATTACACTGTATTTAGTATCAGGATTCTCCATCCATCTTTGATACTCTCTGTTTCATTTTGGAGAAGTGTTATCATTCCTACATTAGGGAGAAGCAATATTTTTAGAAACCAGTGTAAATTAGCACCTGTAGATGAAGTACATGAGGTATTGAATTAATATAGATAACGCTGAAACATCGTTTGTAATGAAAGATTTTACTGAACCTTTTTGAAAAGTCTGCTTTAAAGAGCCAGAGTTACATTGAAAGTTTCCTGAAAGACCCCTATATTTTAGTAGACTCTACAATCAGACAGTACAATAATTTCTAAGGTGTTCCTTAGGCCATACAGGTACCTCTGAAAGCACAGCTGAGCATAAATCACAACTGTTATCTTGTGAAATGCCTCACATAAAATATTTATGCATATGTCCAAAACTTTTAACCCTACTGTTATCACCGAAGGACATATTCATCATGATGCACAGTGCTTTTGACAGGTAGCTCCCACTAATGTTAGTAGGAGTTGTATGGCTGAGTTCCTACTTATGCTTTGAAAATGTGCCTTGACATGTTTTTTAGGAAAGATAGATTTTCTTTTTTTTTTTAATTAAGCTATTTGGCCACTTGAGCTCACTAGCAGACAAGAAGGAATATTTATTTTTATATAGAAGCATGAGATAATAGACCAATAATGCTGACTTTTTTTTCACTTGTCTGTTTTTGTGACCAGCACCATAAATTCCTTATGTAATTGGAAGCATTATCTTCATTGTAAAGCAATATGGAATATGTTTTATAGTCAGCAGAGAAATTTTCTTTTTGTAGAATTGTATAAGATGTCTTTTTTACACATAAATTTATACCAGCCTTCATATCTAGAGATTTTTAATATTTCTTAACTGGTACAATAAAATATTGATAACACATTTAGAAATAAAAGATGTAGCATTATGTAAGACAATCTATAGATTTTATTCGTAATGCAGAATGACTTAATAGTATGTAATAGCATTTTCTAACACTATCACTTGTAAAAGGAAACCAGTCTAAATTAAAAGTTGAATTTCCTGCTGTATACTAAGCAAAGAGAAAGAACATTTTTCAAAAGTTTTCAAAAGTTAAAGACCTGTTTCCAAATACAATTCAAAAATTTTATCTGTCATGTAAAGAGAGATACTTTAAAGTGCAGTAGTGAAGGACTTTGCAGCATAGTGGTATGTATTTTCAGTACAGATTATACATTAGGTATTGCAGAGCTATGATGAATTTTTCAGTCCTGGTGTTATGAAGCTCCTGGACTGCATGCCCCTAGTTTAATAGGTTCTACCTAGAGTTTCTTATTAAAGGGATTTCTGTTCCATAACAATCCTTCCATAATGGATGTTTAACTACCAGTGTTTCATAACAATTTCTGTGTGTTTCATAATAAGGTGTGCCTTTGTTTGAAGCAGTACTTAGTACGTCTTTTATGATGTAATGTTTGGTAATTACAGCTCACAGAGTGTTCAGTATAGAATACTTATTTCAAAATTGAAACCTCCCATTTTTGTGTCAAATGTTTTGTGATGTTATTGTTTTACCACGTCTTTCAAACAATGTTGGCGTGTAGGAGCTTGGTACATTGAAAATGGAAAGTACCATTCTGTTGTGCCATTTGGATCTCACTTATTAATTAGTGGTATGGTGATATTTAAGGAAAGATGAAGAAATTAGTAAAAGGTTCAAGAATCTTTAAGAATTAATTGCTGGAAATACTTCCACAGAAAGAGAAATATAACATAAATTCATATCAGTTCTTTATTTGCAAGGGCAATGGATTTTCCTTCCAATTTCAGAACCATATATAAAGAGCTGTAATATTTGCACACTCAAAAAGACAACAAACTAGAAAAGATTTTTGTGTTAGCTGGAGGGCTTTTCTATTTTATTTTCCTCTTATGGTTCTCCCCAGAAAGATGATTCTACTTTTGATCATGTAGATTTTGCATTGTGGGTGGGATGAACTTATAGGTGTTGTACACAGTGTTTTCTTCAATTGTCATCCTTTGTGGGGAGTTGTAGTAGACAGTGCTTTCTCCATAGATGCAAAAACCTCTTAATCTTGTTTGTTGCTGTTGTTGACTCTCAGTAGTTAGGGTGGTTAGTCCCTGAAAGTTCCTTGCTTTGTTGTACAGACTGATGACTGATATATAAACCCAGTCTGCTTGACACTTAGCCTGTTCATTTTCACATAGTATTTTTTCCTTTCATGACAACAGTAATAGATCTGTTTCTGGTGCTAGATAGCAGTGTTTTTTTGTGTCTGCTAGTGGTGTCTTGTGTCATGTGAAATCCTGTTGCATTCCAATACCTTTCCTTTATGCCTCTGCCTGTACTAGTTTCTTTGACTTAGAATACCAGTTAAATTCGCAGCTTAGATATGATTAGAAGAAAAACTAAGACTTCAGTAAAGCACACCAACTCTTTTTTGGACTTCTGTCAATTACACAGCATTTTCTGATCTGTATAATCAGAAATCTCAATTAGTGGAATTGCTTTTTATTTCTGTCGCTTCAAAACATTGTTCCATTTCTAAGCAACATGCTGTTTTCTTACAGCATTGTATATCAACTTCATACACACATAATGTCCCTTCCTTTCCATCAGTCTGCACACAAGAAAAAGACTTCCTATTTTCAGCCTGCAAAATCTAATATATTGGTAACTGGAGGATCCTTCCCTTTCTATGTAGGCAATATGAAGAAAACCAGATTTATGTTTTGAAAAATGTGTTTTACTTACATAGGTCTTCCTATAAATTACTGTCAAAATCAATCTTCAGCTGGGTTTTCTGATGATTATACTGTATTTATGAGTCTCTTTTGCATAATTTTAAACATCCGTGTCTTTTTGTATCTTTTCTGAAAACACAGACTGGAAACAAAATTCCTTAAATATTTTTATAAGATAATTTTATGCCAAATTTACTGGATTTTCAGTTTTTCCCTGTACACTGAAGTATTTCTCTATGGAGTAAGGTCTTTTTTGCTGTGGACATATCTGTCTACCATAGAGAAGTTTACTCTTAAGTGACCTATCTTCAAAACTGGAAGAGATACAGATGCCTTAGCAAGGTGCTTCACTTTCACAGGTCAGATGTGAAGCACATAATCTATCCTGGATAAAATGGTCCACTATTGAGCTCTTGTGGTTCTTACACTGGACTGTCTGAAGTAACAGTGAATATTGTGTAAATATACATTAAACTGTGTTCACTGCCCTAGTTGCCAGTATTGAATCATGGATTGTCATTTTAAAGGGCTTATTTACCTTTACTTGTAGCATATGTTTTATGCTAGGACTTCCTGCCTTATCCTCCCTTTGGAATTATGCTATTCTACATCTCCTGAGTCAAGCCCTGGTGCTGCTTCCAGCTGCCAAAGCATTTGTTATCACCTATTTTTCTGTTTCCTCATAAGCACTGATGAGAGCACAATGAATGTTGCCTCATCAACAAATTATATTTTTTTTCCTACCAGCTGGAATAAAACATCATTAAAGAAGACAAGTTTTAAAAAGTCTCCACACATTTATCTTAATCTTTTCTCTGTGAAGAAGCTTAGGAATGGACTGCTGCTTCAGACTGTAACAGATGCCTGGGAATTAAGTCTCTCTGGAGTGAATGCATATCCTTTTGCATCTCATCAGCCTTCATTTTTATTTTATATTTTTGATCAGCTGATTTCTGTCCTTAAGCTTGTCTGATTTTCAGACTAGTTCTTGAAAACTACCTCCATGGAAAGGAATGAATGAGAGAATTAGAGGAAACTACTTTTCCACTTACTATTGGGGGTCCGGTTCCTAAATTACTATGTTGATGATTAACCAAGTTGGAAGTTAGTATATTTGCTCTTTATTCTTAACAAGCATTCTTTCTGTGAGAATTTTATCTCCTGAAGTCTCCCTGGAGACCAACAGCATATGCTATGAGGTGTTTTCAGGAATAGATTCATCATGCAAAAGGGCAATCCAGATGTCAACACTGAGATCTGCTTCTCTTATAATCTTACAGTTTAAAGACAGTTTAGCCTCAATTGTAATGCAGAGTATTAATTTTGCCTCTGTTGTAATGCAAGTGGGGATATTGTCACTCTGTTATAAAATGCTGTGCAAGTAGACAAGGCTAAAAGCACTCCAAAAAATACACACTTTCCAAAATTGTTCCATAGCAATTATTTCAAAATCAGAAAATTCTATTTCTTTGAAATCAAGTTGCACCTTATGACCTTTACGATTACTTCCAGAAGATTCTGTATAGTCTGCTTCTTTTCATATAATTTTTTCTAGTTGAAAAGCAAATTCTAGCTAATGCTAGAGATAATCCTTACTGTGAAAAAAAACCCAAAACTGTGCCAGTCTCTGGAACACTGAGATTTTTTGTCAAGTGTACCAGGCAGATTGTATGACAAGAATTTTTCTCTTTCTTTGATGGCTTTTTAAGCTTTTTTTATTAATTGATATGTTTGTGTAGCTATACCAAGAAATTCTTTGTGAGAATGTTCTAGAAAGTTACTTGATGAACTAAATCTCTTTATGTGACAACTGAGAAATTTTAATTTCAGAATTCTAACATTCAAGTGAAGTTTGAATAAATGAGGTAGTATAAAGAAGACATAGCAGTTATAGCTTAAATTTTTCCACTCATAAGCAAATACTTGTTTCTTAGTCTATCCTGCTAAATGTTATAACAATGAAATTGTACGGTCATCTTGTCTGGACAGCAGTCACTGGAAATCTTTTGAGCAAGACTTGCCCATGATATTTCAGATATGCTCATATACTTCTAAGTATCACTTTTCTCAAAATGTGGATGAAAGCTTTAAATTGGTTAATCAGTTTACTGCGCTGTATACCATTTATATTAGCATAAATCTGCATCATTAATAACAGTATTTAAATAATTAAGTAATTTTCTGTGCCTAGCACACGGATCTGGTGATCTTTCTCTTTTCTATATAAAAAATTCAAAATATAATGGAATTGTAATTCCTTCTTATAGTCATCTTCTAGGTTGTGTTATTATTTTGAGAAGTTATGATTTAGATCACAATCAGTGCTGTAAAATCTGAATGTTTTGGATGAGGATACATGGCTTAAAGAAGGACATGAATAGCAATGAGTTAAGCAACAATCTCTCACTTTGCATTTTGACACTTGGAAGAATGCTTTGATCTCTCTGACTCCTCCAGAAGAAATTTAATGTTAGTTTATGAAATTTATAAACAAACAACTCAGTATGGACTCCTCATCCTAACCCCTCAAGGTTTGCTTGAACCACTTGTGAATGCTTCCAGTCTCCTTCAGCTGTTCAAGAAGAGGCAAGACTTCCAGGAGTTCTATGAGTCTACATACAAGCACAGTATAATACTGTTAGAGATCACCGTAAGATAAAATTTCTTATCTTTTAAACTTTTTAACATATATATCCTCCTTACATTTTAGGGGTAAAATTCCTCAGTTCTCTAAATCCTTGCTATATTGGTTGTAGCTCAATCTGAAATCCCAGATACTACCTGCCATGCATCAAAACTATGAAGAAACTGCTGCCAGCAAAATAACTGAAATTACTTTACTGAGGTTGGCTGGAAAAGTCATAACCAACTGCTTTAGTGATTCAACAGGAAATATAGTTCTCCCCATTGGCTATATCTCCATATGCATGTTGAAGAAGAAAAATATATTCACTTGAAGAAAGTCAATCCTGGATTCCTATGTCAAGAAATTGATTTTTTTTCCACCTGTCATGATGTAGGTATTTTAGGAAAGCAGTAGGTTTGGTGACTTCTGCCTCAAGGAAAGCACCTTGCAATATGCATTTTTTGTCCCGGTTGCTTCACCAGTATGTTTTATGTTAATTCTTCTTCCTTTGTAGATTACCCTAATCAGATTTTTTTTTTTTTGTTAATGAAGAATATAGAAGTATCTTAATAATGCTGTAGAATTGAAGATGGTCTAGAGACTCCATCCTTTCTGTTACTTTTGTTCTCACTATCCTGAAAGTCATCACAAGGCTCTACAATTCATTAGTAGTTTTCCAAGGACCTAGATATTTTTAATGGCTCTGCTGAATGGTAACTCTCTTCATCCTTAAGGAATTTTGTGTCTCTTACTACAAGAAACTCAATCTCTTCATTCTCACATACTTAAGTACCCATTCTGACTTGTGTGACTTCCTACATACAGGTGTTACGTATTTTAAAAGATTTATTTCCTCTCCATATTTATGGAACTTTGAAGAGCAGTCTTTTATAGAATCTGAGGGTATTTATGGAAAACTGTTTGAAAAGTCATGTTGAACTACTTTTCTTTCTGTGATTTCTTCTTTGTTTCAGTTACTCATTTACATATTTCATTGAGTCTTTCACTGTCTAAATATGTCAGGATCCTATATATCCTTTTGAATCTCAACAGTACCTTGAATCTCAGGATCTCAAGTGCGTTCACTAAAGCTCTTGGATTCAGTTGGATAAACCATCTCCACTAGTAAAATCTTCTAAGATTTCATTGGTGAATAGCTGATGAAGTATTAGGTGTACTTGGTGGCCTTCTATTTTGATTTTTGACTGACTAGAATTTTCTATTTGATTCATCGCATTTAACAGAGTTCATTGCTAGACATCTGTCTGAATGCCATTCACTTTTTATCTAAATCATTGTTTCTAACTGCCTGTGACAGTTTAATAATTACATTTGCATTCCCTTCATCTTTAGAACAAGCTGAGAGATGCTGGAAGATATTATGCCACACTGTACTGTCATTTCTTTTCAGACACATGTAATCCTGTCTTACACACTCATAATTTAGTTTACATGCCCAGTTTCCTGTCACTTTATTTTTGCACACTCTGTGGCCAAGTTAAAATTCTATAAACATACATACTCTGAAAATTGTTTTTAAAAGAATCTCTGCAGTCAAAACAGTGATATTTCTCATAAAAAGCTTGTAATTGCCTTTATCTAATTGGGTTTAACTGAAAGCAAAGTAGATGTCATCAACCTAATTTTGTGTTTTCAAATGTCTTGGATAAACAATTTCCATAAGTGAATCTGAAGACTGTTTTGTTAGGAGTTCTATAACATCACACAAAATAATGTTTCATATCTACCATGAGCAGTGTTTTTTTAATTTCTCTGTACAGTGTTAACATCCATTATTAGCAAATGGATAATTTCATAGTCCATGCTGGTAAAAAAACATCTGAGGAATATTTTAGTTTTGAAAAATTCTTTACAGAGCAGGGGTTCATCCTGATTTTTAACAGCCCTTGCTAATTACCAGTATATATAGTGCATGGGAAGAATACTGGATTGGTTTTATAAAGTAGCTTGCTTGAAAATAAGCTGAGTCTCCAGAAGTGCTGAAGATTCAGGTTTTTTAATATTGGATCATTTAATTCTGTTTTTTCAAAAGTGTTTTCCTCTATGTGTAGCAAGAAAAGAAAACACAAGTTTAGACTTGGCACTTTGTATATTTATTTAGCAGTTGATAGCATGGAACATTAAATGTGCCTAAAGAGAAGGATTCCTCTATACATGAAGCTGAATGTTTTTAAAGCTAAAATGATCCCTTTGAGAAAGGTCAGTGCCTCTTATGTTTTTGGAGTTAGGGGACAGAAGATTATTTATTTTAATTTAAATTTGGTTTATTTTATGTGTTTTACTCTGGCATGTACAGTATTTCTGTGGAGAAGGAAACTAACTCTCACCACAATGCATAGCATCAGTTTTCTCATAAGATATGCAAAGGCTCATTTTCATGAGATATGTAGTCCCCCTACCTAAGAACAGAACACAAGGATCTACTGGAATGGGAATAGAGTCACGAGTCCAAGAAGGCACGCAGTGTTTTTAAAAGATTTTAATAATTGGGTCTGAGTGGTAATTCGAAAATGTGGAAGTTAGCTCAGTGACTGATTGCTTTTCCATTAGCACCAGTGACTGAATTTAGAGTGCCTGATATATTAGAAAATTAACTCAACCAGCAGCCGAACAGTCAGGTGGTATTCATGTTTGTTTGTTGGTTTGGTTTGGTTTGGTTTGGTTTGTTGTTGTTTTAGTTTGTTTGGGTTTTTTTTTCCCCCAAAGTCAAAACAGAAAACTGTTGTAGGAGACATTTTATTTATTGAAATAGTTTCATGTGTGCATCCTGCTTGGAACACTTGACTAACAGTGGAAGGTTTCCTCTTAAAAAAAGTAGAGGTTACAGTGATGGGATGGAAAATTGAATGTTAGCAGTCATGGTTTCTATTTACCCTTCTTCTGGAGGACCCAGGAAAATAAAATAAATATAGAACAAAAATGGCTGAAAGATTGAAAAGCACTTTTTATGATAATAAGACAAACATATTAAAAAGATCATTAAATTTTTGCTAAATATTGATATTTTGACCCATATGCAATGATTTTCTTTATTTAATCTAAATTAAGAGGAGGAGGTAAACCATTGGAAGAAAGGCCAAGATGATACAATGGTTATTAACCTTGTAGAAAATTCTAAGAACAGATGTTTAGTGAAATAAAATACCAGTTTATTTAGGATAGTATTTCAGAGTTCTTTGTTGGATTATTAGGTTTCAGGATTACTTGAAGGATAGGAAAGTTTGGGTAACAAAAGTATTTAATGAATTTTACACCTTTATTCTCTAAAATAGACCTTGTGCTGTTACGTAATGTTAAAAACGCAGATACAATTCTCAAGTATTTTTAGATATTTGTAACTGAATAGTCAGTTGTCCAATCGTTTAGAGGCTGGTACCTGCCTGTTAAAATATAAGATGGTTTTTTTGTTTGTTTGAGGTTTTTTTTGTTTGGTTGGTTTTTTTGTTTGTTTTGTTNGAGTTGTTTATGTTGCTGTCCCAGAGAAGGTATTAACAACATGCAGTACACAATATTTTTTTTATTTTTTAAAGTCAATAATAATAGAAATTGTTGAACTTAAAACAGTGTTTGATTTTGGTTGGGTTATTTTTTGTTTGGTTGGTTTTTTTTTTGTTTTTTTTTTTGTTTTCTTTTTTTTTTTAGTAAGCATAGGTTTCTGACTTCAGAACCCGAAATAATTTTGTTTTTGCAAATTTAGCTAAACCCAGATCTTCCAAATATCTTTTCTCTCAATCATCATTATCCATCACATTCTGAGAAATAAATTGAAGTAGACTTTTAAATAGAGCTGAATTGAAAGGAAAACAAACGGAAATAGAAAACCCCCAAACCAAAATAAACTTTACCTCTTTGAAAGATCAGAGCATTTCTTTCTTGGAGGAAAAAAAAATATTAAACTTGGGTCATGGTTAAGCATTATACTTCAAACCAGGAGCATATCTTTAGAAGAAGTAAGGAAACACAAAGTGAGTATTTCTTGACTTTAAGTGTTCTTCACTATGTGGAGAAAAATAAGATTGTTCCCTACAAGTTCCTGTAGCCAGACATATGGGAATTATTTATCTCCAGATCTTTCTGATTTAGCTGTTTCCAGGAATTTACCTTTCTTATGCAAGGCTTCCGCCTCTAACTCATTAGAGGGTATTAGTCATTTCAGCACTGACAGGGCTTGATCAGAAATCAGTCTGAAAAAATAAGTATGATAATTGTTTTTGATACTGAAATGAAATCTGTAGTGTGTCCTTCAAGCATTTCTGTTTTACATATGGAAGTCACTCGGTGTTACCTAAAATGATGGTGACATTGCTTTTTTGTAAATCTAGTAATGCATTTTCAGGCTTAACAATAGTGGGTGACTTTTTGTTCTGTTGTTTTGTTTGTTTGTTTGTTTGTTTCCTTTTTGTAATTTGTTATAGCATTATCAAAAGTTTTGTTTCTAGCAACAAAGGTTTCCTTCTTACGGGAAAATTATTCAACAATATTGAAAATTTTGAGCACCATGGTTAAAAAACCCTCTTCAGCTAAGGGATATAGATTATTTTATTAGAAAATAATTGTTTAAAATATCGAAAAGTTTGTAATTAATAAATCTTACAGCACATCAGAGACAAATTTAAATATAAGTAATTTTTATTAAAGAGTGTTTTTCTGCCACATCACTATCATTATACTGTTTGTTTTGTTTCATGTGGCAAATAGACATGTGGCAACTTCATTTGTCATTTAGGATTTTCCTGAAGACTTTAAAATAGATAGCCACTAGCTGTGAGAAAGAAATATGAAGACAATGTTGCTTTAGCTTGATGAGATAATTAATATAATTTAAGAAGACTAAAGATAGCAAACCACCCAGATCTACTGCCTCTTTCCATTTTGGTTTCTTCTTTCCTCAACTATATAGGACAGGAATGCTCCATGGGAAAATTTTTATGGGGTGAATAGTGAAGTGGTAGATAGCAAAAAGAAGGTTATACAATTTCTTTCCATTCTCCCAGATATTCTTGTCCTTTCTTAGGAGAAATGGTTTTGGCTTTACACAGAACAGGATGCCTATTTGCTTTTAACTAATTTGGTTTGTAGAAGTAACAGTATAATGTTCTGTACTAAAGCACCATCACCAGGGATATCAAACAGTTTTCAGCTAGCAGTAATTAGTTCATGTTTTGGAGAAATTTTCTTGGCAGATATTTTGGAGGGAAAATAAAAAGGGTTTTAGTGTGCTGAAGGTTCAGAGAAGTTCCTTTGGAAGGATTTCCACTGCTTAGAAAATTCTCTGGTTTTGTGGCTGACACAATGTAACCAATGAGCCCTGTCCAGAAGAAAATTTGAAGCAGGCTGCAGAATTTTTTGCATTGCACTGCTTTGCTGTGCTCAAGGAGCGTGGCAAATTTAACGTCAAGTTGCAAAAATACCTGAGAAAGGCTTCAAATTTGTCATATTTATCCTCCACACACTTCTCTCTCTTACTTTCTCTCTCTTGCTCTCCTCTTCTCCTAAATGGGCATGTTAGAGGAGAGCCAGTACTTAATCTTGTCAAAACCTGGTCAGTGTGCCCTTCATTTATGGCAATGAGAGGAATTTTCACCTTGCTTCAAATGCAACTGTAATTGAATAAATTTACTAGGTAGGTGCATACCAGAGGCTATATCTTCCTGTTCAGCTGCTGCAAGAAGATCAATTTTGACTTCAGCTTAAATGTTGAAGTGGATTTTTAATGTTCATAATGCTTTCTTCATCATCCTTTTATACTGTATAGCCATTTGTGCCAGAGCAAGAACAAATGTCAACACCAATAAGAATGGTGGTGTTGTGCCTCTATGCACAGATCTATACGGCTCCACAGGTGAAAGCAGTGAAGATTTCTGGGTGGTAGGGGAAGCTTCATTGGGCTTTCCTGTAACACAGGACAGATTTTAGAGCATCACTGAACAAGGTTACACAGCCAACACCTAATACTTGCTTTCACAGTTCAAAAGGAGTATTTAAATAATTTAAATAGTTAAATGGGAACAACATTTGTATGAGGCATGAAGAAAATGAAGTGAAAAATGAATAAATTTCTGAAGAAGTTAGGTTCAGCAGTTATTGTTCTTCAGCTATGTAGGCAGGAGCACATTTCAGTTTGCCGTTTACATTATAAAGCAAGAGAACTTTGAAGAGGATTTTGAAAGAGAAGTATTGATTTTTGCCTTCAGGCTACTCTCACATGTAGCCTGGATAACATTCAGCTGGCACTGGTAGAATAACTACACAGGTTATCCTATGGCAGTGACATTAAAATCACTTCCAAGCTTGTCTTTTTATTGGGAAAGAGCAGTGGACACAAGGAACAAAAAAAAAGAATATCTGAAATGTTACATTTTTGATTAGTTTATGTGGAAAGAAATGTTTGAAAGTATTGAAACTTGATGGAAAGATCTGCAGATCCATGGGACAGGAGTATGCACTTACTGCCTTTGCAGAAACATACAAGTTGCCTCTAGAGCCTTTGTCTCTGAGACATTGATGTTACAGCAGCTGAATCTCTCCAATGTTCTTTAACTCACAAGAGTTTGTTTTGGCAGTTTGGTCAGAGGGAAACCAATAAATTAGATTCAGGTAGGCCAGGTGGTACTAGAAGCAGTATGTTTTGAGTCCAATGGCAGGGTTAAATACAAAATGAAGTCAGTCACATTAGTGGTCCTCGGTAATAAAAAAGTTGATGTAATTGTCCTTCCTCAGAAAAGAAGAAAGGTAAAGGCCTATGCATAGTCTGTTTCTGTAGAAAAGAATGTTGCTGCATATGTCCAGGAACAGTTTGTATCTAGTCTCTATGTTGTTGAAATACTGTTTCTAGAACCACAGTTTATTGGAAAAAATCTAAAAGAAATACTCTGCTGAGTCAAGACTTGAGATGCTTAGCACGCTGACAGAACTTTATCAAATTGGAAAGCTGCAGGGGTGAATTCCAGCTAACTGATAGCTCTGTGAAAGAGGCATCTTGGTGGTGGTCATGTGAGGATGTGAGTTCCTGACTAACAGTGCTGTCAATCAAAGAAGCACAGCTATCTTGTTAATATTGAGCTGAATATATTACAGGTAGCTCATATCCAGGCCTCAAGGTGTTATTTGAAGGTCAGAGAAAGGTTTCTAGATAATGAAAAAACCCAAACAAACAAAACAAACAAAAAAAATCCAAACCCCAAACAACTTCAAGTATTTATCCATGATCAGCAGGGTCCCTGAAGAAAACCCATGTAGTTCAGTTACAGTTATTAGCAAATTTAAAATGTGTCTCGTGTTTGGATTCCTTTAACCATGGTCTTTCCTGAAGAAAAAAATATTCACTCTAAATAAATGCTCCAAAATACTCCACATGACCCCAATATATCACAATTAAAGTTGTTAGTTTACTGGTTTTATTTAAAGGATATTCTATTTTGACAATTTTAAAAGCAGAAGGAAATATAATGTTGGTCTTTAAAATGTTTTAATGTCTTATTATCTATGTAAAATCACATTCAGTGTGCCTATATTAACAGATACCCTATTATGTAGTGACTGTAGTTTAATAATGCCATTCTGATGGTTGATGGTGAAGGGCAACTGTTTATATCTATTTATACACTCAAAACTAGATATTTCCTTTGCTGTGATGTTAAGTGGTGGACAAGAAGGTTGTTGCAAATTGAATAGAAAGGCCAGATTTTTTACACAACCTTTGAATGACCAAAAGTCCATATATTTTACATTGCAAAATATGATTTCATACTCCATTATATGCCTTTAGGAGGTCCTCTGCAGTATCTGCTTCCCTGCAACTTGTGACAAACTCTTGAATGAATTGAGGAAATCAATAAGTGCTTCACTTTTAAAAGATGGAACATTTGAATTTCTCAAGTACTTTTCTCTATATATTGTGTTTTATTCTCTTCAAGGGAATTAAATAATTATTAATTTATTACTCTATGTTACCAGTATAGAATAGGCTATCACTATTTTGTATTACAAATTTACAGTCTTATTCATAGATACAGAATAACCATTGTAAAAATTTTGTTTGGACCAAGATGGCAAGACCTTCTAATGAGTAGTGCATATGAACCCCTTATTATTGCAAACATGTCAGTCAACAGTATGAGCAACTTTGCAAGGCTTAGTAGAGAGTTACACATTGTTGGACTAAATTATACCAAACACTTGCAGACTAGGTTTCCTAATAAAACATATTTCAAGGTAAGGGCAAATACAGGATACAAATATCATGAAGTTTAAGAATTACAAGTAATCTTATAGAGGCAGTGATTCGTATGTGGTTTTATTTAAAAAATAATTAAACAAGGAATGAATACAAAGCCTGTGCATAGGTTTTACATAGGATGTTAAGGTTTCTTTAGAGAACTGGCTAAATATAATCTTTGAAGATATGTCAACTTGATAAGTATTTATGTAAAGTAGTTTCTAAGAACTCAGCCTACCCTTTCAGTTTAGGAACATTACAAAACATAGTAAAGTCCATGACAGTGACAGTACATGATAGTTTTAGGCTATCACAAATATGAGGAGTAACATTCTTCAGACAAAATTAAGTAAATGATCGTTTGTAAAGATATATATAATCATTAAGGTTTACACAGATCTGGTATTTCTTATGTAACATAGATGATTTCTTTCCTGGAAGCATTAAGGCATTTTCTTTTCCCATGTGTTAGGACATGACCTAAATATCAGTGTGTGTTATCTTGATCTAAGGTATTGCTAGCATTTTGCTAATGCACACTGTGCATATTCTTTGAATATTCTTATGTGAATCAGATTTGCTGATTTTCTTTGACAATAACTTCTGAGTCTCAGATGAGGACTTCAGTTACTGTGATTTACTAAAATCTTCTTGAAGGTGTGTTTTGGAGAATACAGAGGAAAACTCATGTTAAAATTACTTGTCATTTGACAGTCTAGGCTCTAGGAGTAGATCAATCAGTTTACTTGGAAGGAGTAAAGTTATTTTGCCTATTAAATTTGGGAGAATTGTATTATTTTTGCTATCATTTTAGGGTTGCTTAAGACGTCATTCTTAATTCAGGAATAATTTAAAGGCAGCCAAAATATTTACTAGTTTTTCATAGGCATGGCATTTTTTAAAGGCAACATTCTTTATAACACACAGTAGCATTATTTTTTTGTTGCCACGTGACAGAAAGATTACTTTAGTTCAAATGTGTGCAGTTTTAGTACAATTAAAAATCCAAATATCCGTTAGTCTGGGCTAAAAAAAAAAAAAAGTAAATTATGCTATATAAGATAAAACCTTTTAAAACAGTAAAAGTTTTCAATTAGAAAACAGGAACACAAAAGAGAAATGATAGAATTATAGCAATGAGAGAATTATGTGGAGAAGATAAATTATACTTTACTATTTACCCTTTTTCAAAATACAGAAAAGGAAAGAATGTTAAACTGAAAACAAAAAAGAAGCAGAAAAGAGAATTTAATTACTTTTACTCTTGTAGATTTTTAATTAAACTCTGAAAATTTCTTAGGCTAAAATAAAAATTGAGTGCTTTGCAATAAAACTACAGTGATTAAATATACAAGTGCATCTCAGTCCTTCACGTGTAAAGCAAGGGGGTGGAAGTTATAAAGAAACTTTCTCAGTAGCTTGTGCGAAGTTTTCAATTTTGTCATATTTTTCAACTTTCAGGTTTTTTTGCATCTTCATATGAAATGCTAGTATTAATACCAGTCAGAAACAGAATAAGTTTTTGTAGCAACTTTCATAATATCTTCCCTAGATCAGAGAGCAGTAGTGTTGAGGAGAAAAAAACCTTAAGTGTGGAAAATAGCAGGCATTCTGATTTTCTCGTGTTAATATTTACTATGATAACAGTCATACGTATTGTGAAAATTCTAGTAAACTAGTAAATCTTCATGGAAGGTGCTCTGTAATGTCATTTTATTTCATGTTCTGTGCATTTCATTAACCTGTTTACACTGTCTGCTGTGAAAATTCTTTGTGCATCAGATAAATCCACAGGTCAATGCATAGATTTGGAAATTTTACTGTAGACTGTAGGTCTATTACAGCATCCCCAAAGATCATGGAAAATATTTCCATCAACTTCTGTAGATGTTAGTTAAGGTCCATTAAGGTCCACATACAAACCAGCAAACAACATGGATGCAGTGAAGTAGAAAAAAGATATTTCAGTGAGGTGAACACATGTAGGATAAAATGTTCTCCTGAGTCTCTTGAGTTAGTATTTGAAGCAATGGTGAAAAACACGGCCTTAAATTTGGGCCTCTATGAATGTTACTGGCATCATGACCATTATGAAACA
Organism: Notiomystis cincta; assembly: GCA_013398075.1. Taxonomy (NCBI): domain Eukaryota; kingdom Metazoa; phylum Chordata; class Aves; order Passeriformes; family Notiomystidae; genus Notiomystis; species Notiomystis cincta. Next base: position 543,521 of record VZRX01003921.1, read on the forward strand.
AAAGCTGCAACTGTCATCTAAGTTGGTTCAGAATATGCACCTGAATATTTATTTTACTGTAGTAAGTGACAATTAGGTAAGTTTTTCCCTACTTCCCTGTTAATAATTCCTGATTTATGAATTTATGTCTATCAGTTCAATTAGGTTAAATGACGTGTTGAGACTGAAAGTTGTTGTTGATTAAAATAGCTATAAATCATGACAGAGTGGTAAACAGGTAGGCTTTTTTTGTGAAAAAGAAATTTTAAGAATCATGAAAATATTAGTTAATGAATTGGTCGGCTGAAGGCAACCATGTGGGAAGAAAAAAAATTTAAAAAATGGTTCTTAATGATCTGAAGATAATTTTCAATTTAGGGAAAGGTTGTTGTTTGGGTTTTTTCCAGGCATATTTAAAAACTGCTGATGTTTAAGCAATTTTTATCTGCAATAATAATTGTCACCTTTTGTATTTAAAGTCAGAGATTTGAAAAAACTTTGCACATAGGTATCTTTAAAAATGTCTCTACCTGTTTACTGTGCTGTCATTAAAAACCTCATAGACAAATATTATTTCACTTTTATTTATTGCATGTAATTTTGATACCCATTTTTAAAAAGGCATAAAAATGAAAATGCACATAAATAATTTGTGCATATAACTAATCATAAAACATAATGTGAATGTATATATTTTATAATGATGACAAGTATTTTTCAGTAAATTAAGAATAGATTTATCCATATATTATATTTGATTATGTAGATTCAGTAAAAGATAGTGTATATAAATTTAAAATATTGCTAGGAGGCGATCCAGATATGAATTTGCTGTGCCTCATGCAGTCTTACATTATATTAAATCATGACATAAAAGCAAATATGTTTAGTTAAATTGTTGATGACACCCTTTCCTTTGCTAATACTTCATAAAATCAACATGTGGCTTAGTTGTTTGATGCTTACAATAATCATGCTTGCATTTTAACCTAATTAACCCAAAAAAATCCATTAGAATATTTAGTTATTTGTATTATTTTTTAATATATTTTTTTCAGTTGATTAAAATGAAACCTTTTTTTTTCAGGACAAAAAAATCAGTACGATAGTTTAACCACTGATTTTTGGTTTTGTTTTAAAGAACAGCAAGAAAAGAGGGTTTGTGGTCAGGTGAAAACATTTTTGCTGAATTGCATAATGTATTACTACTTTTTCATTTACAGAAAACAATACTGTTCTTTTGCATGAACTTTTTCCTTCTTCATTCTCAAATTTAAAGCCACTCTGCCATCAAGGATGTATGTATAAAGAATTGCCTTATAGCAGGGAAAAAAAATTATAATATAATATAAAGCAATTTTAACTTGGATGGATTAAATGTACTGTTATATCTCCAAAAATCTACACCAAGTTTTGGGTCCATTCTGTCAGTCCTTAATCAAAGAAACATCGATAAAATAATAGAAGTTTCTCCATAATTACTTTATTCTCTGTTTATTGCTTAATGAATGTTTGAGGAATTTTGTTTTGTTTTGTTTTGTTTTGTTTTGTTTTGTTTTAAGGATAAACCAGAATGAATTACATGTGTATTTCTACAGGGAGAATATAACTTGAAGATTCAGTTATTGCAGTTGAACTTGGGTGAAAGTACACTATATTGGAAGTACTCTACATAATAAGTTTGCTCAGGAAGGTGTACTCTTAAGTAATGTATCCAAAACAGTAACTATTTGATTTTTGGTCTTTTTCTTTACATTTCAGAAGCAGTGATATTTTACATATGAAAATGAATAAGAAAGAAATATTATCCATCTCTTTAGCATTTATTTTTCCTTACTGTCGATTTAATTTTTTGTGGCTAAAATTAAAAATCAGATGGAATTTTTTGAGAAATGCTTGTGACAACATAGTGCCCTTTATATTTTACAGTTTTTCCTTGTTTGTAGTGAAAAGAAAATGTTTTGTTTGAAATTTTACAGTGCAGAATCAAACTAAAAATTTTTAAAGTATTTGAAAGCACATACATTTTAATTGCCAGCCTCCTCTTATTGGATTGTAAAATACAGAAATCTAGTAAGACAATAATTGCTCAGGTAAATTTGAAAGGAATAGGCAGTAGTTCTTGAACTTCTTGATTTTACTGATGTTATCAGATAAATATAAGAGAAAAGGGAAATCTTGTGTTGCCTGAGACTGTGAGGAATTTCACAGTTGAATGAGTGTTTAGGTATGACTAAACAGGATTCTTAAGAGCATGAACCTGAAGTGATTTATTTTTCCAGTTTACTCAAGAGATCTAGTGATTATGCATTACTGATATTGATTGTTGCTTGACTTAATAATAGAACTGATTATGTCCTGTTTCAATTTCTGTCTACTTTTCAAAATTGGGAAGGATCATTGCCATTTGTAGTAGCTGGAGATTAGATCACCCCAGTTGAATAAATGTAGCTGGTTCAGAACAAATTACCAGAGGTGTTCACCTCTTCAGTATGAGTGGCTACATAAACTGCACTGTAATTTTCTTTTATTTTTTGCATTGTGAACAAAACTAGTAGACATTGTGAGCACAGCTACTAGTAAAATGAAGGCAATATGAGCTTGGCATGATAACAGTGTTATTGCTAAAGATTTTTACAACTTCACTAATTGAATTAAATTGAAAAAGCGTTGCCAACAATTCGAATATTAGGAAGTCAGAAAGCTCTGAGTGGATATATATGCAATCCTTGGCTCTTCCAAGTTCATAGTAATTTTAATCGAAATTCTTATTTACATATAATTGAGCCACCCAGAGATAACCTACATCAATAATTCCTATGCTCGAGCATATTCCTGCTGGTGTTTCCTTTTTCTTATGACTGAGTTGATATTTGTTCTGCAGTCTGTTGGTTTCTGGAGTAACAATCCATAACAAAGTCCGTCCAGCAAGAATATTCTTCTTGTACTCTAAGAGGTGTCAATTGCAAAAAGCTTCCTGTAAAGAATCTATACATTGCCAGACAATGCAGTGAGTGTGCTCTGAAAAGTAAGAAACAAATATACCCACACCCACACCCCCATTATTCTTTTCTCATTTCAGGAAGGGGGTATTCCTATGCTACATTTTCTTTTTTTTTTTCCCTTTTTTTTTATGGATCTCTTCCACGATGCAGATAATATTCTGTTGTCTTTGTTCCATAAGTGATTTTTATATTAAGTTTTCTTATCAAATTATTTCAGAAGCATTTTTTATATTTTGTGTGTAAATATATTATGTATGGGTTAGTTTGATAGTAATAGTCATTAAACATACTTATATACTAAAGAAACCCATATATAATATATAAATAATAACATGTGAAATCTACAATCAGTAGCTGCTCTACTTTTTCTGGGGAAAATGGGTTAATTTACCATGTCTGTCTTCCCAAAGGGATTAAAACTGAACCCTAGATTTTATTAGAAATCTCTTTGAAGGGCAGATCATAGTTTTTCACTGAAACAGCTCTCATTTGCTTTTCATCAGCAAGTGGTGATGATTTTGAATGCCTCATCTTTCTCTATAATCCTGTGATAATTGCATCCATTTAGTCTACCATGTAAGGCATCCATGCATTTTAATCTTTTGTTTACAGATACCTAGTGCTTCTCATGCTTTCCTGTTGAATGCTAATGGAGAGCACAGGTCTTAGCCTATTCAGGATAAATAAGCAGTTAAGTAAGAGCTTTGAAAACGATAGCCTCACTAAACGATGTAATGAATTGGTCAAGTGTCACTTTTACACATAATTCTGAGAGATTGCTTCCAAATGTTTAATTTTGAGAGAGAGAGACATTCATGAATATGCATCCATTAAAGTGATAGAGTATGAGTTTGAGTGCATTTCTGCATTATGTCATTGTTTTGTGGCTTACATTGCCATTAATTGAAAAAATATGTCCATCCTGCATAATGAAGCTCTCTAAAACCTTTATAAAGCAATTTGTGGGGATTCAGTATCTCTTAGCTGATGGCAGTGTAAAGACAGAACCTGACAGATATAGAACAGGTGACATCTTTGTCTTCTAATTTACTTTCAGGAAATATATACTTATGAAAAGATACAATGAAATTAACTTACTGGCAGACATGAAAGCATTGTTAGGGAATGATATGAAAAGTCAGATTGTTCAAAAGGATGTAATGTGCACTAGAACTCAAACCCTGCTTCACTTGTCTAGGAGTGGCTTCTGTGATAGGCTCAGACTCATACCAGATCTGAAGCTATAACCTACACAAATTTGAGACATTTAAGAGCCATTTTTCCAGATGCATGGCACTGCTTTTTCCCCATTCTTTCCCCAGAAATATGCGTTAAGAAATTGTAGCCTAGAAAAACAACAGCAGTAACAATAATTAAAATAAATACTTTTTATAGGTAAAAAAAAGCCTTCAGCATGGCAATAAAAAATCCTGCTTTTGTATTTGTGTTTTGCAGTAGGCTTGTCCCTATTGATTCCTTCCACTTACTGAGAGGGGCTGTTGTGTCTTCTGCAACTTTAGAAATCTGAAACCAAATAGAACCGGGCTCTTTCTTGCATACAGCATAGACTATATAGACTATATAATGGACAAAATACATAAATAAAGTGCACTTTTCTCTGTTGTTTTGACAGTCTTCTCATCAAATATTGTTTAACATCCTTTTAAATAGTAGTACACCACTTTTGGCCAGTCTTAGCTTCTTTATTTCATAAAATTGAAAAATTAGACAAAGGAAAATAATTCCAGCAATTGGAAAAAAAAAAAAAAAAGTAGAGACCTCCAATGAGTAAGAGACAGATCTCCCCCATAAATTCTTAACAAATTTACAGGCAGTTGCAGACTGAATAAAGAGAGGGAAATTCTGATGCCGCTGATAGAATTCAAGAAGGCAGTTCAGCCTGCAAGTAAATCATTCTCCTATTTCTGNAATTCCAGCAATTGGAAAAAAAAAAAAAAAAAGTAGAGACCTCCAATGAGTAAGAGACAGATCTCCCCCATAAATTCTTAACAAATTTACAGGCAGTTGCAGACTGAATAAAGAGAGGGAAATTCTGATGCCGCTGATAGAATTCAAGAAGGCAGTTCAGCCTGCAAGTAAATCATTCTCCTATTTCTGACTGTTACACCTAGCACTCCTGTGAGCCACCTAACAATAGTACGTGGCCTTCTTCTTACACTTTTCATTAGCACTCTAGGCAAGGGATCAAGAGCAAAGAAGCAAATAATAAGAGATCAGACTTTTTCTTGCCTGAATTAGTAGTGTGTTATGAAATAAGAACAAAAGGGATCAATTGAAAGCAGAAAGAATGATTTCTTGGAAGATGTTTTGCATTTGCATTCAAATACATAAAATAATTTAAAATACAGGGGAAAATTTATTTATTGCGATATGGGCCAAAACTGAATACTTAAATTTCTATAGAAGTATTATTTTTCTCTGCTCTTGTGCCTCTTCCAAAGAAAACTATTTTGATATTTCTAGAACTTTTCATTTTCATCTGTTTTCCTAGTATTCATAGAACTGAGGTACAGAGTTCAATTACAGGACCATGTTTCAGAAGAAAATGTAGAATTTTTGATAACTTACCTTTTCTTGAAGCATATGCCTTTCCTGAGTCTATTTAAAAACTGGTTTAGGTTTTCTTTCTGTTTACTTCAAATTAACACATTTTAATTATAATTGTAGCTTAGGGTTTTTATAGTAATAGTTTTTCCTGTTCGACTTTGAATATGACTCACTGTGTTCATGTCATGTGGTAGAAAATGAATTTTCAGCTGAAGTATAGGAGTTGTAAAGTGAGATCTGGGTTTTGAGAAAATATATATTGGTTTTGTCATAAAAGAGTCAAAATTGTGCACTGGACATTTGTAGAGTTATTAACCTGAACCAGCTTAGGAAACACATTTGCCCAAGTAGGAATTGAAATGCAGTTCTGGCAGCTAGTAGTTTTGTTCAAACACAATCTATATTTCTATATTTATATCTACATATGTGTATATATGTAGGTGATGGCTTTGTATTTAAATATCCTGATTTTTAACAATCCTACTGTCAGATGGCTTTTCCTTGGGGCCTCAAGGATTGTGTTTTCTCCCACAGATGTAGGGGTGTTTAAGTCTGAATGCTCTCTACACATGGCAATTGATCTAAAAACCTAAGGAGGACAGAGCAGTTTACAGGGTCAACTTACAATTTCCTTGTTACCATTCCCATTTACATGGACAGAGAAGATCCTCTGGGATCTCTTGCCAGTGTTAAGATGACTACTATTACTGTTCCCATGGTAAGCATTGTACAGGGAGTGATTAAAGCCAGGCTCTGTGGAATGAACTACAACTATCTTCCATTGACCTCAAAACGTTTCGTAAATTAACCTCAAAACTAGTCCTTGTGTTTCTTCAAAAAGAAGTGCCTTATATATTTAAAGAATCATTTTACCCTTTGAAATGCATTTTTAAGTGTTTAAGTGGCTGTGCATATCTGTCTCCCTTTTCCTATCTCCCTGTTTCCAAGTGCCAGTGAGATCTCCCTCTCTCCTTCTTTCTTATTTCTCCATTAAGGCATGATATCCTCTATAAGCCTCTTAGGCAAATAATTTGCTATATAGGCTGTAAATTTATGCTTATTGTTGCAGTACATCAGAACTATCCAATTGTCCTTAGTATTTATTTTGCTAACAGTAGTTGTCAGGCGTTGACTTTGAAGGTTTCTGTAGTGTCATCTCTTAGAATCATTTGTTCAAACCTCAGGAGACAATTAGTGATGAATGAAGCTGAAAATAATTTGAGATTCAGCTTAGCAGTTCAAATGTTCACTGAAGCCATATGGTCTTTTCTTTCTACACTCTTAGAAATACATTCAGAATTATATCACATCATGTAGTGTTTTAGCATTTTATTTGTTGATTAAAAAAAGGTTAGAGAATTCTGTAAAAATAAAATAGACCTGGCAATTTTCAATGTAAATTGGTGAAATGTGCTCAGAGTAGAATACGGGGGAGAAATTTCATTTTTATTAGGGAAAGAGTCAAATTTTTGACTCGGTAGAACTAGCTAATATATTTCTAAATATGTCTGGAAAGCAACCAATTCTATCAGGAATGGAAAAATAAAAAAAAGAAAATCCAAGAAAGCTTGGATTATTTTAACCTCAAAGAATATAATCATGTAAAAATGTTGTTTGGTACAAAATACCATTTCACCCTATATTGAAACCCCCTTTTCTGTGGGTTAAATATATTACTCAAATTATATTAGTTTTCATGGACACAGCATTTCTCAATAGCCTCCAAGTGTTCAGTAAATAACCCTCAAAATCTGTTCTTGTGGTTTTACATGAAGAGGTACTTTGTATTTGTAAATGCTGTCTTAATAAAGTCTGATGAAACACAAGTGTGAATAACTGCTACCATTCTGTTCAGCCATTACTGTTCAGTATATTTAGCCTCCACATCAATTATAAAATGAGTGCTTCCTAAGAATGGAATTTAAATTATTATTAAAGAATCATTATTTTTTTTATTATTTTTTTTAAAGAGAATTAGACTGGTTTTTCTACTGCAAGATTGCAACCTTGAAGGCTGCAACCATATGAAGGTATGCAATTTTAAAATGAAAGAATGGCTGATTTTTTTTTAGTTACTGAATGTTCATATTATAGCTAAATCTTCTCCCCCAAATAAATCTATCCTTACTGCTACAATAAAATAATAATACTAATTACAATGATGACATCTCTGTCTCAGTTGTACTTTTGAACAGAGAGTTTACAAGGATTCTGTAAGCATTAGAAAGATAAAATAATACTCTTTTTGTTTTTCTGAAACAGCTCACTTTTCTAAAAGAGCTCATTGTCTTAATTACAGAGAAAAACCCTGATTTATAATTCAGTCTTAGTGGAGTTTGTTGATATAAAGTAAAGGACCATAATTATTGTAAATTTTATATCAGGAAGGAAAGAGGGAAAGAATGCTCAAGCTGTGTTGGGGAGATTGCTAATATAACAATCATATAGTTGGAAGATGATTTCTTAAATCATAAGAATGTTCTGATTTGCTTTGTGAGTTTCATTATTGTTCAATACACACTACTACAAGAAAACTCAAAGGGACAAAACCAACTCCAAACATCTCTTTTTGAAGCAAAGCCATAGCATTAGCTGGCTTAGAAGATCACAGTATGTGTAGAAAATTCAAACAGCATTGTTTTTAAAGAAATAGAATAGGTACCACTGTAGTCTGTTTTCCCCTTGGTGTAGTAGTGAATAACCAGGTGTTCCCTGCAGCTCTGCATATGACGGGCAAAATCTCTTTGCATGTAGTAATTAGCTTACAGCATCCTATAGCCCAGAGCCCAGCAGGAATTATTTGCAAGCAAGTAGAATATAAACAAAAAGATCTTGTTGTAAAGTAGCTGACTTGCTTCTTTGATCACTAAGCAGTTTCTTCTGATGAGAAATATGTCTTTTATTTTAGAGACAAATATGGCTGGAAAGTTAAATCAGCAGAAGATATAAGAAAACTGTCTTGTTTCAGGTTGTGACTGTTTGTTAAGACAAATGCTAAACTTGGTGAATTTAGGCTATTCTAAACACAAAATGAAAATAGTTCCATTTTTTTTCCAGTATAATGGATTGAATGAAGCAAACAAAATTTTATGCTTGTAAAAGAAATATTAGAAAGAAACAAGTTTAAATACCTTTCAGGATTTTTCATAAATCTCTGAGGTGTTTAGAGAACTTTTACATATTTCTTACTAAGACACACTTTGCATGAACCTGAATTCAGACAGAGTATCGTTATTTGGTGTCTATTCTACATCAGTGGCTTATCTGTTTTATATTTATACACTGTATCATTCAATGCACAGAGCATTGCATGCTCACAGCAAAAAGAGTAACTCTTCCAAAGTATTAAAGGAAGATCATAAAAATATTACAGTCTGAAAATATAGCCACACGAAAAGTTTAAAGAACTACTCATATCAATGGCAAAATTCACATCATGCATTCCAGACCATAGTAAAGATAATGGCATGCTTTTTTAAAAAATGTTTGTTTGTTTCTTAAGTTATGTCCTGCAGCCAATACTAGTATAATTATGAATATTCTTCAATTATCCTTATGACACAATATTATGTGTTAGGTAAATTCAGTAAAGGTATTTTAAACAGTTGGATTTGACCTTACAGTTGATTGGACAGACAAAAGGAGGATATATAGAGATGACTGTAGTGACCTGTCTGGCATTAAGAAATGATTACTTAGTTATGTTTGGTTGTGGTCTGTATTCTTAATTTCACATCACTGTACAGCTGATAAACAAAGACCAAGCCAGATAATCCAGAGGTATACTGAGCAAGTATGCTTGACATTACAATAATTGCTGCTCAAAAAGGAAAAGTAGTGTATCAGAACCCACAGCAATTGCTAGATGCTTGCAATGCACACTTGCAACATAGCCCATTTAGCCTAAGTAAAAGCCACCTGGTGATGTTTAGTATCTGCTTGCTGTGTCATAGACTGAGATGCTCTATTTTATTACCTGCTTACGTTCTACAACATCATTACCTTGCTTCAAAATTCTTAGCAGAAAAGTGATTGCTTATTAGAGGCTACTAAAAATAAACAGAATTAAAAATAAAAAAAAATTAAAAATCGGAGAAGAAATAGTTTTAAGCAAGAAATAATTTCAGCTTTGGGACTGTGGATTTAGTAGGCATTAAAGATTGATGCTGGAAATGCTTTGAAATGGGCAATAGAGCAAGAAGGGACTTTTTTGATTTAAATTCGTAACCGTTACATTTAGGTTATTGGATAATCTGTGGATGGGCCTAATGTTTATTACTGAGAACATACTTATTAACCTTACAAACTCAGATGTTACAGACTAGGAGTGCTTTCATCATAAATATGTTTTTTATCTTGCACATGACCTGTTTTGCTCAAAGCAGAACAGTGCTCCTGAGAGATTAGTTTCTATGTAGATAAATATTAGCAATAATTGTCTGGTTGAATGAACAATAAGCTTTATTTTTCCCTCTCATACACACATAAAAAAAGATTAGTTTCTCTTGTATAAACTTGCAAAAATTTTTCTTAGTAAATTTAAATTTTTATAATAATATTTTTACATGTGCTAAGCAATAAATATATTTAGATACTAAATTATACATATTTCTATACAATAATTAATAATTGTATGTTCCTGATTTCTAAGATGCCTGCCTTAAGATGCATAGCAATCCTATACTAAAAACCTCCAAAATGTTGCCTGATCCTTTGTAAATATCTCATCTCAAGCTTCTGGAAAATGAAAGCTGTAAATCTTTTAATACTTTAGGGGTCAAACATGCCAAAGAGGCCAGGCTCTTACCGTTTTCTTGGCTATGTCTATTCCATTACAAAGCCCACAATTAAAGCTCATGCTTAAAACAAGAATATGCACATATTGTGTATGTTCTGCACCCTTGTACACAAGGATAACATGTTTTAACTCCTTCAACACAAGTTGAATAGCAGCTTTAAGTCCCACTAGAGCAGTACTGGCAAAGGCTGCTCAACTAGATCTTGTCCTCTTGTGTAAATAGATTTGTCCTAAAGATGATGGTATAATTGTAGAGTAGGCTGAGTTGGAAGAAACAGGTGTTGTTATCCTCATGAATCCCCAACACTGAAAGCAGGGGGGACTTTGAAGGTTTCCCAAAGCTGTACCCAAGTCAACTTTTTGAGATCATCAAAGATGGAACTGTCAGAACTTCTTTGTAATGTGTTTCAGTGCTTCAGCAGTCTCACTGTGAAAACCTCTTAATGTCCAGAGAGAATTTCTTTTTCTGCCTTTGTCTTTTCTCTGTATATCTTCAGAAAGAATATGAGTCCATCCACTCTTCAGACAGCTATACACAGAAAGTAGATATTACCCTGCTATTATTTTTGCAGATCTCTCATTCTGCTGGACTGAGATGTTTATGCCACAGGAAGCCCAGAACAGGACACAGTGCTCCAACTGTAGCCTCATGACTGTCCAAGGGGCAGGAACAATCACTTCTCTTGACATTTAGGCTGAAAGTTGCTGAGGTATATATTCCATTCCACTATCCAGGTTGCTGATGAAGCATTTTGACAGCTTTGGCTCCTATATCAACCTAATGAGAGATACTGTCCATTACTGGCTATCAGCTAAATTTGGAAGTATTTCCACTCTTGTCCAAGAATGGAACTGCAGCCAATATTTTTTTCACCTTGTTATCTAGTGGCATTCAGGCATTACCTTTCCAGTTTGGCCATAGAGCTGCCATAAGGCACTCTGATAAACAGTCATTAAAATCAAGTTTGCATTTCCTGCTCTTTCTTTAACCACAGAGTTAATATTTTTATCACTGAAAATACTTAAGCTGGTTAGATATGATTATCCTGGCAAACCTCTTTTTGCTATTGTAAAACACCTTGGTCTTTTCTGTCTGGTTTCAAGGAGGATTTTTCCCATTATCTTCCCAGAGTCTGAGGTAGGATTTAGTGGTCTGTAATTCCATGGATCATCCTCCCTGACCTTTTTTGAAGATAGATGTGACATTTTCCTTTTCTAGACATCAGGCATTTCCTTTGAATGTAGCCTGATGAAGAGATCTGTCTCTACAAACTTTCTCTATCCATTTACTAAAACTAAATTTAGAATGAGACAGCAGAACAAACAGCTTTTTTTTTTTAAGGAATTCCTGAATATTATATGCCTATCTTTTGATTGTGCTATAATAGTCAGTTTGTAGAGGAAACAATTAATAGAGAAGAGTTTTGTTTAATAAAGTTTTCAGAACTAATCAGTATCAAGTGGAGTTGTCCTCATGGAACCTCTTATTATAAATCTCCTAGTTTATGTTAGATGAGCATCACTCGAAAAATATTCAATAGTCAATATTAAAGAGAGTAACATTCTCCAAGTGTAGAAGATGGTGTTCTTACATGCAGCAATGTTGACATATCCATTCATATTTTCATCACAGTATTGTTTGTCTTACTCTGTTTACAGAAAAATTGCAGGATGATCCAAGAATAAATTCTAATGTGCCAAACTAAGATGGCTGTCAACAGAAATTTTACTTCATTGGTAGGTACCAGGCAGGAGTGAGTGTATTTAATGTCTTATTATAAAGGTAGGCCTTGATTCATTGCAGATCACTCCTCACTTCAGATGGGGAGTGTAATAGACTTCTGTGAGTGGGTATACTGCCCTAAGTGAAATCTGTTCATTAACACTTACAAAAGCTTAGAGACATAGAGTAAGCTTTTTTATGTAGTCAGTGGCAAGAATATGTAGTGAACTTGGTGGTAGCTTTTCTGGACTTCTACAAGCATTGATTAAGTTGTTTTATCCCCATCAGACTGGTGTTTCTCTGTTTGAATCTCAGAACCCTGGCGAGACAAGAAACATGATAGAGCTCTGTTGTGGTCTTCAGGTCTGTAGCATTCCCTAGTATGTTTGCCAGCTAACTGAGCTAACACTATTAGCTCTAAATTTCATATGAAAAATGTATATTTTTTCTTTTTTTTACATGAATTAAGAGTTATCAGAAGAGTGTCCTGGAACAGTTAATCCCATTTACTCCTCCGATTTTTTTTTCCCTTGCCAGGTTTAACTAGCAAAATAGTTGAATACTGGTAGTCTTAACTATTTCTGTTTTAAGCATGGATTTCTTTACTACGAAAAATGGATAAACTTTTAAAGTTATTATGCATTGCATGAGACATAGGAACACTTAGTCTTAGATGGATGCTACTTTTTAAATTAGAATGAAGACTGAATTAATTAGGATTGTCCTCTGCTTTGATCAAATTTTTGCGTCAGATAAATCAATTGGGGTGCAGACCTGTATCCCACATCCTCTGAGACTTTTTCTGTTCTCATATCTGCTGATAGTTGTTTTTACAGTCTACATTCAAAATTTTGGTTTCCCCTTGCCCATTTTGTTTCTTTTTCAAGTTAATTCTGCTTTTCACCAAATGTTTCTCTTGTTTATTTTGTTATGTATCATTGTGTAAATTTCTATAGCTTGTAGTGAAACTGCAGATTTATCTCTGCAGTTGGTCTAATCCACAACAGGCTTTGGATTCCTTCAAGCATTCAACAGCATCCTTACAAATTCTTGTATGCAAGACTCATAGAGATGTGGGTTTCCAGAGGTTTGCCTTTCTTGTTATTATTCATTGCATATTAAAAGTGGCTTAAAGATGCTAGTTATCCTGTTAGCTAACCTAAACAGTTGGAGTTCATTCAGATTTGGCCAGAACTGGTTTTCAATTGCACTCATAACTTCTGGTTTCATATTGAATATCTGATTTTTTTAATATTGGTCGTTTGTTTAGTATTTCTATGAGCTATGGCAGTGAGAATACAAAGTATTTTCAATTGTTTTCTTTTTTTACAATACACTAAAAAGCAATATCCATTTATGCTCAAACAGTTGGAGCACCACAGCTCAGTGAATTATTTACCCAGTTTGTTTGGGGATACAGAGTGATAATGGAAGCAGGAGGAATAAAGATATAGATAGAAAATTCAATGCTCTTGTTTTCTTTTGTAGTCTGTGCCATCATAGATGAAGAAATCATACTTCTGGGATAGTTTCTCTTCATATAATTTCCTCTATGAAAGTGTAAAGGAAATATATTTCTGCAAAGATAAACTGTTTTCTAATGATAATTAAAGACATATTACCTTGCCTGGACTCAACTGAGTATGTTTGTACCTGTGTAACTTTGAGCTTATCCACACTTGACAGGGTTCCTGTCTTAATTACAGTGGGTTTATTAGTCAGGATAGTGCAAAGTCTACATATTTCAATAGTTCATAGCACATAGTTTTAATGGATGTAAAATCCATGCTAATAAAATCCTAATTTTTTATCTGTAAGATGGGCAAGGAAATAAAAAAGAGCCACTAGTGTTAACAGGGTTGTGGATTTTTCATCTTTAAATGTTATAGTATTCTTCTGTAATTTTTTTCTTGGTTCTCAAAATAATTATAATTTTATCAAACATAGTAATTCTCTTCAAAGGGAAAATAGTGGAAAAGTGGGGTCCCTCCAGTTCTATTGTAATCGATTCTTATTTTGTAGAAGGATATCAATTGGAAAAATTGAACTACAGTTTTTAAGAATCACCATGCTGTCTGTATATTCAAGCTTACCTTTAGGACAATTGACCATTGAAATGTCTCAGAAACAAAGAAATCAGGGATTGTGATTGTTTTTACAGTTCCCAAAAAGTTTCTCACTCTGTATGAAGGAACATATTCTCAGTATTTTTGCTGAATTTACTCAGACCAACTTAGAGATATTTGAGTAATTTTCCAGAGATAACATGTTTAAGAAACCCATCAACTTTAATTTTTTTTTTTTAACTTTAGCCCTTTTTAAAAATAGATTTTACCAACAGATTGTCTACTATCATTTTGACATTATAGTCAGGAAATTAATTTGAAAGTTATAAAACTAGCCCATAAAATTAGCAGTGAAGTCATAATTAAGTGTTATAATATAGAAACAGCATTGACAAATTGTGAGATTATAGTAAAATCCCAACATAAGAGATGAGAGTTTTCTGGCTGATGCTTATTGTAATTGATAGAATTAGAAAGATGAGCTTTTAGAATGTTTCATACCAGAATAGAACATACCTGAAATTTTATCTCTGGTGCCCAAGTAGAAAGAATTAAAGAAGAAAAAAATTTTACACAGTATTCTGAACCCATGAGAATTGACAGAACATAAATTGTAGCCTAATGTACTATATTGTACATGTATATAAGCACAGATACTTTTCAAAATATTTACTAAGTCCTGCACTGAGCACTTAATTTGGTGCATATTTTTAGGCATATGATGCAGAAGAATGCTCATAGCTACACTGCCTTATGCTGTCACTCCTCCTGAAATCAGGCTTGTAACAAAATCATTATCTTTATGCACATTCAGGTCACAAGCAGAGCAATATATGATTAGCTTTATGATTTAATCATGCAGTTATGAAAAAGACTGATTTAATTTTACTACTGATTTAAATTGCACTTTTAAACAGAATAATCTATGTTTCTTCTAAAAATATTAAAACATCCAGTACTGAGAATCATCAAGATTGGAAGAGACCTTCAAGATCCTCTAATCCAACCATCGGCCCATCACCACCATAATCACCCCAAAACCCTATCTCCAAATACCACATCTAGATGTCTCTCAAGCATCTCCAGGGATGATGATTCCACCACATCCCTGGACAAATTACTTCAATGGCTAAGCACTCTTAAAGTGAAAATCTGTTCCTAATATCTAACCTGAACCTCCCCTGGTAAAACTTGAGACCCTTCCCTCTTGTTGTTTCACTTGAGATATGGCAGAAGAGATTGATCCCCACTTCACTACAATCTCTTTTAAGGTAATTCCAGGGAGAAATGAGGTTTCTCCCTTGCTCCCTCACTCCTAAACAGAGGTCAACCTTTATTTCAAAGTGTCAAATAAACCAATTACCACATTTTCTTTGAATCGAGTTTCTGTAAATATGAGTCTGGTCTTCATAGTTACGCACAGGGCACTGTATAATGCCTTCTTTTCCTCTGAGAAGGAAAAAGACCCTTAAACATTTTCTCCCTTTGGCAAACACCTTCTGAAATGCTTTACTAATTGCTTCCAGTAGCAATGATACTGTACAGTGCTACTGAGCCCAGGGAATGGAGGCCCTATAAAGTGTATAGCATTAATAACCTCTGGAAACAAATAAGTAAATTATCTGTCCAGTGTGACCCCTTAGGGAAATGGAAATTACTTCTCTGTGTAAAACCTCTTTGGGCCTGCAAAGCTCTCAAAGATATTTAAATCAAAAGAAACCACATGTGCTTGTCAATATTTATCAGGAAGATCTATAAAAATATACAATATACTGTAGTTTAGGGTGGTCATTAATATTTTTATTAAGAGTTTGAAGTGATCAATAAAGACACTGTGATACAGGAGCATATCTCCTGTCTTTTTGTCAAAAAGTGAATAAGAGTATTTTACAAACAATGATTTTTAGAGATTCTTCTGAGTTTATTGTAGTATGAGCCAAGCAAGGAATGGTGTTCTATCTGGTTTACATTTTATAAGAAGTGGATAAGGCATCTGCCTTATCCTATCTGGATAACAATTGTATAATCTTACAGAGTCTTAACTAAATATTGATGTGAAGCTTCAGTTCTATTTCATGATGTACAGGAGGACTATTGAATAAGAAAGGAAAATTTTTGCAGTTTTTGTATTAAGCTATTAAGCAAGTGTTTAGAGAGGGAAGAAAAGACTGAAATGTCGGATTCTAGGATACAGAAAGCTGCAACTACTCTGAACTAAAGGTAGCTTGAAAAAAAATAAAAAGGCAATACAAAGAATAACACTGTGTCTGAAAACACGCTCCTGCTATAATTTTTTCTGCTCTTTATGGCTGTCTTCACATGTCAACCATGAGCTGGTAAGGTTTGATTTGTATGTAGGAGTATTTATTACTATATTTTAATTTTCATCAGGCATGTTATTGTTTATGACATAAAATATTATTTTTGACCACAGTTTTCCAGGAATTATAAGTGATGTATTTTTTTAAATGGGAAATGTGACATAGCAAATAATTTCTAGAAAGTGTGATAGTTTTTCTAAACCATCATATTCCTAGTAGAAATTCTAATAAAAATAAAAGGGCAGTGGAGTGAGAAAGACGTGCCCCTCGAAAGTGGGTAAAACTTTTTGTCTTGTTTGTGTCAGATACTGATTGAAGAAAAAAAGAACTTGAATTTTGCCTTTCTCTATTCCTTGGTAAATACCAACAATGCAATAGAGGTTCAATTCATTTAGCCCTCTGAGTGTGGGCAGAAGTGCTCTATGAGTTACTTCTCTTGAGCACACTCCCACAAACACAACAGATTGTGACTCTCAAATTGAATGATTTTATTTTTCTATATTCAGATTAAGTTTTATTTGAGAACATAAACAGTATCATGAACTGAACTGAAGGACTAGATATGGTACAGACTTCACAAAGCAAATAAGACATGTTTTTTTTCCTGGAGAAGCAGGCAAGTCTAGTTTTAGACATGACAAAACCAGTGAGCATAACAAATAGTGTGGGATGGTGGAAGCTGAAGAGGGTCGCACTAAGCTTACGAGGTTACTTGAGTTCATTTCATGCATATCTTGGTAGTGTGACTGTTCCATTGGTATATGACATTTTTTAAGCTTCTGTAAATATTCCAGAAGTATCTGGAGAGGCAGCTGAAAGAAGAGATGTGTCTAAGATTTAGTAGAAATAAAAGAGGTGATTAATTCTGCATAGAAAATAAGGGTCTATATTTGTGTACATGTTCTTTTGTTTTTCTTTGTGACCTTCTAGCTATCAAAAGACATTCAAATGATCCGTGTAATCTATGTGGAGGCACATTTTAGACTTTATCTTTTGCTGGATATGTAAATATAGCTTTGTAGAATAACTCCAGGGCAATGGTTAGTTACCATTTAAGCCTTATTGTAGCTCCCGCATGGGGCATGGGGAGGTTCTTTGTGTTGTGTGAAGGCAAGTGCTCAAACTGTTTACCAGAACTCAAATCTCATCTCCCAGAGGAGGATTCTTAGTATAGGAAGTAAGCCAATTCTGTTTTGGCGGGTTAATCTTGACTAAGGTCATAATGTTTGCTTAGGCACTCAGTCCCTTCTGCAGCAGGATAAGGAGAGAAAATAGGATGAGCACGCCCATGGGTTGAGATAAAAGCAGGGAGTTGCTTACCAGTCGTTGTCATGGGCTGAAAAAAATCCAGAAGGTGAGACATACAGACATGGAGAAAACACCTTGCTCCCACCCTTTTCCAAGTTTCACTTTACTCCTTCACTTTAGGTTCCTCTGTCCGCCCCCAGACACAGAAGGGAGCTTGAGGGGCAGTTTATGTCTACTGGCCCAGGTTCAGTAGATGGACTCTTATTCTAGATTTTAACCTCTGAGAGAAGTGCCCTCCATATCAGAAGCCAAGTTCAAACCTGCTCAGGCTGAGGAGGGCCTGTAATGCAAAAGTTGCTTAGCTGGCTGGCTTAGACACTCTGTATGTTTAAAAGAGGTCTTCTGTTCTGTTAGACACAGGACTCATGGAGGGCTCAGCATTGTTAATCAGAGGAACTCACTATGCATCCCTGGACAAGGCATAAGCTTATGATGTCAGGCCTCTGTTTCTAAACGTTTTCTGTTATATGGTTGCAGGCCTGGGACAGTCACCCCTCAAGATGAGCTTAAAAATCCTGAGGAGAGGATGTGCAGCACACTCCTGAAGGCAGAGAAAGATGAAGTCTTAAAAATAGGACTTAGTGACCTCTAAAAACATCAGTGTGTTATCAACACTGCTACCATACTGCACCCAAAACTGAACATCATGCCAGCTTATACCAGTTGCTAGGAAGAAAATTGACCCTATCCCAGCAAAAAGAATTTACAGATTGCTTGACATTTAAGTATTTCTAAAAAAGAGAGGAGGATTTTCCAAAGTAGTAAATTTTTTATTTCTCCCTTTTTTTTCAATATACCCAGCATAAACGATGTGTGGGTAAACAATAATAATGTGATCTGCTAAAGATGTAAAGATAAAGATATGAAACAGCTACATATAGGCTATTTAGAAAGAAAATGCAAATAAAAAATATTAGAATTATTGTGAATAATCTGGTTTTGGAAATAGCACCCAATTATTAGTTAATATTGAGACAGAGGAATAAAGGAATCTAAATCAAGATTCAAAGATTCTCAGGTATGTTAAGAGCCTAAAGAGCAAAGCATACAAAGGGGAAAACTACATAGAAGACATAATTTTACTTATGTTGCCACAAAGGGGATAAAATGTTTTCTAACACAATACTCTAGTTTTCTGAGTTTTCCCCTTAGATACAGAAGTCAGGAAAGATTGTGAATCTTGTGAAAACCAAACACTTTTAACATCTCCCCTACCATACCATACTTGAGATATCTCGAAAATCTCCTAGAATATTTTTTGTAAGATTTCAATGTATTTAGCAACAGTCAGGACACATTGATTGTGGGAGAAGTCTACAATCACTGTGAAGTTCATACATTAAAACATAGTAATTTTAAACAAGTTTTCTTCAGATTCTTGACTGTCATTTAATATTTAACTCTATTGACATTTCTTCTGTTCAAGAAATGGATGGACTAATGTTCTGGGAATTGAAAAATTATTTAAAAACTGAAACCAGCATATATAATAAGTTAAGCAATAGGAACTTGACTAATACTTCAAAAATTTTTAGGTTGTATATATATCTTTGACTCCTATTTCCACATACATTAATCTTTAATTGTGATGGCAATATACTATGTCTTTAAAACGGAATAATAATGGATTTTAATAAATCCTTAATTCACATCAGTGGAAACAAATATTTCGGCTATCATAAACTTATTACAATTATCACATAATAGTTAAGAATTTTTTATGTGTTATTTAATTTTATTTAAATTTGTTTATTAATTTAATTTTCATTTAAAAAACCAACCTTTATAGTTTTGGTTCTGAATTGAACTATGACTTACCTACACATTTCTCTAGTCCCCAAGACTCTTTGGATTTTACTACAGGACTAGTAGTTAATACAGCAGAAAAAACTGAGAAGTTCCAAAAATCACCAGGTATTACCTATTGCTGGGTTATGTTACTCCTGTATGATTCATGTTACTTATAATAGAAGTTTATTAAATAATTTTTATATTATTTGCTTATAAGATAATTGTGTTTGGTCTTTTTTTTTCTTTTTTCATATTAGTCAGGAGGCTAAAGTTGTATAAAAATGGGAAAAGATATTCATTCATTTAGTGAAGATTTTGGTTCTGATCCTTCAGTAGCTTATGTATTTGTATTTAAACTCTGACTTAATTGGATTTAACAGGATCCAATCCATGTTCAAAATTAATAGTGCCTACAAGCAATTTAAAGGTATAGGGGGTAAACACATAGAACAAAATTCTGTAAAGACTGTATAACTTGTGCATTAATTTTGTGCCTTTCTAGACTTTAGATTGAATGATATCACCTAAATTTAGAAGACTTATATATATTTTAGCTACTTAATAAATGATTTACATCAAGTTAAATTTCTAGTCAATGGGGAGGTGATGGTGATTCAATGGTACTGCTCCAGATGGGGAATTATTTTTGTATATAAAAGAGGTGTTAGATGATTAGTTCTTTTCAGAAAGCAGCAAAAGCATGGCTGCTGTATGAGGGAAGATGATGTAGAAGACGACCACAGTGCAAGCAAGGCTTTTACTGTACTGAGAAATGTGTCTGAGCAGGGCAGGGGTGTTGGTAATAATAGTTTCTGTTGACAGCCCAGAAGTCATCAGGTGTGACAATGAATGTCACAAGGTGAGATAATGGAGGAGTCAAACAAAAATCTCCATTTTTCTAAAAGCTATAATTTAGGAAAAAAAGAAATCGAGGCTTTAATAAGGAGAAGTAGTAACATGTTTTATTCTTAAGCGTAGTATGTTACAATAAAGCATCCATCTCATATCCTGGATGTTCTTGAAAAAGTGTTGAAATATTGTAATTTGTCAGTTCTTAAGCAGTAAGATATGGATTGAGGGTGTAGTCCTGCACAGAAGCCCATTGTAAAACAATGACTAGAGGAATCATTCTTACCCTTTGCTCTAGTGGATGGGAGAATGTATAATTTGCTAGAGCTGAGATTAGCGCTCATAGTTTGTTGTGTTCAGCAATACCCAGCACTGGATCAGTGTGCTCATCAGTTCATGAAGAAGATGGGGTAAGATTCTTTTGATGAAGCCTTACAACTTGTAAAATCTTTGTGGCAATGATTTTACAGTGAAACCTGTTGTCTGCTCACTTCTTGGTCTGATTATGCAAAAGAGATGTCTATGTTCATGTAAGTGGGTAATCATATTTTCTTTACTTTTCTTCATAGACTTGATACAGAGAAAAGTGGGGAAATTTGACAGGTTTGAAATAATGCTGCAATAGTATAAGCAGTGTAATTTTGTGCTGTGTCTGTGGCATATATTGCTGAGCTGCGCAGAATGTGTTGGTGACATCATGCTCTAGATAATATTTTAGTAATACTCTTTGCTCCTAATTTATTTACATGTTCGTTTTTAAAAACACAATAGCAACATTGAGTTTGAAATATCATTGAAAAGAATGTAGTTAAAATAAACTAGGCACAGCTAGCAGTAAATAATCTCATAAGTCCCTTAACTTATACTTGCATCATACTTCTTTGCAATCATATTTTCTTTTTCTCCCTTGCCTATTTTCATAATTCCCTGAGTATGGGAAGTTTTCTATATGACTGTATCAGACCAAGAATTAAGTTTATTGCATTTGATTGTTGTCTTGGAATTTCAAGCTATCTTACAGAACACAGATTTTTCTTAGCCTTTCCATAGTGGTTATGCGGCTCCTATTTGGGTTAGAACAGAAGGCAGTATCACGTCAGAGATAAGGATGAAAAATTTTGTCAGTATGGATTTTTAAATAAGAATTGAAGTCCAGGTGCTATAATGATAGCTGATAACTCTTAGCTAAATATTCAGCATTAGCCTGTGTTTTAAAAATCTCTTGTGTTTTGCTTTTCTGATACTGAGGGGAAAAAGTAAAATAATAAATAAAATAAATATAAAATAATTAGGAGAAAAAAAGAACAAAAAAGCTGGTTTAGACTTTCTGGAAGAGTTCTCTGTACGAATTTAAGAGGTAGCATGCTGAATATGATTTAATGACAGTATCTGATATTTGTTTTGCAAATATCTGAAAGCAACAGATGAAACTCAAATGGCCTGTATATATTACTAATGGGTCCAAGCAGTCTTTATCCCACAAGGAGTATCCCTACTGGTGTAAATGCAGTTCTGTGTAATATTCCTAGGCAGCTGTGTTTTGGTATAATGAAAATGCAATTACAAATATTACGCCACTAGTCCATTTTCTCTTCTCTCTAAATTGTAGGGTTTGGGTTTTCTTCTTTTTTTAACAAGTTGCATTGCTCTCCAGAAAATACTGCTTAAATTAAAAAAAAATGTCTTTTTTACCTCCATATATTACAGTCTATATTAAGCATATTTATTAATTTGCTTTCAAAACAAAATACTATCTTCATACTATCATCAGAGATAAACTGACAGGTTTCAATTTGAGAGCTATTGAAATTGGCATAGGGTACCCTTTATACATTCTCAGCAGCTTTGAATTGAGTTGATTTCTATAACCATGTTAGACCACACCTTTTATGAGAGCAACTGAAAGCAGCAGTCGGTGTGTGACAGGATGTACTTCCCTGAGTGTAGTGGGTGAACAAAAACCCTGTATCTACAATCACATTTAAGGTCATCTAGATGGCATCCCATGGCTCCCTATAAGACTACATTTTATTTACAGACCAAAACTGTAGAAACTGTTCTAGTTTACCCAGAATTAGTCATGTCTCTTCCTGAGTTAGCCTCAAACTGGACAGTGGAAAGGAGGAGTGTGTGCCTGCAGGTCAAGAATTAAGGGACAGAATCTTGTAATATCATCACCAGACTCCCTGTGCCAGGAGTGCAAAAAAATCAAGCTCCTAAATAAAAAGAGAAGCAGAAATGCTAGCAGTAGATCACAGTTAATATTATGACAGGTTCTGAAGTCAAACAGGCTCAAGGAGTAGTCTAAAACTAAAGCACTGATCGAGCTGGTGGGGTGTCCAGGGTCCTGTGGGCACCATCTGGCCTTCATGGATAAATAAATTTTCCTATCCTGGAGATTTTTCTTGCTTTCTATACAAATTAGTTATCATGTGTAGATTGTTCTTCCAGACCTTTCTGAAAATGGGTTTGAGGGCTTTGGAGGTTTTGGAGGTCTTGATCCACCTGTACTGAGTCAGCCTTTGATCAGTAGTCCATGACTACTTTTTGACCTCTGTCCTGTGCTTGAACCGGACTGTGTTGTGCTTATTTCCAGGAGCCAGAACAAGGACATTTGTCCCAGAAAACGCTGCCATATCTCCAATGTACCCATTCTCCAGTCACATCATATTCTTTATCACAACATGATCTTACCAACAATCCTTGGTTGCCTTCACGGCTGTTCAGCTATACGTGTTTGGGACACACACATAAGATCCCTTGTCTTCTGGGCTTCTACACTACTATTTCAAATGCTGTGTGAATACAGAGTATAATAAATTATAATCTGTCTCAAATAATTTGCGGTTCTGAAGTAGGTCTGTCTGATCATTGGGCATACTAATTTTAATTTCTAATATCATGGCATATACCTAAAGTGGAATTAAATTTAACACAAATCTTTCCCTCCTGTGGATTGCTGAGATGGCTGACTTTCAAACATTATTTGCACTACCCAATAATTTCTGGAGAATGCTTGTATCTTTTCAGTGGGCGGCAGCAATTAGGAAAACTGAAACTCAGGTCTTGTAAAGTTCATTTATTTTTTAAAGTATTTCAGACACCTGAAGGTGTTAGAAATTAAGAGAGTGTATCTGAAGTGTTAGAATAAATAAATAGAAGTGGGTAAATGGGAAGAGTACCTGTTATCAGTGGTCAGAAAAAAAATCAATCTTCAAAATTGCATCTGTTCATTGCAGTTCTCTTTATGCTTGTTCTCTTGATTGAACTAGTGTTCTGCATTTAAATTAGTAGGAATGTAGTCCTTTAATCAAGGAACGTGATTATTCCCATAATAGAATTTATTTTACCACATTTAAATACTGTGAGCAGTTCTGGGACCCCCGACACTTGAATAAACTTGAGCAAGTGGAGTCTGGATAAGAAGACTTGTGAAAGGAGGCTGGGGGAGCTGGTTCTTTTTTAGCATCAGGCAGAAGGAATTTTCCTAACAGTCACTTTCTATAAGAGAAACTGATCAGAAAAGGTGGAGTTCTTTATACTTGGAAACAAAGGAGGTTCTAGCCTGACTTAAAGAAAAAAAAAGTCATTGTATGATAACTAAACATGGGAATGTTTTTCCCAAGAAGTTGCAGAATTCTTGCCTTTGGGCATTTTTGAGACCTGACTGAACAGTCCTCTCTTGTGAAATAGTGGACATTGCCCTGAGCAGGATCCTGGCTTATAAAACCTGCTAGGTGAACCTGTAACTGTGATTTATGAATATTTATTGCAATAGGCTAAACAGCATGAAACTTGCACACATATATAATACATACAAAAAATTTATTAAAGCATCCACACCTGAAGATTATTACACTACACAGTCTAATATCATTGATCATCCTTAAATAAGGAGGAACAATATTTATCCATAATAGGCCAGTATTAATTTGCCTTACATTCTAAGTAGAGAATTCTGAAACTATAAGACTCAGATTGCGTTGTTTCTTTTTCCTAAAGCCATCTTGTGTGTTGGGTTGTTTCTTCCTTTCTTTACAACTTTGGACAATTTTTCTGTGCTTCAGTATAATATAAAAGTAATTAAATAAGATAAGCTATCAGACCAAAAAGGTAAAACTACCAAGTTATGTTTTAGATTGTTCAATATTGTCGCAATCACTAAAATAACACTTGAATATTCATATTTATTTTAAATCTCTAAAATGTGTTTGCTTTGTCTAGCAAACATTGTCCTCACAAGGAAAAGGTATTTTCTAATTCAATCTTCAAATATCTTTCAGCAAAAGAGTATAAAAACCTGCTTCAGTTTCATAGACTGTTTGGTTTCCATGTTTTATTGGATTGACAATATGACATGAAAGGTACTTAGATTTTTAATGAGACAGTAAACTTCTGATCTAGTTTTACTGTAAAGTTATAGAAGAATTCAGGTCACTATGTTTAATTAGAACCCAAATAACATTTTTGAACAGCCTATCAGTATTACTTTGGAGACCCAAATGAAACAGTTCTTTGTCAAGTAGACACTTTTAAGATGAGAGGTGTTTTAACATTACATTAAGAGCTTAAAAGTGGAACATTTGATTTTCTGTATTTTAATGTGTTTGAAATACTATTGTGAAGAAAATTGTATTTTTCAAAGTGACAGATGAATTATTCAGATAGCTTTGATTATAAGATACATCAAAAAAATTCTTCCGTAAAGGCTGCCTATCTGAGGGATTTTAACAGAGTGGCTTTAATGATTTGAGAAATTATGAAAATACTTTATTGATTTAATAATGAAAATCTGTTATATTTTTAATTATTGTGCTGGTGTTTTGGACTGGTTCCATTCTACTGTGTTGCAGTGATTTTCATTTATTTTTGCTCAAATATATTATGCACATGAATTAACTTGTATTCATTATCAAAGATTTAAAGACATGATTTAAGCATAAAATAAAAGTCCCTCTCAACAGTGTGCCTCCAAGTCCAGGCATGGTGATTAAATCTCTTAAATGATTAGAATAATCCTGCGCATTGGATTTAAAATTTAAAGTTCTACAAAAGTATCATGAGGTAGAGAGAACTGAAAATCCTTTTTTCCAAAAGAAATTGTAACAAAGAATAATTTATCTAGACATGTTTGCTTGTTTTAACTACAATTGATAAAATACCATTTAGATATGAACCCGTCATAATGCACAGCAATTGCAAAGCCATGAATTATAATAGATTGATTGTATATAATCTGCTTGTAATCTATTGCCAGACTCAGACATCTTTTTACGATCTTTATTCTATCTATTTTTGAGATAATTAATTTGTCTTTTCCTTTATGTTTATGTTTATCTTTTTCTTTTTCTTTTTTTTTTTCTTTTCTCAGAGCCTGGCCCTGCAAGGTGCTTGTGAGTGTCCCCAGCTTCTTTTGGAAAACCTTTCCAGGGATGCTACTGTGCACCTCACAGGACAGGATGCAATTCCTTTAACTTGCTATAGTATTTTTTTTCTGTGAATTATAGTATTTATTACTCTTGTTCAATGATTAACAATGCCACTTTTACAGCTAACGATATTTTTTCTGTTATATTCATTATTTGTAATTTTGATAAGAAGAAACATTTTGCTAATGTGTATTTTTCTAGTTAATTTCTGTGATTTAACATATATTATATTTTCTTTCAAGATGCAAAATACTGACACAGTGGTTATAAGAACCTAATCCTGAATAGGAACAATTGTCGGTAATTCTATTGGTGTCGATAGAAGAGTAAATGCTTTGATGTTTACAGGTGGCACTTGGAACCTTTCAGAACCTAACTGTATGCAACTTTATTAGTATCAGCAATAGTTAAGAATGTGAATGTTCAATATTGTTTTTTCTTTTAATGTTGCTGTTAAGTATAATGCAATCACACTGTGAAAACTTTCAATCACTATTTTCTTTGTAACCTCTCTTGTTTTTCTTTTTCTTTTGCAGCAGATTTGCTGGATAGACTTTGTGATGGCTGCATTTTAAATCTGTTCTTTTTTTTTCTGTCAATTACCACAGGTTTAGTCCCTATGAGTGGTATAATCCACATCCTTGCAACCCTGATTCAGACGTGGTGGAAAACAATTTTACCTTGCTAAATAGTTTCTGGTTTGGAGTTGGAGCTCTCATGCAGCAAGGTATACGACTCAGTCTGCTCTTTCTCTTGGGCACCATGTCCCACTTTTTGCTGGGGGTAACAGTTCTCTGGCCCAAGTCACTTGCATGGGTGCCTCTGTGCATGTAGCCATAAACCAGCTTTTTTATGATCATTCAGGCATTCCCAAACACCACCTTAGAAATTAGTCTGAAGACAGATAAAAAAATTAAAACTTAAAAAAGTACAGCATAGTCATTAAGCTAATTTCCTAAACAGGAAACCCTTACCTCATAATTAAATGAGCTGATCTGTCCATTGCCTAAAAAACCTCCATTTAAACAACCTAAAAAATAGTATATCTTTGTCGGATAAGAGTATAATGTAAAAATCTATAATTTGTTTAATTTTGGTTTAGACAAAATGGTCAACACTGAGAAACTGATGCCATTGCTGACAATAAAATTGGCAGCCGTGTGGTCATCCTGCTCAGAGTAAAACCAACAACCAGTTTTAACTATAACTGTCTTAGTAAAATGCTTAAGCACATTCTTAAAAATGCTTTCCTTGCCATATTCCTCTTATTTTGAAAGCATACCAAATATATAGATCCATAAAA
Source organism: Notiomystis cincta (assembly GCA_013398075.1). NCBI lineage: Eukaryota > Metazoa > Chordata > Aves > Passeriformes > Notiomystidae > Notiomystis > Notiomystis cincta. The sequence goes on from VZRX01003921.1 coordinate 570,661, forward strand.
ATATATCACCATTTTATTACTCTTTTCCATAAGGATTTGAACACAGTCATATAATATCAGACACATTTGAATAGTACAGATTCAATTTTTGCTCTGGCATTTCACTGGGCAATATAGTGTAATACAAAAGATTGTTAGTCCTTTTAAAGAACCATTGAAAGGAATGACCTTTCTGGAAAAATAACCATTACACATCTCCATGAAAAAAATCATAGAAAATGTTGGCAGGAACAAGTGCATATCGGTAGAGTTGTTTTAATGGATATACCTGAGGAACAATTTTTAAAACTTCCCATTATAAGTACACCTGCTATAAATAAATCCTGGATTTTACTCATCAAATGAATTCATGAAGCTTTCCTGTAACTGCAGTAAATATTCTGTCATATATCAGGTTGGTAGGCTTAAAAAGTCTCTAATACCTCAGTGAAAAGAGTGCTGTGCTCAGAAAAGCATGAATTAATGGGTAAAAAGAAGTCAGGATTTCAAATCAGAAATAAAAATAGATCTATAGTTGGCTAAGTGTTTACTATCAACTAGCTTGTCAATAAGCATTTCAAGAAATTACATAGTTGAAGCATAATTACCAAATACATGTTTGTAAGATAATAATTGCTTTCAAGGAAGTTATCAAAATAAAGGATACTGAATGAAAGAAGGTATTTTGAATTCCATTCACATTTCTCATGATTCTAGGAATCTCTATCACTGCTGAATTTTATTTCTTACATGGCTGTAGCTTCTTCATATTTCTGGATAATGGAAAAAGCAGTCTAGATTTTCACATCATCTTTTTGCAAGAAAAAGATATTTTAGTCTGGAACATCTATACATTTTCTTTGAGAATCAAAATAAGAAAAACTCCCCAACCTTTATATTAAAAGGTATCTTTGGAGGATAATAGTTTTCCTTGAAGGAAAACTAGTTTTTCAGAATTAAGGCTGACCCTCTGTCCTTGGCTGATATTATTTTACCTTTACTCAATTCATCCTTTAATAAGCCTTAAAGACACCCTTTTAAGGATGCAGTATCAGTCTTGATTTTGATGATTGCTTTAAAAAAAATTCTCAAAAACCTAAAGTCACCTGAAAGTAGGCTTTTAGATAAGCATGGAAGTTCTCACCTAGTAGCAATAACTTTCCACTAGAAACAGTCTAGGAACGCTTGGGCCGTACTCAGATTAAGTTACTAAGTGCTGCTTCTTTGCAAAAGATTTGCTTAGTGCTGGAGGATACATGATAGAGGAAACTCATACATGTCTTGCTGGCACCTCTCGCTCCCAGGAAACTGTGGGATATAGTGCTGGACATGACGTTACCTTGGGTACATGACAGTCAGCCCCTGACCAGGCTCTGTTTCATGGGCCCAGGTGGCACTCGGTTTCAGTCCTTGGTAAGGTATGAACTTGTGGTAACTTGGGGAACTGCGGCGAATGTCTCCACTCTTCTTTTCTTTCCAGTCCTATCTGACTTTACTGGTGTTGGTTTTTAAATGAAATGAGAGCAATTAAAAGAGTTCATGGTAGTGGGCTTGTTGGGAAATATCTCTTAGTGTTATGGTGTCTAAGTGTCTGACTAACAGGGCCTAGGAGCAACTACATCAGACAGGTACTTTTCTACTTTTTCCCTTGCAGAATTCTAGGCAGAGTCTGGCGCTGGAGTTGGCTGTCATGTCCAAGTCTGTCAGCCTTTTTTGTTTGAAACAGCAAGGGTAAGATGAACTGCAGGGTAAGATGGGCTGTTTTTGAATACAGTAGTCCAGTTATGATACCACTTCTTTTTTCCTTTTCTTTGGTTTTCTTCCTCCCTCCCTTCCTCCCTCCCTCCCTCCCTCCCCAGTCCTTCTGTTCTTTTTTTGGCATTAAGTTTGGAAGTTTGACATAATCTTTCACTTATATGAAGATGTGTTACCTTGCTGGACCAGTTCCTTAACTAATTCAATATAAGCACTAAAATTTAACAGGAATAAAATAGTCCATCTTGCCTTCATTCCATTTTACCCAGGAGATGTAAGAGCAAACATAGTAACCAATTAACAAAAAGGGGTTGTTTCGGTACAGTGGTATAGTGGATATGGTGAAACTGTTTCCTTGAAAACAAGTTTCCAGGCACTTCTAAAAGATTTTACATAAAGTTCTTAAAATGAAGCTTGAAATTGTTTATTTGACATCATTAGAAATTTCATTTCATTCAATTATAACATTATGGAAAAAATCCATACATGCTCATTTATAATAAATATTTGTAATTATATATTACAGTGAATTTAATTTATTCCTATTTTTAGTAATTAGGCACAAGAGGAGTTTATGTGCTTTAATTTGTCTCATTAGGCTCTAAATTAGCATTAAAAATTATGCAAATTACTATACAGTATCTGTCTCCCCCTCCATTCTTTAGTGCCATGAGCAGGCAACTCCAGCAATGCATTATAATCTATCTTTATCTAGTTTATGCATAGAAGTTTAATATTTTTATTGCTACTCTATCAAGTTGAAGTGTGTGGCATAGCCACTCATATTTATATGAAATTGTGGGGCTAAACATAGAGATGGGAGATGTTAATTTTTTTATCTAAATATTTAATAAATGATCCTTTACAGCAATGCAGATGACAAAACTCAAAAGCATATTTATAATAGATTCAAGATTTTGTTTTTCAGATATGAAATCTTTTATTTCACATCTGGTCCCTTCATCAATTGCTTATTTTTCCTGGAAAGCAAGTTGAAGAAACTAACTGCTTTTTTCGTATTGGTATTTTTATATATATATTTAGAAATTTTTAAATGGCACAGATCATTAAATCTCCCATTACTATCTTTTGATTCCCACAGCTCCAAAAAGATCTGTCTTTATATATTTAACCAGTTATTTTTCATTTCAGTTGTGTGTGTTTGTACAAGCAGTACATGTAAACCTGTAGCTTAAAGATTTTTTTGCACAGTGATTCCATCTCCCCACTGTGGCAAAAAGTGCTGAACACTTATTAATTGTTTTCTGTGCATCCGTTTCACCTTTCTCCCCTGGTTTTCATTAGGTTCTGAGCTCATGCCTAAAGCCCTCTCCACCAGGATAGTGGGAGGCATTTGGTGGTTTTTCACACTTATCATCATTTCCTCGTACACTGCTAACCTAGCCGCCTTTCTGACAGTGGAGCGCATGGAGTCCCCCATTGATTCTGCGGATGATTTGGCCAAGCAGACAAAGATAGAGTATGGGGCAGTTGAAGATGGAGCAACCATGACTTTCTTCAAGGTAAGCTTTATATTCTGTTTGAGAAGATGCCATGCCCTGGTTTTGGGGGGAAAGCTTCTGCACCTTGCTGAGGGGCAACTGGTATGATTCCTGATACTGTCAAAAAGAAGTGAAAACATTTTTTTGTCATGATTAAAAAGATAGAAAAGGAATCAAATAAAAAATCTCTCACAGAAAACAAGAACTTTCTTTGATGATTTTATTTTAAAGCATTGGATTTATAGCAGTGAAGTATATGAAGAAACCTGAATACTTTGCTCAAATCTTCTATAGCTGTGTAGAAGATTAAGATTTGTCATATTAAAAGTTAATTTTAATTCAGCAGCACTATACCTAATTGTAGTCTTTCCTAAAGAAACACTAAGGATACTAGTGGCTCTACTGAGAAAAACTTTTTGGACTTTGTAATTTTGAGGAACTTTTGAATGAAATTTTGTGTCCATGTAAAAAGCTCAGATTATTCTAGTTTTTCTGTTCCTTTTAATCTGCTACTAAGCTAATTCAATTTCAAATATAGCTAAGTGTGATATTGAATTAGAGGAAAATATTTCTCGTCTAGATTCATCAGGCATTTAAGCAGACTTAAATTAGTGATAAGTATTTATGAAGGGAGAGAAGATGATTTGTTCTCTAACTCCTTGTGTTGGATAGCACGGAGGTATCTCAGATCTTCCAGAGAGCGGTTTAACAATATTTGCATGATCTTTGGCAATTTGTAAAGACTTTTGGCTAATATAATCTAATTTTAAGAGTTATTATGCTATGACCTAAAGCTCTACATTGGCACATTATGCTATCACCTAAAGCTGTCACATTGGCATATTTGATCAGCAATCTGAGGAGCAAGGTAACTTTTAAACTGGTGCAGAAATTGAAGACAATGTATTTAATTTCTCTCATGAAATTCAGAGAGCACAAAATTTGTTTACATATTAAGGCTAAATAATCTCTAATCTTACGGCCATAGACCTTGTACCCAAAGCACCCACATAGATTTAAATTAAAAAATAAATAATTTATAAGGCTTTCAGCTTCTGCTTGGAAATAAAAATCAGTTTACCTCCAATATTTCAGAATGCTTCAGGCTGTTTAACTTATGCATTGGGAATGTTCTGAGTATTCACCTCAGAATACTCGTTGGAAAAGGAGCTGTTGAAATTGATAGAAGTGACTAATCAATTAGAAGTCTCTTCATGTCAGGAAATATGTGAAACAGTTAAAAGTAATAACAGTGAAAATTTAAAGACTGAATTTTTTAGAAGAGATTAAATTATTTTTATCTTGAGACATGAAGAAATAATAAAAGATGTTTATTGAATTACCAGAAAATACTAGAGGAATTTAACTTAATTTTAGTATGGCAGAAAATTTTGATCTAATTTTATTTCAGGTTCAAACTGGACACTAAAATATTAGGAAGAAAGTTTAAATTTTTAGTTTTCATCCTCATCCTTAATTTCCTTATTCACTTTTTTTTTTTTAAATACCCCTAATGTGGGTTTTCGAAGTTTGTAAGTGAACAGAGACTGTTCCTCTTTCTCTGGACTTTTTGTCCCTCTGCATTCTAATAAAGTACTCCCTTTTCTGGGAGCACAATTATTCCTTTCTTCTCTCTATTCTTCTGTTTACGTTTGTGCAGATATACTTTGTGATTATCTAATATATTCTATCCAAGAACTAAAGGGACCTTAGGTCCAGTGAAATAGCATTTTCACATCCTTCATTGAAGACTTTTCTTTGCAGTTGAAATAACCTAGACTTAAACACAACAAATTTAGGATGTCAGATCACATAATTTAATACTACTTTTTTTACATGAATGAATTCTCCTCCTTCACTAGGAGAGAAAAAGAGAAATCATAAGAAAAGATAGAATTTCTTTATTCAGCTGACAAATTCTAGGTCAAATTAAGTTTTATTCTGTCGAACACATATATTTTATGGACTTTATGATTTGAAATATTTTTCTGTTGTTTACTGTCTCATCTAGTAGTACATTAATTTATATTATTTACTACTACTATTAATATTTTTATTATTAATGGAAATTATTTACCTACTGAAATTAATCCAATCTTAAGCATTAGATGTAGCTACATCTGTTCTTACAGATTGTCAATAAGTGAAAATCATGCTCCAAAAAAACCGTAAATGAAAACGATACAATCTCATTTGATTCATTCAGTGTCTGAAGAAATGTCCAGGAGAACAATTGATGTAAATGCTATTCACTAGAGCTACCTGCATAAGGAATGCAGGTTAATTACATATGTATTACATGAAAGATAAACCAAAACATACAGATATGGTCTTTAATAGCGAACTTCCTGGTAAAATTAGGCATTTTAACCTAATGATGTGGAGTTATCAGAAAATAAAGTACTATAATTTTGGTCAACAAGTATATCTGCATTTTTGTGTTTTCAAAATATACTTCTATTCTGCAAAAACTAATAGCTTCAGGAATGTAATTTCCTTACATAAAAAAAATGAAAATGTAAGAAAAAAAATTTAAAATAAGGGTTCATATGAAATTGCATTACAAGGTACTGCTAGAATTAAATATCTCATGGAGAATAATAAAAATAGCTAAAAAATACAAAAAGCACTTAAGCACAAGAATCTGCAAAAACAGTTTTAAATGATTGTCTGATATATAGATAACATAATATCAAATAGGAAGTGCCTTTTTGTATGGCATTAAGGAAAATACTAATGAACTTTAGTGTCCTGTTCTGGTGTTCACACTTTGAAAATATGCTTAAAATTGGAAAGGGTTCATTAGAGGTGAAAGAATGAATGTAGGTCTGAAAATAAGCTTTGCAGTGAGAGGCTGAAGATCTGTCTGTTTAATCTGCTGAAGAGAAGGTTAAGGGGTGACTTGATCATGGTTTGCAAGTGCCTTAATGGGAATGAGACTTTTGATAGTAGATGACTCGCTAATCTAGCAGAAAAAGGCATAATGAGATCCAATGTTTCATAGCTGAAGTTAGGCAAATTCAGACTAGAAATAAGGTGCATATTTTTAAGAGTGAGAGTCATTAACCACGAGTGTAACTTATCCAGGAGAGGGTTGGATTCATCCATCACGGGCATCCATTACGAGGAACATAGATACAGCATAGCCCAAGCATGTTATTCTTTTGATTTAGAGGCTACTTGATGAAACAGATAGCCTTCATTACACAGGAGGTCAGATAAGATTTTAGTAATACTCTCATACTTCAGAAATCTAAGAGGGTATGAGTTCTGGGGGTGGGGGTTGCACAAAGATAATTGAGAGGATGAATTTATCAGCTGTGTGTGTTTATCCTTAGCTACTTTGTCTTGTTTTAATGAGAGTGGATTGAGTAAAACTGTGGCACTGTGTTACAACAAGAAATAAAGGCACCAGATGGTTTGCTAATGTTAAATGAAATTATCATATCTTGGTAATAGTTACTAGCTCCAATCACAGTGAGGCTTTGTAGCTGCCCATGAGACTGACAGTAATTTCTGCATAAATTAGCTATATAGAAGTCCATTGAATTCTTTTCTTAAAAAAACTTTGGAGTGTGGCCAAAGCTGTGTGGTGCTAAAACAAAAGAACCTGTTATTAAGGGGAACCTAAATGGGTATCAGACAAACAAGCTAACTGCTGGATTAAAACCTCCTGGAGGTAAAATCTTGGAGAGCACATGGAATATATGTTGAAAATGCTTTTGAGTCAAACATCCTTGTGAAATAGTTTTGATGAAATAGGAGAATGTTATCTTCAGGATTTTACTAGGTCCTTCATCTCATACCTCCTCATGGTCTGAGAAACATGCATTACACCTCTTTTAAAAGCCAGAAAGGAAAGGAACATTTCAGTGCTCTCTCCTCTTAAGATCTGCTTATCTGGTCTGAGCATGGGAAGGAAATAGTTTTACAAGTCCATTATGTGCCTAGTGGGTATACTTGGCTAACTCATTGTGAATAATAAAGAAAACCTTAATATTGTCCAAGACTTAGAAGGAAATATGCGTGAGAGGACATTCTAAGCCTTATCAGCTTTTAGGCTGGGAGTTTCCATTCCTGATACATGCTTTGATGTTTCTCAAATTATGGATTTTTAGTTAGTTATGAAATTCTCTTCCTTTCTCTTGACTGCTTTTGTCACTATTGAGCACTTTCAAATTTGAGAAGCCTGTTTTTCTTCCTGGTTGGAATAAAATAAAAAGCCTTTATTATTTTTATGAACACTGTTATTAGAGGAAAAAAACCTCAGATTTTTCTGATTTCTGTGGTCTTTCAGTCTATGTTTCTCACTTGGTTTTCTTGCTGAATGACAATTCTGAAATTGAGAAGAACAATATTAATTCTACCCAGCTTCTGTTTGCACCACACTTCTCCACCCTCACACACAAAAAATCTGGTTCAACACATGTGCACTATGTGGTCTACAATGTTAAAATATTTCTTGTGAAGCTGTCATGTGCTTTTGTTTTTCCCATAATTTTTCATACCTGTAACTTTCAGTGTCATAATTTATTTCTTTCTAGATTTCTGTATAGTGCCACGTACAATGGAACTTTTCTTACTTATAGTTACTAGGCATCTGCATACCAAATAGTAATAAAAGAAGTGCTTTTTCATTCTCTAATAGCAGTAAATTAGTGTCATTACTTCTGTATCACAAATTAAAGGTCTTCTCATCTCTCTGCGAGAGGTGTATTTTATATATTCTTGTTTGTTGATAAGGAAGCTGAGGCACTACAAGGGATAGTCTCTTTTTCAAGATCACTTGGTGAAAGGTAGATAAGGAACTAATTCTGGTGAAAGGTAGACAGGGAACTAATTTAGGAAAGCTGACTCACCTTAAAATTATCAATAGACTGACTATTCTATTTATCATTTACATCCTCCATTTTCTTTCCTTTTGTTCTGTAGGATCAAGTTTTATACTCCAGCTCTACTTTTCTACAACATATTTCATTTCTTCCTGCACTGCTTTCTCTCTGTAAAGAGCCATGCTGCTCACCCTTTTCAGTAATTTCCCTTTTCCCCCATGCCCTCACATTTCACACTAGGCATTTTGTTGCCATCTCTTTGAGGAAATTTAGGGGAGCAACAATTCAGCACTCTTTGTCTATCTTCCTCTTCCACAATCTCAGCCTGTTGTTAAAAGAAATAGCATTAAGCTCTACCTATACATTACAAAGTCACAGAAACTGTCTCTTAAAGCTGAAAGAAGGAGTTACAGGGGAATTTTCCCACTGCTTGCAACTGGAGTACAAGTGACAGATTCTCTGACATAAACAGAAGAACAGCAGCAAGAATAAAGGCATTAATGTCATTCATTTGTCATGTGTGAGGTTGACATTGATGTGCATAAAGCCAGTACTTCAGTGGGATTTTCAAGCCTGGGTTTGTACACTGTAATAGATAAATGATATTTATTTGTTTAATAAGTAAAGATGCAGTACAACACACAGAGAACCTTTTCAAATAAAACACCATGAAGTTTGGCAGTGTGTGTTAATTATTTGGTGCAACTGTTGCAAGTCAAAGATGAGAGAAGTACTGCTTGTGAGCTTCTCAAATATCCGGTTACTGACAGTGACTAATGGAAAACAATCTTTTGAGTCACAACTTCCATGTACTAATTTTGATAATGCATAAAAAAAATTGGTAACAGATACTGCAAATACATGTTCAGTTTGATTTAATAATATTTCACTTTATAGAAAAGTTGCATTTTGATATAACAAATACAGACTTGTTCTTGCATGGAAAAACATGGTACATTTCACTAAAAAGGGAATTGAATGTCATGTAAACCTTTTTTTACTTCTATTTTATCACGATGGTTTGGACCTAACTGCTAGAAAAACTTACAGCTGAAATGCATCATTTGCTCTATGCCATGATTCCCTCTTTGCGAGAACACTAATTAGTTAATCACTCCTTCTTTTAATTAAAAAAAAAAAGCGGATATACTTGTCAATCTCTAAACCAAGGTCTGTGGTTACCCCATACATTTATAAGAACTAAATCTTCAATAGCAGATTCTGTGATAATGTGATACAGGCTTTGTCCAAAGCATCTCTGCCTCGCTGAGTTCTACTTGTTGTTGTAAAAGATCAGGGAAGTTAGGCAATGGTAGGCAGGTTATATGATACATTAACACAGACTGTAACAGGAAGAGAGGTGCATTTGAATTCTATACAGAAGGAATTACAATAAATTTGGTACCATTAAGTTCCCTGGGGTGAACTGTCTGTCTTTTGAATTTGAAGGCAGAAAGCAGAACAAATTCACAGAAAGTGCTTCATTCCAAATAATTGTCTAGATATGGGGACAATGGTTTTATGCTGTCTTGACCCTTATCTCTTCTTAGAGTGATTTTTATTCCTACAGTAAAAAGAGCATATGTTTGGCTTTGTGTTGCATTTCAGTGCTGAGGCATGAAACTAAAAATAGATGGAGTGCAATAGAAATCCACTACCTTCCCACCCTCATCTTTGTCCACACCCATGCCTTTTCCTTTCCCTTTCTCCTTTCCCTGTTCCTCATTTTTTATACCCTTCTGTAAGGACTGAGGTAGATGAACACAACTAGTCAACTTTTCATTTCTACAAAATTATTCTATACATCCAGATAGTAAATACTCTTAATAAGCTGGTGGATAACATTTGGTTATACTCAAAATCCACAGGATTTATATTTATGATTTACAACTGTCTCAGTCTACAGCTGTTAGAAAGAGATGAAACATGTACAAGTGTCTTTTTATTCCTCTCAAGGAAAAAAATATAACTTTACAGTGAAAACAAGAGTAGACATTCACAATAATTAAAATATTGAAACAAATCATTAAGATACGAATTGGGTCCCCACTAATTATTTTTGTCAGGAAGTCAGAGAAAGACATCAAAAATAAATGAAAAGTTGGCATTATGAAAATTCTCATTTCTCTTTGAATCAATCTTTTCCATAACTCAGTATCAGTTTCTGCCTTACCAAAAACCTTCAGAGGTGAAAAATGCTGATCTTCCCATTGAACTCTCAGGTGGGCTACCCTATGGTCCCATCTGACTTTCCTGTCCCATATGTATTTCAGAATACAAATATTATACAGAGGTAAAAAAAACCATATAAACAAGAGGTTGGAATTTGCATTATTTTTCACAATTGCATTCAACAATATACATTAATTAGTGCATATACATTAATGATCCATTACTGTAGGTACATGGTGGAGAGGATCTGAATAAAATTAATCTTTGTCATTGTATAAGGTATGATAAAATACCTCATTTCCAGTTGGATAGAAATACAGGATACAAGAAATCAGAGCCCAGACTGGGTAAAAAAAATAGCAACTTTACAATTCTCCTTAGAAAGTCAAGCCTGATATGCATATGTTACCCAATTCAACTCAAACCACAATTTAAGTCCGAAATAATGTCAGGATTATTTATCAGCAAAAGACAAGAATTTATATCAAATGTAATAATATAGATATTTGAAAAATCATTTTGTAGTTAAGAGAAACCCATTCTGCCTCTTTTTTTTGGAGAATATATAGTGATGCCACAGAAAACAACAATCATAGAATCAAAAAATGGGTGAGGTTAGAAGGGACCACAGTGGGTCATCTGGTACAACCTCCCTGCTAAAACAGGATCATCCTAGAGCACATCGCATGGAATTGTGTCCAAACAGATCTTTAATATCTCCAGTGAAGGAGACTCAACAACCTCTTTGGGCAACCTGTTCCAGTGCTCACTCATTCACACAGTAAAGAAATTTTCCCTCATATTCAGGTTTTTCCTCATATCCTCTGCATCTGTTTCTGCCTATTGCCTCTTGTGCTGTTGCTGGGCATCACTGAGCAAAGCCTGGCTCCATCCTCTGGACACCCTCCTTCCAAAACTTATTCACATTGATGTTGTCTCATCTCATTCACCTCTTCAGGATATCAAACAGGCTCAGCTCCCTCAACCACTCCTAATAATAGAGGTACTCCAGGCCTTTGCTTATTTTCATAGCTCTCCTCTGGATTTGTTCCAGCAGCTCCAGGTCTCTCTTGTACTGAGGAGCCCAGAACTGGTCACAGCACTCCAGACGTAGCCTCACTAAGGCTGAGAAGAGGGGCAGGATCACCTCCCTTGACTCTCTGGCAATGCTTTACCTAATGCATGCCAAGATACCTTTGCTTTCCTTTGAAGTCAGATGGGGTTTAATCATCACTAATCACTGAAATTTGCTTTTCTCAATAGCTTTTTGTTTTGTTTTGTTTTGTTTTGTTTTGTTTTGTTTNCATGCCTTTTCCTTTCCCTTTCTCCTTTCCCTGTTCCTCATTTTTTATACCCTTCTGTAAGGACTGAGGTAGATGAACACAACTAGTCAACTTTTCATTTCTACAAAATTATTCTATACATCCAGATAGTAAATACTCTTAATAAGCTGGTGGATAACATTTGGTTATACTCAAAATCCACAGGATTTATATTTATGATTTACAACTGTCTCAGTCTACAGCTGTTAGAAAGAGATGAAACATGTACAAGTGTCTTTTTATTCCTCTCAAGGAAAAAAATATAACTTTACAGTGAAAACAAGAGTAGACATTCACAATAATTAAAATATTGAAACAAATCATTAAGATACGAATTGGGTCCCCACTAATTATTTTTGTCAGGAAGTCAGAGAAAGACATCAAAAATAAATGAAAAGTTGGCATTATGAAAATTCTCATTTCTCTTTGAATCAATCTTTTCCATAACTCAGTATCAGTTTCTGCCTTACCAAAAACCTTCAGAGGTGAAAAATGCTGATCTTCCCATTGAACTCTCAGGTGGGCTACCCTATGGTCCCATCTGACTTTCCTGTCCCATATGTATTTCAGAATACAAATATTATACAGAGGTAAAAAAAAACCATATAAACAAGAGTTTGGAATTTGCATTATTTTTCACAATTGCATTCAACAATATACATTAATTAGTGCATATACATTAATGATCCATTACTGTAGGTACATGGTGGAGAGGATCTGAATAAAATTAATCTTTGTCATTGTATAAGGTATGATAAAATACCTCATTTCCAGTTGGATAGAAATACAGGATACAAGAAATCAGAGCCCAGACTGTGTAAAAAAAATAGCAACTTTACAATTCTCCTTAGAAAGTCAAGCCTGATATGCATATGTTACCCAATTCAACTCAAACCACAATTTAAGTCCGAAATAATGTCAGGATTATTTATCAGCAAAAGACAAGAATTTATATCAAATGTAATAATATAGATATTTGAAAAATCATTTTGTAGTTAAGAGAAACCCATTCTGCCTCTTTTTTTTGGAGAATATATAGTGATGCCACAGAAAACAACAATCATAGAATCAAAAAATGGGTGAGGTTAGAAGGGACCACAGTGGGTCATCTGGTACAACCTCCCTGCTAAAACAGGATCATCCTAGAGCACATCGCATGGAATTGTGTCCAAACAGATCTTTAATATCTCCAGTGAAGGAGACTCAACAACCTCTTTGGGCAACCTGTTCCAGTGCTCACTCATTCACACAGTAAAGAAATTTTCCCTCATATTCAGGTTTTTCCTCATATCCTCTGCATCTGTTTCTGCCTATTGCCTCTTGTGCTGTTGCTGGGCATCACTGAGCAAAGCCTGGCTCCATCCTCTGGACACCCTCCTTCCAAAACTTATTCACATTGATGTTGTCTCATCTCATTCACCTCTTCAGGATATCAAACAGGCTCAGCTCCCTCAACCACTCCTAATAATAGAGGTACTCCAGGCCTTTGCTTATTTTCATAGCTCTCCTCTGGATTTGTTCCAGCAGCTCCAGGTCTCTCTTGTACTGAGGAGCCCAGAACTGGTCACAGCACTCCAGACGTAGCCTCACTAAGGCTGAGAAGAGGGGCAGGATCACCTCCCTTGACTCTCTGGCAATGCTTTACCTAATGCATGCCAAGATACCTTTGCTTTCCTTTGAAGTCAGATGGGGTTTAATCATCACTAATCACTGAAATTTGCTTTTCTCAATAGCTTTTTGTTTTGTTTTGTTTTGTTTTGTTTTGTTTTGTTTTGTTTTGTTTTGTTTTAAGCCAGTCTAACTCCAAGTAGTCCAATCTCTTCTCCTGCCTTCACCCTCAAGCGCTGTTGGCCCTACATGCCTTAGGCCTGTCGCAAGAGTCAGCCCCGATTTCTGATCCAGGTGCAAATGAACATTTTTGTTGTTGCGTTTTTATTTTTCAGTTATGAAGGAAGCTTCTGTAGCTGCTAGAATGCTAGAACTGATGAGAGTGGAGCAGAGTGTCATTACATGGCAGGGCAGTCTTATATCACCCTGCTAAATGCAGTAGCCCCTGTTGATTCACATCCTTTGGGAAGTAAGTTATGTCACCCGGACATTTGAAAGTGTGACAATGAGAAAATCAACAACACTGATTGCTGATACTTCCAATGTATGTTTTCTTCATGGACTAAGGGAGGTTTTATCTTAACTGGTAACCCATTTTGCTTCCTTTCCCCATGCTTGATACCCTCCACTTTCTGGCCTCGTCATGGCCTGTAATGACACTGCTGACAGGATCAGTTGTAAGAGAATTATTGATCTCTGAATTCTCATCACAAGTTTAGTTGCAAGGCTTTTTCCTCAGAAATGCATAACCTAATTGCTCTCCCTCCTTATCACCTTTCTCTCCTCCTGCTGCTTTCCCCAGGAGGCAGGGCAAGAACACTTCTCTTTTTTCTTCTCTTTTCAGCTTTTTTTCCCCTTTATGTTTGTCTTTAGATCTTGAGCAAGGTGAGAAAGGGAACTGAACTAGATCATAGAGAAATCTTTAACTGCAAACAGCATTCTGTATGAAAGACATAATTCAGAGGTAGAGTTTGTTTAGGAAATTCAGAGTACATCGGAACATTTTTAACTATCAGAGTCTAAAAAAGCAGAGTCTCTTCAAAGCAAATAGATCTGTCACTAAGTAGCCATGTAAAGTTTGCTAGATTTTATCTATGATTCATCCTGGGAATGTGATTCAGAAACAATTCTCCAGAGTAAAATGGCCCTTGGTTTAGCCATTTTTTGTGAGATCCTGCCATATGAGCAACTTTCAGTGTTGAATTTCTGCCTGAAATCAGAAAACAGCTTGAAATCTTCCATTCATTAGCAGAGGAGAACTCTTAGTTCTGCCTGTCAATTTATATATCATAGTACTGAGGTGTTGTAATGCTACATTAGCATTGCTTTGTATTTTCAGTGCCAGAATTGCCCCAGCCATCACCTAAAGTCTTACTATGCTGATGAATTTCTTCTCCAGATTTATTAATTTCTCCAAACAGAGTGCTTGTTGAGATTGATTAAACCATCATTTTGCAATAGATCTATGGTAATAATTATGTAATTATGCAAGATTTTTTGCCTTTTAGGCATTTTTTCTTTATCCATTCATTAATTGAACTTGTATTTAATGTATTAAAGATCCTTAATCTGCACAATATACTTTACTAGTTTATAAAAAAGTATACTAAAGTGTGCTTTAGAATCACAGAATCACAGAGTTGTTTAGGTTGGAAAAGAGCTCTGAGTCCAACCATTAACCTAACACTACCAAGTCCACCACTAAGCCATGTCCTTAAGCACCTCATCTGCATGACTTTTAAATATCTCCAGGGACTGTGACATATTCACTTCCTTGGGCAGCCTGTTCCAGTTTTTAACAGCCCTTTCAAGGAAGAAATTTTTACTAATATCCAGTCTTAACTTACCTTGACAAAACTTGAGGTAATTTCCTCTCATCCTGTTGCATGTTACTTTGGAGAAGAGACTGACCCCTACCTTACTACAGCCTCCTTTCAGGTAGTTGTAATAAATTTACACAAAAGTCTCCCCTGTGGCTCCTATTCTTCAGGCCAAATACCCCCATCTCCCTCAGCTGATCCTCATAAGACTTGTGCTCCAGACCCTCCACCAACTCTCTTGTCCTTCTCTGGGCATTCCAGCACCTCAGTTTCTTTCAGGTAGTAAAGGGGCTCAGAACTGGACACAAGTTTCAAGTTGTGGCCTCACTAGTGCCAAGTACAGGGAGACAATCACTGCCCTAATCCTGCTGACCACACTATTTTTGATAGAGACCAGGATGCCATTGGCCTTTTTGGCCACCTGGGCACACACTGGCTCATATTCAACCAGTTTCCAACCAACACCCCCTGATCCTTTTGCTGCTGGACAGCTTTCTGGAATAGTGGCTGCTCTTCCCACAGCCTGTAGCTCTTCAGTGGGTTGTTGTGACCCAAGTGCAAGATCCAGCTATTGGCCTTGTTGAACCTCATACACTTGGCTTCAGCCCATCAATCCATCCTGTTCTGATCCCTCTTTGGAGCCTTTCTGTCCTCCAGCAGATCAACACCCACCTGCAACTTGGTGTCATATGCGCACTGACTGAGAGTGCATTTGATCTCCTAATCCAGACAATTGATAAAGATATTTAATATAACTGGGCCCAGTACTGAGCCCTGGAGAACACCAGTTGTGACCAGCTGCCAACTGGATATAACTCCATTCATCACCATTCTTTGGGCTTGGCCATCCAGACATTTTTTTACCCAGCAAAGACTCTCATGGCTCTCCAAGCCATGAGCAGTGGTCAAAAAGATAATGAAAAGCAATTTGCAAGCAAAATTCAGAGAAGTTATCATGTGAACTATTGTGTTTTGAAGGAGAGCTTTTACTATATTAATGCATACTGTAAGTAAACTATTATTTACTAACAAAGGATAACTTGCCTTAAGATATTTGTTTGTGTACCTTTAAAATTGAGAAGTGAAATCTGTTATCACTCAACAAAATATAAAAAATGGCAAATACCCTGGAGGCCTTTGAAGACTTGAATTTCTTGGTCCTCCTTTGAAGAACTCTTGCTTTGTTTTGCTGCAGGCCAGAGGCAAGACAGAAACAATTCTGTTCCTCTTTCTTTCACTCTCACTGTCTTTCTGTGTCTTAAATTTTTTTTTATACTAGTAGTACCTTCCTTGACTTACAAGGACTCTTCAGAACTGTTTAGAAGCTTCTATTTGACATTTCTGATAGAAGTTTCATGTACTTTTCCATACATTTCCACCTTCTGAAAAAGGAATATGCATCCCTAAAGTAATTTTCTCTGAGGACGGAATAGTAGCACCAAAAATTTTCTGTGATTTGATGGGAAGGCTCTGTACCTCTTCCTTCACCCTATTACCTTATGTGGCAAAGAAACTTTGAAGATAGTTTCTTTGATTTTAGGACTTTTATCTAAGCCTATCCAGGATAGGCTTTTCACACATCATTCAAGTGTATTTTATTCAGGCTAAATCACTAAGGAACTTATTTGAATTGAAAAAAAACAATAGCTTGGTTTCTTAATTTATTTTATGATTTACCTTGTATTTCTGATGCAGTTTTTGTTCCTCAAAGAGCAGAGATACTTATCATAGCTCATTATAGATGTGCAGTCCAACAATGTCATTCTAGTCAGAGGTTTGGCTACCCCTACAATCACAAATTAGCAGAGGAAACACTGATTTTTCAGTTTCCTCTTCCAGTCACAGTCTGTTCATAAGGAAGAAGATTTGGCTGTTTCAGTGGCTGTCTTTTCAAATCAGATGATCAAAGATGAAAGGAGGGATGAAGGGAAACCATGGGGCTCATTCCACAGAAATACTGAGGCCAGTTATTTCTCACATTCTTATTCATCTCATAAAGAATTTCTGGATTTCTCTCCAAGCTAGAGCTTGATTTCTAATACTCAAATAAATGTCTTAACACTTAAAAAAAATCATTGAGACTTGTGGTCCTTATCTTTAGGTCTTCAATTTTAATTTCTGAAATGTAGAATTACATTGGTGAATCTCTAACTTTTAGGGGAATAAATATAACAGCAAAACCACCAGCAATGACAAAGACTGCAGCTGCAATAACTTGTGATTTGCATTTTTTTTCTTTTATTTTTTACATTTGTTGACATTGGTAATGAAATCAAGTCATTAAATCCTCCTGTTAGTATGTATTTGTAACTCAAATTTTTAATATTTTGTTTTCTTACACTGTGTTGCATTACACAAAACCTATTTTAATGTTATCAACTGCCACTGTAGTTAGTTTCATCTCATGGGTAAAATGTTTAGCAAAGGTAATTTATTATTGTTTTTAAATACAAGAAGTGTAAAACGAAGTTTGGCATCTCTAAAATAATAATGAGTGACGGCAGGAATAGGCTGTATTCCTGAAGTTTCTCCTAATGCATAGGGTAGGACTGTACTAAAAGTAGATGGGTGAATTGGTACATTGATGTAGAAAGGATATCAACTGTTAATTGAGAGAATGTAATCGGAAGGCATAATAATATCCTGTGTTTTGGTCTCAAAGCTAGAAAACACACCTACATACATACATACATACTTACATACATACATACATACACACACACACATATGATTTGTTTTACTAGGAAAGATGTAGCTTTTGAAACAGGTAAGGCAGGTTTCTCCTCACTCCAAAATGTAGATATCTGCTTTACTCTTCAGTAGTCATCTAGGTGCCCCTGACTGACACTGGAAAGAAACTGAAAGGCACCAGAAAGTAATTTCTCTGTACTAAGCAATTGTTCTAGAAGGACAGCGTTCTCGAGACTTACAGAAATTAACCTGTATTGTGATGATAGAGAAACTTAGGTTAGTACTTGGGTGCAGACATTTAAAGTGTAGGTGGCTAAAAGTATTTAATGAGACTCTTATAAAATTTCTAGTCACTTTTTAAGTACTAGACTCTCTACATATATATATAAACTACAGTTTGACCATAGGGAGAGATGGTAATTTTAAAAATCTGTATATTCAAATTAATTAATTTTACATGGAATAATATACATAATTCCAGTACTATAGTAAAACTGATTAACTTAACTATCACAGTGGGAACATTTGTTTTCTTTTAGATTAATGGTTTAAAACTGTAAAGAGATTCAGCATGTTGGCGCTGAAATGAACACACAAAAAAAAAAAAAGAAAAAGAAAAACCTCTACTAGAAAATCATAGAAAAGTTCTAGTTTTGGCTTTTTGGATTAGAGTCTGAGTTGAAATATGGCCAAAATTATCATCTGTGTAAGTAAATGTTGCATTTAGGATTATTGAGCTTGTCACAATGAGTAGGCCATTGATGGCAAGAGCTTATATTTCAAAAAAGAAAACAAAAGAAGGAAAACCAACAAAGAAAAATCACTATGTGACATTTTGATTTGTTTATATGGCTCCATGTGCTTAATCACATTAGAGGTTTAGTACATTTATCTTCCTGCAGAAGGGCAGGTGTTGCTGTGTCATCTGCTATATAACTTGTCAATTTTCTTACATTTATAAGTTCAATTTTTTTTTAATTAAATTAGAGAGACAGGTGCAGACTTTTGATGTGTGCACCAGTGATAATGTGTTTGCATTGTTTCATATTTTGTAGGAAGTAAGAGGTAATCTTGACAGAATTTTCATGGAAACTTGAAATTAAAGGGTACAGTTCAGCTTGTATATGGGAGATTAGTAGCAAAATTAACAACCTTGTTTACAGGAAAAATAAAATTAGCTGACATTTAGAACAATCAGATGATTCTGAATCATTAATTATGTTTTGCAAATTTTATTTTTCTGTAATTTTGGATTTCTTAGAAATTAGAACAGGAAAATTATTATAGCTAGAATAGAATATTTTGAGTGGAAGGGATCTAGAGTAATCATCTAGTCCAACTGCCTGAGCAATGAAAGGCTGACCAAAAGTTAAAGCTAATTATTAAGGGCATTACCTAAAGGCCTTTTAAACACTGTTTGAGTTGGGTCATTGTCCACCTCTCTAGGATGCCTGTTTCAGTGTCTGAAAACTGCTATAAAAATTATTGCCAAAGAATCATGATTTCTCACCCTTGATTTTGAAGTATGAAATTTTGAAGTGAATTTTTTAAAGTAAAATGTATTCTGAAATCTTTACATGGAGTTTCACATATAGTTTTTAAAATGTGTTCTATATCTCTGTCTTGTACACATTCAGACTATACTTTTAGCAGTAAGCAAAACAGACAGAATCATTTTTAAAATCAAGGTCATTGGGTTAAAATTTCTTTTCCATCAAAATTAGGAAATCATATACAAACACCCCATTAGGAAGATTCTTTGGTATATATTTGATATCTCTTGAACTATTATCTGGTTTTTGTTTCTGTCTTGCTCACAAAAGAAAATTTGTTTCTTAGTTGTACTTAGTTCAACTTAGAGCAAATTAATTGTTGTGAGAGAAATTTAAATTATAAATAAAGCCTGAAAATCCTAAGATGGAATTAAATCCTTAATTCTTCTATGTTTATTTTTTATATGTAAGTTCCCACTGATTCTAGTATCAGGTATTTCAGTACCTTTTTGTCTCTAGGTTTAAAGACCTACCAAAAATAAAAAGGAAAAGAAAGGACCTAGTTCCAAGTAAGATTAAACACAATTAGTTGTGGTCACTAAAACTTAATGAATCTGAAGTTTCACAAAACAAACAAATAAACAACAATAAAAGTAGAATCCAGGGGCTAGTGGAAAGCCAAAGCAAAATGCGACTAAAACACCAATCATTTAATATTTTCAGTCTGTTTGAAACAAAAATGTTATGTTTGATCATGAATTTAAAAATTACTTTTCTTTTTGTCATGCTGGTGTTTTCCACAGCATTATAATGCGAACTGTTAGGTAGTTGATATTGCTTACCATTTTAATTTTAAATTAAATATTTCATTACTGTAATATGTGTCAAAAAGAAATTATTTCATTGAATTTGAAAATAGGATCTGATTTGTTCATATTCAAGGACAGCAAAACAAACACACTCTTAGTTCTGATGTTCTCTAATGCACATTACTGATTTGTAAACATATATTTGGAACGTATTTTAAGTGATGACTAATTCCAAGCTTATTTCCATAGTGAACACGATGTATTTTGAGATGGATTTTTTAAGTGGGACCCAGAATGGCTCCTCATTTGCTTAAAAAATTCAAACCCAGACCTACTTTGCATAATTTTACATAGACAACAGTTCAGTATAAAGGAACAAATGCTCTTCTTCTCCACATACACACACATAAATGATGACTACATGTTTGTGTGCATAATTTGCAAACAGCCTTTCCCCTGAAGGTATAGGAAACACACTGTTATTTTACTGCACTTCTTTTGTTGAAGAGGAAGTGGTGTCATTGAATAGAATTGCCTCATCAGACACTCTACAAAAGTGCCAAGTTGTAGCAATCAATAGGGAAATAGCAGATGTGAAGGTTAGTTGGCATCAAAGAATATGAGTGGGAAAGCTTTCCTATGGGAAAGAAAGTGCTTCATTACTCTTTATCCATACTCAGAATATTGGTTCTATCAAGCTTTTTAGAAAATTAGAGTATGATGGCTTTCATGACTCCAGCTCTGAAAGAGTCACTTTAAAAACACTGAAAAAGTTAGATAGCTATCCATCTGGGAAGTTGTACCAAGTGAACAGGATTTTATTAGTTTTTAAACTTAAATGCTGCAATTTCTTCTTTTTCTGAAGAAAGCAGTTCCAGTGCAATGGCTCTGGGACAAGGACTGCCTCCCTAGGTAATCATTGTAGATTAGTATAAATGTTGCTTTCAGAGCTGTTCATAGGAAACAAACAACATGTTACCATTTCTCTGAAGTATAAATATTTAAAAACTTTAGTTCAGAAAGTTTTTTGTTTTGGGACTGCCTTGGATATTCATATTTGTTTCTTTTTCTGGACAGTATAAATGATGTTGGTCCACATAGGCACTACTGCAGAAAAACTGAGTTTCAATACATCAATCAAGTTCATTCTCTTTAAAGAGTGTCCTGTCAGGAATGGTAAAACTTGAGAGTCAGTGAATCAGTATTTGTCAGTGTAAGAGTTTGTATTTTCTGATAGCAGTTGAATGCTTTTTTTGAGCAATTCTAAAAAGGAGCAGGTGTTAGTGAGGAAAGAGTACTTGCAGGGAAATACTCAGATGGTTTTGTTCATTCACTTTGCAAACTTGCAAGATAGTTTGCTTTTGAGAAGGTGAATTAGAGATTTTTTGTGGTTGAGACTGATTATGCAGAGTTTTTTCTTTAAAAAAAGAGCTTAATTTTTAATCATACATCTTTGTCTAAGAATATCTCTAGTTAGAGGAATGGATACATATTCCTTATAAAACATTGAAGCAAATTTCTCTCCTCATTGATCTGTAAATCAAAATATTGCTTAATGGAAGTTATGCCTCTGATCTGCTTGATTAATATTCAGAACAAATATATTTATTGGCAATATGAAGAAGGAGTCAGCATTAATTATCTAAAAGCACCTTTCTCACTGAAATCCAGCATGGATTGAAAATTAATTGTCCCTGGTCCTTGGGCTGTGTTCACACTAATAAACAAATAAATGCACTGTAACACACACTGAATCAAAATTTGCACTGACAGTTTAGAAATTTAGAGCCAGAATGGAATTTGATTTGCTGATTACTCTGAAGTGTTTCAAATTCCTATGCCTCCGAAGCTCACAACAGGGGAACAACAAAATTCACAACAAAGTTCACAACTGAGAACTTTGACATTAAGAGCTTAAATGAACTTCACATGGTATCTGTTGAACTTGTTCTTTCATAGAGTGCTGCGCAATGATGTTTACAAGCAAGTTGCTTCTGCCTTCAGCATTTACAGATACATTCAGCAACAAGAGAAAATTATTTTGCCTTTGCATTTAAAATGAAGCTGATGTTTTCCTGTCATACATTAGCCAAGACCAATACTTTTTCCTCAATAAACATAGACAAAAGCATCATAAAATCCTGTGAAATAATCTCACCCCTTTTTGTGATTTTGTTGCTTTCCGTTAACAGTTTATCAAAGCAATCAGAACACAGATAGCAATTAGGTTTAGATCTGTATCTAACATGGATAGAAGTTTGCAACCTGGAAGTTTGCAATTAGGTTCCTGTTTTAGGTAGCAAATCCACATTAGTAATGGAGAAAATAACCTTATTTAATTATGCTGAGAAAGGTAAATGTCAGTGTCTTGAAGTTACAAAAACACTACAAGCTGAAATCTTCAGTCTTATCTGAGAGGACACAGATAAACCTTCTTCCAGTACTGTATTACAATGCTTCCATACTTGCTCAGAAACAAATAACACACAGTTGCAACCAACCTTATCAGCTGTGAGCACTGAGATTCAGGGTCCAGTTTATCCAGTTTATAAGTGTCTATTCTGACAGCTCTTCATCTGGTTTAATATCTATTGCTTTAATCAAGATTGCTTTACAAATGTAATTGTCCCTGTAGTATATTTTTAGATCATTTACTATATCTCTTTCATAGAAGGAACTGAGCATTGTGGTTTTCAGAGTGAGAAAATATGGTTTGAATATAATGAATATGGAACATGTTCTCTAACTGCGTTTGCATGTCACATTAAAATCAGCATTTTGCAAGCCACCATAATTAAAAAGAAAAAAAAGAAAAAAAACCCCAAACTCTATAAAACTGAAGTTAGTGACATTATTTGATTGTCTTACAGGTAGATGCCTCATTCATTAAATATTGCAATTTAGCTAATTAGAGTAAATGAACTGTATTATTTTTTACTGTAGGTCTCTTGACATTTTTCTGAAAACAATGAGCATTTTAATTGATTACTAAAACAATAAAGTCCAAAGAATTAAGTTAAACTACTTTTCCCCAGGAACTACATAGTGATTCAATAAAAGATGAGGAATAGAGCTGCTTCAAAGCTCAGCTGTAGGAAACAACATGCAGATACAAGCAGGTACCATGAAGAAAAATATTTCTCTGAAAGTTCCTGTAATTACCGTAGGAAAATTTTTTTATCATAGTTCTAAATTGCTGAAATTTCTTTTTCATAATGACATGCATTATCAAAACAATTGTATGATATGAAACTTTTTGTGCTTTACTAAGGACAGTGGCTTTATTACTTTTTTTTTTTTACCTGCTGAAATTTGTATTTCTATGCAATCTCAGTGTATTGTGCTGAAAGTATCTAGGCAAATACTTGGGGATTGGATCTGATAATTGATTTAAAATTGTCACTTTCTATGTACAGTTATCAAAAATGCTTTCCTCGAATTTTTTTCTTAAACTAGTGCACAGAGAAATCCACTTTGCCAGAATGTTTTCTACTAAATTGGGCAACAGAAAGTAGATGAAAATTTGCTGCAGGATGTTCACAGATTACTGATGCAGAAATTTACAAAATAAAGAGTAATGCTGTTACTGGTGCCATCAAATGCATGATATTAACAAGTTTGGGGCACTATTAAATTCACTGTTTTAGAGAAGCAAGGCACTAACTCTACCTGGGATTTGAAAGATCTTCAAGAATATATAGATTTTTAGAATGCTAATTTATACTTAAGAGGCATAGAATATTGCTAGAATATCTGCTAACATCCTTGCCCTACCTTCCCTTTGTCAACTACTAAATCATAGAACTGCTTTCAGATTGATAACATCCATTTCTGGTTTCTGGTTGTCTTCATGGTCTTCATTGCTCCAGGTAAGTTTGTTCTCTTGGGACAATCTGAAAAATGATTTCTTAAATCAGAGCTAATGCTTTTGAGTAATTATATTTTAAATTCTACCTGTATACAAAATTATTTTCGTTCCACTATACAGTCAGAATTATATAGCAATGCACTTTTTCATATAGAAAATACTGTCTTTTTCTCTTGTGTTTTTAAAAGACAATTCTTATTCTTATGTTAACTTCAGCGACTTGCAACTCAATTACCAGCTAATTGTGTTATTAGTGATAATGGTTCATGTTGTGGATTGGTGTTTTGGTGGTTTCTGTTTGTTTTTCTGTTTGTTTGTTTTGCTTTATTGGTTTTTACTGTTTTACTTTTGTTTGTTTCCAATATCCTACGCACTATATTACTATAGATTTACATTAAAGTCCTAGTGTGGATTTAAATAGTTAAAATCTGAGTGAAATTAGCGATGCAGTGCAATTCATAAAAGGCACAAACCCCTGAATGGATTTGCATCAGTGATTTAATTTTCATGTAGTGACAAGAATTTCCCTTTGCAGTAGAATCCCATGCATTAATGTGATGATCTGGTTACTGCTTTCTGCAGTAAACAAAGTGATTCAGCTCTCACTTGTCCAAACATCTTCCTGTCATGGAAAGCTTTTCCCCTGCATAGGCCACCTGGGATCTTAACAGCTTGCTTGCCTCCAGCTCTCCTGGTACTTCCTCAGCCCTCAGCTTTGCATTAATGCACTGAAGTTTATACATGCTCAGTACACTCAAAGAACAGAGCTGTTTTATTACACAGACAATTGTACAGAAAAAAAGAATCTTCATTTAAAAAAGAAATAATTAAAAAAAAAGGCGAAAGAACCAAGAAAAAGCTCCCAACAACTCCCAAATCAGGAAAAAAAAATGAAGTAAAGATTAACGCTTAACTGTTGTATGGCACCTTGAACCTGTAACCATTTATCCAGTAACTTAATTAAAACAAACTGTGACCATAAAATCTGAAATTTGGATCTTATTTTTGAAGTTCATGTTTCAAGGTCTGTCTACAAAAGAGTTTTATGGAGAGTTACGCTTACCAGAAATTTAAAATAATTTGAGTATGTAAATATTAATAATAGTGCAGCTTTGGAAGTGTTCTTAGATAATGGTACATAAAGAAAATTATAATTTTCCCAAAATCTTTATAATTTAATATTTTCTCATTTTTTATATATGTATATAGCTGATGATACCAGCTTGTGAAAAATAAGCCTGTCACTTTTAGATCACAGTTGGTGAAAGACCACAACAGGTGTTTATTGTTGTTTCCTCCCCAACAGCAGGACTCCTCTGTCTTTGGGCATTATTGTGAAGGTGTAACATCTATGTTACATCTTTCCATCTGCCTAGCGTCGATATTTATCACAGACAGCAGAGAAGTAAGTGCTTATTATGTGGCCTGAAATCAGAACACTAAAACCCCTTTTAAAGTTCAGAAAGGATGAAAAAATCTCTGTGATTATTTGGTTGCAGGTCTGAGGTTTAGGAGTGGGGTTTTCTTATCCTTCAGAAAATTTATTTTTAAATTAGGTTATCTGAAACTCCATGCATTGTTTTTTCCTCATTATATTTCTAATCTCTGTGATGCCTTTGTGTCAATTCTGCACAATAATGACATTGTTAAATACAGCTAGATCTAGACCTAAGTCCTCTGCTATTAGTCTTATGGTCCTTTTAAGTTCTTTCATTGTGGTTTAAAGCCATGGTTGAAAACAATTATTTGGATTAATTTTATTATGTGAATTTTATGAGACAGTGATGCTTACTTGGCATGTGCTCCGGCTGCCCAACTTTCTCACAGCCTAATCTGGTGCTTCCTTTGTTGTTAGACAACAGAATGGCAGATAATTGTTCTCCTCTGGATCCTGACAATAACATCTGACTAGTGGTATTCCACAACATGCCATACTTTAGCTCTCAGGTGGCTTCATTTCCATCCATTCATTGAAAATGGTCAACAATATCTAAAATTCAAGCAACAAGAAAAGGCTGTTGCAAATTGAGGTGAAAAATAAAATAAATTTATTTTTAATCTCTCCTTTCTCAGTGGAGAGAATGGGGACAGGTGTGAGAGGATTCCACAAAAATCTTTTCAGAACCAATAACGTATTTTCCCACAGGATTTTCCAGAAGGTCAGGTAAAAGTGGAAGGTGGAAGTCTTTCCTCACTTCTGTCTTTATTTTCTGAGCCCATCTAAAGTTTGGAGGTGTATGAACAGTGAAAGTGCTTGGGTAGGGTTTCTAATTTTATCATCTTATTCCAGACATGCTGCCTAATGAAAGTATATTGTCCTTGCAATTAAAAAGTTTTTCAAAAAATTTTATACATGCTGAAAAGCAGTTTTCAACAGAAAAAAAAATACTTCATTGTAAAAATCTCGTCAGTTTATTAGATATTGCTATCAAATTTCTCCAGATGAATTTACCTGCATTTACTTATCTCTGTGGCTTAGACCAAGTCATTCATCTTCTCTAGCTTCAGAGCATAACCCGACTGAGTTTCTTATTTCACTTCTGTAGTTAATGTAAGATTGGGATAGCTAGAGAGCTGTTCTATGGAGATATCTTCTTCCTTTTTTAGTAACTAAAAAGTGAACATCTATGAATATCTTAGCTTGTAACAGGTGAGCAACTTTCGAACATCTAAAGAAAGCACTATAATTTGCTTTCTGTGTTTTTATTTAATTTTCAGTGTTATTTTCATTCAGGAATTTCATAGCTACTTTTTTTAAGCTTTGAAAGTTTTTTAAGTTTGAAAGTCTTTCACTCCTTTGGGTTATTTGCAAGTTGGATAGCTCACCCATTTACTTTAAGAAATTGGATATTCTGTGTCTGTCCTCTGTGTTTTCCTCCCTTCTAGTTGACTAAAACTGTATCTTCAGTTTTGATGTGTAAAAACTTCTTCTACTAAATTATTAAATAAATACCATGCCATATTGACCTCTGTTTTTAAATACACTGTCCAAGTCCTAACCGTAACTGCACATGTTTTTCTTATAATAGAAGTTGGTGAAGGAAGTAATTATTAATTTAATCAGTGTCCTTATTTTAAAATAAAGTGCAATATTGCTATATTGATTAAAGAGTATTATTATTGCATTAAACTTTTATAGTACACCTCCCAGGTTTACCTATCTAAATTACTCAAATAAAATTATACATCCATCATTTCTTCTCCTAAGATACCATCTGTTCCATGGATAACTTAGGTAACTAATTGCTGCTTTACTCAAAGTACAGCATTTAAATTCTCAATTGCCACCTGTCCCTGCATTCAGCAATTTCATTAGTTTCCTAATAAAGTTTGCTTCTGATGTTATGCAGAAATGTCTAAGTCTGGCTGCTCTGAACAGCTAAGTGCCTACTTCTAAGTCTCACTGGGGACCTAACATTCCTCAAGGGAATGGTCAGGAAACAGGATGACTGGATCTTCCTTGATTCCAATAGTGGCAGCAGTGTTATTATAACTTGGCTTTAGCTGGTGATTCAGTTTCTAGAAAATACATTAGAAAGAATAACTGGATTTTTTAATGCTGAGACATTTGGAGGGGAGAACTCTTTCCATCCCTACCATTTAAGATATCCTGGTTTTGTGTACTATTATGAACAGAAGACCAAAGAGATAAATAGATTACCATTCTAAAATAAGAGAAGGGAAAGAAGGCATTTAACACATCTGAAAATCCAGGGTTTGCTTCACTGGAATGCTAATGTGTCTCATCCCAAACAACCCTTTGCTACTTAGTTTACTCACATGGACTGGAAGTTTTTTGTCTTTTTGTCAGTGGTATGCATACAGGATGGAAGAAAAATTCTGTATAACTTGTATTTCCATGTCATTTATACTGTTTAAAGTGTAAATTTTATTTTCAGATAGTCTATTTTAATTTTGATTGTTTTTGTTTAGTAACTTCAGTAGACGTGTGTCCTCTCCTTCTTAGTATGATGCCAAAGATACAAAGCTGCAGAAAACTGAGGCCATTCTACTTAGAACAGTGAGTGTGAAAGTTTGTTGTTGCTTTAAAAAAAAAAAAAAAAAAGCAGAAAGAAAAATGGGAGAAAAAAAAGAAGAAAAAATTGCTGTTTCATAGCTATGGATTTCAGACAAACTAGGATAGCTTTAATTTGTACTCTGCCTATTTGAATAAGGTATTTAACATAGTAATTACTTGAGTATTCATGTTCAATAATTGCTATAGCACATCTGCAAAGAATCTAATTTCCTTGCCTTAATATCTGCAAAATACAGTATATTTTCTGATTATAATTTTTAATCTTCAATTTAGTAAAAGTAAACATTAAAACCAAAAAACAAAAGTCAAAAATAGGCAATTGAAAATGTATATATTAAAATACCAAACAGCAATTTTGATTATTGCTGTGACTTACTACATTTTGCATATTACTGTGATAATGCTGAAGTGCTCACATCAGTATGCAGTATAAGTACCCACTTAGTTAAAGCAAAAAAAATTAGGAAGCCTCCCAGCTGGAGCTGATTATTGCCTCCATCAATTGTGTCCCTAAAAATGAAGTAAAGTGAGGGAAAGTACCAGATTGGTTGAAAGTAATCTGACCTCTGCCAGAGAGATTGTTTCTGGTCTTCTACATTCTCAGAGAATATTTTACCTGATAAATTAAATCAATTAATAACTGAGGTTAAGATCTAAAGGAAGCCTGAGGTGTTAAAATTTAGTCTTATAATGTAGCTAAAATAGTTTTGCTTAACTCTTCTAATAACAAGAAATAAACCTAGCCAAGCAACTGTCATTTCCACGGTGAGTGGCTCATGAACACATTTTAGTGTTAGTAACAAAACAGTGCTTCCTTAAGGTGTCTTTGGAAGCTTTTTGTCTTTCTACAATATAGCACATATATAGCACATATAGCAGTTCCCTTCTTGGCTACATCTTTCTCGACTTGTCATTTATACTTCAGAGATGAAGAATTGCTTTTACACTCCAAAGCTTGATCTTGCACTTCATATGTGTGACACTAAAGGACATCAACAGTCTTATGACTACACCTCACTTGTTACCTCTCTGTTCCATTTGTTTAGATATCCAGGATGCTAAAGGATGGTGTTAATCAGTCGAGTGTGTTTTCTGAGCATTGGGCTGTTGTTTGACTCTCCCTTATGTTTGCAGTGTTTCTTATTGTCGTTCATTAGCTTTCTTATGAATATGATCCCAGAAAAATGAGCTGCATTATCCCTGTTACATTTAATGACAAAATGAAAATGCCAATAAAAATGGTAGCAATAACTTACTATAAAATCCAATAAACAAATCATT
The DNA here is from genome assembly GCA_013398075.1 of Notiomystis cincta. Lineage (NCBI taxonomy): Eukaryota > Metazoa > Chordata > Aves > Passeriformes > Notiomystidae > Notiomystis > Notiomystis cincta. The sequence continues at coordinate 599,832 of VZRX01003921.1, forward strand.
AGAATTTAAGTCTGTACTACTTCCTATTTACTGTTAATTCCTGTCANGACCTCTGCCAGAGAGATTGTTTCTGGTCTTCTACATTCTCAGAGAATATTTTACCTGATAAATTAAATCAATTAATAACTGAGGTTAAGATCTAAAGGAAGCCTGAGGTGTTAAAATTTAGTCTTATAATGTAGCTAAAATAGTTTTGCTTAACTCTTCTAATAACAAGAAATAAACCTAGCCAAGCAACTGTCATTTCCACGGTGAGTGGCTCATGAACACATTTTAGTGTTAGTAACAAAACAGTGCTTCCTTAAGGTGTCTTTGGAAGCTTTTTGTCTTTCTACAATATAGCACATATATAGCACATATAGCAGTTCCCTTCTTGGCTACATCTTTCTCGACTTGTCATTTATACTTCAGAGATGAAGAATTGCTTTTACACTCCAAAGCTTGATCTTGCACTTCATATGTGTGACACTAAAGGACATCAACAGTCTTATGACTACACCTCACTTGTTACCTCTCTGTTCCATTTGTTTAGATATCCAGGATGCTAAAGGATGGTGTTAATCAGTCGAGTGTGTTTTCTGAGCATTGGGCTGTTGTTTGACTCTCCCTTATGTTTGCAGTGTTTCTTATTGTCGTTCATTAGCTTTCTCATGAATATGATCCCAGAAAAATGAGCTGCATTATCCCTGTTACATTTAATGACAAAATGAAAATGCCAATAAAAATGGTAGCAATAACTTACTATAAAATCCAATAAACAAATCATTAGAATTTAAGTCTGTACTACTTCCTATTTACTGTTAATTCCTGTCAAGCAACAGTCTGTTCTTCAAGAATCTTAAATTTCTGTTTTTAAAGCTGTTTTCTGTAACATGGTATAGTCTGTCCATAAAGATTATTTTGAAAATGAGGTCAATCATGACAAACTGTCAGCTGAGATTTTATATNAATATATACATACAAAAGATGAAGATAGATGCTATAATTACAGTCTAATTATGAGGGGAATACTTTAAGGGAAAAGAGCTGCTCATTCCCCAGATCTTAATGTAGAGAAACATCTAATATTTGTTGCAGTCTCTTTCTGTCTCCCTGCCTGAACTGATCATTGTGACATAAGGGAGATTATCCCCAGTTACATGCCTTCTCAGAGAGATACTCTGTTTGATATCTGTGCATTCTTTGAGATGTCTCCAAATTCTGTATCCCAGCAGACATAATAACCTTGTTTGGATCACTTTCTTTGTGCACAATAAACTAATCAAGTGAGAGAGAGCCTTTTGCCTCTCTGCAGAAAGCACACACATTAGCAAGTATTTGCAGGGGTCACAGGTAAGCTCCAGAGTGGAACTGTATGTGACTGATAACTCAGCCAAATGACAAAGATGAATATGATCATTTAGAATTTACTTCCAAAGAAAGAAAGAAAGAAAGAAAGAAAGGTTTTAGTATTTTAAATTTAAAAATAAAGAATATGTCCCCAAAAAAGTACTTTTTTTTCCCCCTCAGACCAATTTGTACTTACAGTATTTTAAGCTTCTTTGACCTTGAAACTCACCTGGTACCCTTGTGATGTTTAGGAAAATGCAATTTTCAGTAACTATGATGAGTCATCATATAGATCAATTGAATTGCTTTGTAGGGGAAATAATACACACAAGATAGATACATTGAAGCATTTTTAGCATTTTTTTAAAATGCTTTGCAAAAATCAGGTATTTCCAGTGAACAGGTGAGGCGCTGTTTTAATTTATGTAAGGGCTGTTCTTTGATTGTTTTTTTATGACAGCTATGAATTCTGTAGACACACAAAGAAGTTGTACAAAGGAACAGTGGCTTTCTGTTCCTGGGGTTGATCCTGTTTCAAACCTAGTCTAAATCATGACAGCTGGTTAGTTATGGCTCCCAACAGCACTTTGTTAGCAAGAAATTTCCTAAGCACCCCAGTACTCCAGCCATGCTGAGTGACCATATGGAAGTTTAGAATTTGGCTTGTGGTCACTATCACCATCATGGTATGCCACCTGTGAATTTTGCTCCAATATTGTGGATCCACATAAATTATTTCATGGGGTTTTAACAGATTATAAGGGTTTTTTTTTTTCTGTTTATGGTCATCTCATTACTTAGGAGAATATGGACTGAAGTTAGTTTAGGATTATTTCTAGCTAAGTGAAATCTAGGAAAGTCTATATTGTCTCTATACTTGGTTCCTAAAACACATAAATCTTATAACTTTGTCTAGAAATGCATGAAAATGTCTTTTGGCTGAGCTCAAATAATATAAATCTAGGAATATGCACTATGCTTTTGTAGTTGTGACACTAGAACAAGAAAAATTGCTTCTAGATGGACACCTCTAATTTAAATAAATCTCAATAGGTGGTTAAAATATAAGAATACAGTCATGGGTACGATTGAATCTCTTAGCTCAGCATGTTGTTTATGACAGCAGTCAGTCTAGGGTGAAATATGAGAAAGTGACATGCACATAGTGATACTTGTCTGAACTGGCAGTTATTTGTAGCTCATATCCTTCTTGAGATAAAAGTAGCACCATTTATGTTTAGTAACTACATTGCCAAAATAAAAGGCAGATGTGAAGATTGCTGCCTTACAGTGATATTACTTGTCTTCCAAACTGTCTTGCAAATCACCTGAGTCTACTTTTATTTTTTTGTAGTAGAAATGCTTGTCAATGTAGTCACGATTTTTCCAGATATTTAGGGATAGTAGAAACAGATCTATGAAACACTTAATGAACTTGCAGGTCTCTGTTTTGAGATGCAAAAAACCCCCCAAAAATTTGATGGCAGAGTAAAAGCTGGGAGGCTAGACGACAGTGAAGGAAAGACCTGGAAGAATTATGAAGGGTCAGACAGATTGTTCCTCCAGTGAAGACTTGGCAAAGGGAATAGGATCATTCCTGACATGAAAAGGAATTGGATGACTTGTCGAGATAAGGTCAAGCTTTGTACATTGTTCACCTGCTGCCTTTATTCTGCAAATGGGGCACAGAATCTTTCCGAGTCATCATTCTGCAGCCAGCCCTGTCTGTGGCCTTGCAAAAGACTCCAGGAATGCAGTTGTATCTCATCACTTCTGTCAGCTTTCTCCAAATGTTCACAGATCCAGTCAAATATATACTATCAAGCTAATTTCATTATGTTAGAGGTTAGACCTGGATTTTCCCCCATACCTTGCTTGGAGAGTTTTGGTTCTAAGTAAAGGGATTTGCTCATCTGTCCTGTTAAATAATATATGGTGCTTAAAAAGTTTTGATTAAAAAAAACCAATATTGCATTGCAGAAAAAGTACCTATAATTTGTGAAGCTTAAAAGTGAAAAGTGCCACCATACACTCAATATTTAACTGCATCTTCATATTTTACCCTGTAATCACAGCCTACTGACAGTTAGACTTTGAATATATAAACTCTTTACTACATACTTCATTAAGGATTCTTTTATGAAGTTATTTGTGGATTCCACTTAAAAAATATGGGTGTATATAAATTCTTGAAAATGTCCTGTAACTTCTATATACATATAGCTGGTCATACGCTGGTCTTTAGACTTACCTTACTGTGAGAGGTTTAGGTTCCCTTGGCTTCAGTGCACACTTCCTGCCTTCTGAGAGGGGAACAGTGAGTGGCAGTAATGCTGTAGGGACTAGTCATTTTTACCTGCTCCCCAGTGTAGCTCTTTACTAACAGGATTTGAAAAGGGTTGCTCAGGTTTTCTTCTGAAAGGGAAAGACCCATGACTGTGAATCAACATGTCCTCTATCAGTTGTCACTTATTTGGTTTTGCTACCTGGGTGAGTGGGCTCTGCTAATGATGTGAAAACTGTATTAACCATCACAGCAGCTTACCCTGTTTTATCATCGCCTTTTTAGACCTATCACGCTTTCACACCTGAGTTCAAGACCAAAACTCCCAAGTTCAGCCTCTCTTTATCAAGTGATGTTATTACAAATCAGGCCACTTAATGTGTCCTTTTTCTTCAGTTTCTGTATTGAAAAAAGGAGGTTATATTTACATACTGCAGTGCATGTTAGGAATTGTTTATATTTGATTAGCACTTTGAAAATGAAAGGTTTAATTCTGCATTGTTTTCTTTCTTTGTCTGAGAACCCTTCTCATCCAAGACTATAAGAGGGTTGTTTTTTGCACTGTCTTCTCCAGCCTTCTTTCCCCACATTTTTTCTTCCAAACAAAGAGTCAGTATCTTTCTTCATAAATTATCTGTGAAGGCCTGCAAGGAACCAATGTCTTAGACCAAAGAGAGAGAAGATGAAATTCTACTCTTTTTCCCTACATGTGCAGGAGGAGAAAAGGCTGAAGGATGTAATGAAGTTTTCACTGGAGAATTCTAAGCCAGAAATTATCTCCAGTTCTTACAGCCACAATGAATAAAAATATGCATCTGATGTTTAGGCTGAGAGGGTAGAACTGTGTGCATTGTCGTACATAGAAGTAATTTCTTTTTAAAAATCCCGGGAACAAAATATGTCATTTTGCCCCCAACAAATATGTGAGCTGGGGAGAAGTTTACAGATTTTTCTCCGTATTTTGGTGGGTCATTTAATTTACTCATCAGTAAAATTAAAACCCCAAACCATGAGGTGAAATAACAACATTTTTTAAATCAGGACCATAGACATGCTAGGGTGTTTCATACTTAATTTGTGCCATAGGAGGAAACAGTTCACTGTGCCTTAGTTTTCTGCATCATTTTAATAGAAATCACATGACAGCAAATTACAGGAAAGAGGGGAAAAAATCACATGGATGTATATGTAAATAGATTATTTCAGACTACTGTAAAATAAGATTATGCAGTGAAAATGGAATCCTCCCACAGTAGTAAAAACTCATCTTAACGATTCCTAGAAATGTTTTCAGAATGAGATCACAACGCTGATATCATAGCTCCTCTTTTTACTAACGTCTCCACAACATTTCGTAATTCCTCAGTATAGTGTAAAGTCGTTCATATTAAAATCCAATACCTCCTCACAATAGGCTGACTCCAAGGATTACTTTGGAAATTATGCAGGACTACATGACAGAGAAAACATTTTAAAATATGTAAGATTATCATCAGAAATTATCATAATTCTAGCAGAGATGAAAAAGTCTTTTTAAGATGGGTAATTAGAGCATTTATTGCTGTTGATTTCTTCGAATTTACCTGACTCCTACATTAATAATGTATGCTATTTGTCTCCAGTCAAGAGTCTCGTCCTAGTTTCACTGGGGAAAAAAACACACCAGACACAACATAAAAAACACTGGAAGATCTTTAGAAACTTATTAAATTGAAATCACAAGTCTAACAATGAATGAGAGTGTGAAAACCCCATCAGATCATTATCTTAAAATAATTCTATCAAATAATAGAGGTATTTGGAGAAAAGGGAGTCTTCAGTAATAATCTTCTAATTTTTATATTTTGGACAGTATTTTTTAATGCAATTTATATATCAAAGCTGGGATTGAGAAGTACAGACCTGCTAAATTTTCATTCATCAACAGTCAGGTAAGTATCTTCATAGTATCATTTAATTCTGATTGGCAGCTTTCAGGTGTTCACCTCATCTCGTTTCTTCCCTTAGAAAATTGCTCACTTTCAGCTTATTTTCTCTCCACATTCTCTGTATCTCTGTACTAGTAAGGCAGTCTGGCAGTGTCTGACAGAAGGAAGCTGGAAAATTGGTAGCCTGCAGAGCATGTCTTCACTCAATCTTTCTTGCTCTCTCGCTGCTCCTGCCACTGGAGCTCCTATTCACAGTATGGGATGAAGTCTTGATCACAAAGACTTCCATCAGAAGTGTTTGACTTATCATTAGCTACTGATACCTCATTAGATAAAGTTTCTCTCTCCCTAAATGGATTGTGAACATTTGCTTTGTTTTCAATACATGAGCTTTCTTTTTCTCATTGTTGTGGTGCTCATTTATTTTGATTAGGCACTTTATCTGTGCTTGGCCCCACAGTGTTTCTTCTACTCAAGAGCTTTTAGAGGCTTTTTGACAACTGCCTGTATTTAGAACTGTGTGTTTCTTCTACTTCTCTACCTCTCTCCTCCTGTCCTTGCCATCCCTCTCAGCCCCCAGTCAGCTTCTAATAAACACTATGTCAGGAGTAATAAGAGGGTTTTGTTTGATAGCTGCAAGGAGAAGCAGGCAGGAAAACCCTCAGGATGCCCTGAACAATGGTACTGATTTCACCATGCAAGATCAGATGCAACAATCAGGACTAAATGAGTCTTGCAGTGGTCTTTAGAGAGGAGCTAGTGTTAAAACAAAATAGAGGTTAATATTTTAAGGAGGTTACTTCTTTTTAAAGTCTGTGTGTCATAGAATGAAAATTGTGGATGATTAAGTCCTCAAAGGTTTAAATTCTGTTAAATGTGTTTTTTTCTAAAAGACTAAAGGTTATAATTTTGAAGTGTAAGGGTATCACCATTCACAAGTTGCATGACAATAAAAATAATATCAAAGATCCATCAATTTGTTTTCTAAGATTCAAGCCATGCAATAACTGAAAACTTGTAGCGACAAATCCCCTTGCTTGAATGACTATCTACAGTTAATTTATTTTCACGGCATTAAGTTCACAGTAAAAGCAGTGAAAGTTGAAATCTGATCAAACTGGTATATTTCATCTTTATTTCCTGTGTAAATCTTACAAATTGAGTAAGATGAGAGAAGAGTCAATAACAATAAAAAAAATGCATACATTATGCTCTTGATTTATGTCCCTCTGACTTTCTGGATGTTTGCAATTAATCTTCTACTGGGAATCATATTTTCCTTGATATGTTACTTTTTGCTAGTGTGGAAAGATGTAGTAGGAACAAGATCATGCAACTTAGTTCTCTGGGTTCATGTAAGAATACACAAAAATATAATAGAAATATGATGTTAATTGAAAAAAATCAAGTGTTTAAAATCTGATCGTATATGAATTGGTCTATTTCTATTCTTCCTGAAGAATATTTGAGCAAGACTTCTAAGACATTTTAGCTGTGGACTATCCATACCAGCTTCCAAACAGTTGTCTGTCATCTTTAAATATTAGGACAACTAGTTATTATGACAAAACCATATATGTTTAGTTTCTGTGTTAGGTGTCCTGGAATGGAATGCCTAAAGTCTGTTTGTTTTATTTGTTCTTCTCACTACATGTTAGCACCCATTAATCTACTGACTGGATTTAGCATAACACGACAGTTTTCTTCACAGAGACCCCTTTTACCTCAATTTCAGTAGGCAGAAATTCATAATGATATAAATACACCATGTATGTTATAGTATGTGTGTAGAATTCTCTTCTAAACATATTAGGAAGAGCTGCGACATTTACTGCAATATCCACCTATGAAAATGCCTAAATATCTGAATGTTCCTGCATGTATTGTATACTCAAGCACTAAACACCTCGTGCTCCTGCGCTTTCTGCAGATTCTTACCTCCGTGCTCATATCATCTTCAGGTGATAGAAGTGTTGCCCTACTATGCTTTAAAATTCTTGAACATAAAAAAGACACATGTAAGAAATTCTCATGGAAGTCTATCGTTGAATAATCAAGAAGTTGATTATTTACATTTGCCTTTTGTTTTTCTTTTGTGCATTGTCTTTGCTCTTACAGCAATAGGGAGTTGCTCTCCTCCACATTTGCTTTGAACAAGTATACCCGAAAGTTTAAAATGTATCTAAACAATAATAGCAAAACAAAACATCCATTACCCAATACAAACTGAGAGCCATAAAACTTAGCAAGTAGACCTCTGTTACAGATAAATCTTTAACAAAAATCTGAAATAGTCATAGGTACATTGGCAGTAAAGAGATAAGTTTTGGCTTTTTCAGGTGAGAAAAGTTTCTTGCCTTAGAACTTATTTCTTCTTTTCCTTTCCTTCTATCCTTCTTCCTCTATTCTACTACGTGCATCAGAAAAATGTAAAAAACTGTCACTCTTGAAAACTCAAATCTTTAAATGATATCAAACACCAATTTTTTGAGTTTCTTTCAGTTTCATCCACATTAGGTTCATGTGGATAACACACACATTTCACAAAATTCCCCTTAATAATTTTTAATCTTTGAATCATCTCTGCATCTTACCACTTTGGGACATTTGTCAAATTTATTTTGACTCAAAGGTACTTGTATTTGCATTACTAGCTGTTGCTCTTTGTCTTTTTTCTTTTTTTATTACCTTTGGGAAAAATCCTTTTGCTGTAACATCAAAAGTTGAAGTAGATATTGGCCCATAACTAGCAAGCTTTATTTGAGTCAAATCATAAGGGAAAAACTAATCTGATCTTTGGAAAGGCAGATTTTTAAAGAAAGAATAGGTAAAAATAATATTCACAATTTAAGGGATTATTTATTTGATAAATTCATAGCCCATATTTTCTTGATTAGCCTTCTATATCATCTATACAATTAATTTGATTTCTTACATATACAGAAATATCAGATAACCTAAGCAGAGTGTGTGTATTTATACCAGTATGTATATACAGTCTGTATAATTCAGATGTGCACATACATGCACATCCAATTTGCTTATAAAGTCATATGATTTGTTCCAAATACTCCTCTGGTAGATAATTTTATATTATTTGTCAATGCTTTTCAGGCCAGTAAGAGTATACCACTGACAACACTAATATGCAGTAATTTTTAAAATACTACCTTTTACTATTTTTTTTCATTAAACATAATTCCCATGTTCTTTCATTCAGCCTTCTATTCTGTTAATTATTTATTTTCCTTTGCATATTTGATTGCCTTCAGTATCATAGTTGAAACTCTGTTTGTACCCCTATTTATAGATTCCAGACTCAGAGGTAGTTACCTTGGAAACTGTTTAAAGTGTACCTTCTTGACTATTTGTTCTATCAAATCACTGAACTGCCTTCTTTCCTCTTCCATCTTTTGCTCCACAAAGCTTGGTACTAGTAAGCAGACTTGTCCTGCTTATTTCTTACTAAAACTCCCATTCTTAGTGACTCAAGGTCACACAGTACAGTAGGTGTCTTCTCATTTTTGGGTAGTCATGAAATGTCTACCATATATATATTTCTGCTAGCATTTAGCAGAAATTAACTGTTATTAGCAACAAAGTTGTACAGCAAATTTCTTCAAAGACTAGAAAGAATTACTGCTTTCCTTTGCCATACATTCAGCTTTACTGCGATGTGGAAACACAAAAGTAAGAATGGTGAAGAAAATTATTACTTAATAACAATTATTATTTTGAGAATGATAGAATAATATAAACAAAGTCATTTGATATTTCTTGTGATCAGAATTCTTGTAATCCAGGTACAAGTTTGTAGCTTCTTATCCTCATCTGGTCTTAAATGAAATAGCTCTATTGGAATTATTAGTATCTCAAGATTAGTGTATTGATTCTGTCTTGATGTCTCTCTGCTTTTCTGTCATATTTGACCTGTCTCAAAAATCCTGCTGATATTTTATACTGAGAGTAACAGGCAATGGAGAAGATGTTTATGAACAGAGGTAAACAAAGAGAATTTCTTTTTTGTTAGAGTAAGGCTCAAATGGAATATGCAAATGAGAACTTCAGCTGTGTAACCTTACTTTTATAACCAAATGAAATTTATAGCATTCTCTAAATATTTATACATTATTTATAAGCATTGAAATAGGCTCTTAAGCTTCATCAAGCACATAAGAAATGTCCTCTTTATATTAATACAAGTAAATTGGTCCTGAGTGCTTGCTGTTGTGGAGGATCATCATACTCTTTATTGGCTCTCCCTTTCCACCACTTACTTCATCATGTTAAATTAGGATAAAGAAAAATTTTAAATTCTCTTCCTTGAAGAACAAATTGAGCTATGTCAGTATTTTTTCTAGAATAGATTGCCTCTTGATCTATTCAGAAGACCTATAGCTTTCTAGCTGCAGGTCATGTATTTGAAAGTATAATGAGGAGTTTACTTCTAAAGAGTTTTCAAAAGAGGTAGTTTCAACACTTCCAGATGACCTCTCTCTTAAAGATCATTGCAAGTGTTTAAGGAGATACTAATTTCTGCATACCTTTGAGAAGTGAGCAGAAATATAAATGGACAAAAAGTGATTTGGCTAGTTTGATATAGCAGACAGAGTAGTTCTGAAAATCGTTGAATATACGTGTTGATATTGTAGAAATTCACTGGAATTAGTACCCATCAAATTTTAAGAACTATATTGCAAGGTTGCAATATCTTCTACTGAAAGTTTTTTGATGCTCTTTGAGGTCCAAAATACCTAACTTTCCTTAACTCTTTCATAAAATATAGGTAGCTCTAGAGAAGCTACTACATAGAAATGGCTATTTGTTAAACTTAATTATCTAGTCTACTGAAATTCAGTTTTCTATCTAGGATCTGTGAGTAATAAATTATAAAAATAAAACCATACAGAGATATGGTATTTATGTGTATAAACACACAAAAACACAGAGCAAGGAGTGTATTTATATCTGTGGATAAAAATACATGGAATGATATACTGTTCCAAAGGGCTAAGGATTGCCTAAATTAGGGATTTGGGAGCTGGTAGGAGTAATGCAATGAAGGAAAGAATGCTGTCATAAAGAAAAGTTCTTAATATCCATATTCAATGAGTGTGTCTATGATTTTATGCTCTGCTTAAAATTATTTTTAGACTTTACCTCTTCTTTAATAAGAAGAGATAGTGATTATGAGGGTCAAGGAGCTCTTTACATGAATGTTACTAGTAATTATAAAGAGAGGGTTGGCGGGGAGATATAAAAAAAGGGAAAATGAGGATTTTCATTTAATGTCAATGACATTCGGAAAATAAGTAATGTTTTAAAGATAGGAGTAAGGCTTTGTCCTGTATCTTTAGAAGGGGTTTTAGGGATTTTATGACAACAGCATACTGATTGTCACTTTAATCTGCATGTTTTTTTTTCCCTGAATAAATATTTTAGATTACAAAACACATTCCTCACACTGGATTTCTGACAGAGGCAAAATCTTAATTGTCACAGATAGACTATTTAGGAGAAAATGCAAACCAAACAAAATATTCTGTTCAGGCAAATTGGAACATGACAAAAACATAGCTTCATAGTATTTATTTATTTATTTATTTATTTAGATAAATAAACAAACANAATCTGCATGGTTTTTTTTTCCCTGAATAAATATTTTAGATTACAAAACACATTCCTCACACTGGATTTCTGACAGAGGCAAAATCTTAATTGTCACAGATAGACTATTTAGGAGAAAATGCAAACCAAACAAAATATTCTGTTCAGGCAAATTGGAACATGACAAAAACATAGCTTCATAGTATTTATTTATTTATTTATTTATTTATTTAGATAACTAAACAAACAAACAAATAAATACATTTTATCTTTAAAAATTAGGCTTAAATTTCTTTAAAAAGAGATTATCGATCTACCTCTCACCTTTCAAATTAAACAAGCAAACAAAAAAATATCATTAAGACATCTTTAGAAGAGTAATATATTTTTCAGTTTAGGGGTTTTTAACAGAATTGTTGATCAGATTGATTTTTCTCTAAGGACCTTTGAGAGTTCATGAACTCTGCAGGAAAAAAAAAATTCACTGAGTTCTATCCAAGTTGAAGGCTTCAAATTGATAATTTAGAAAGCATATGTAATTTTGAGATATTAACACTAAGAATGCTTCAGAAACAACATGATTCTTTAAGAAAAATCACCTTCTACATCAAATCTAGATGAACTTAGGCAGATGGACACTACTACTTCAGTGCAGTCCTTCTTGGACTGTTCAGATAACGTAAGCTATATTGCTTAGAAGAGAGCATCAGTGACTTCAAGGTCAGATTGGACAGGTCTTTGAGCAACCTGATCTAATGAAAGAAGCCCCTGTCCAAGGCAGGGAGGTTGGACTAGATATTAAGAGGCCCCTTCCAACCTAAACCTTTCAAGAATCAATATGAGCTTTCTATCAATCCATGATAAAGTTTTAACCAGTTTGCACCATGGATTCATGAATTTTGGGCTAGTTATGTAGTTCAGCTGCAGACCTGGCAATGTTATGATCACGGTTGAACTGGATGTATCTTGGAAAGATAAAGATATATCATCTTTTTTCAACCTAAATAATTCTATAATTCTCTGATTCCTTAACATAATTTGCTAATACTGATTTGGAAAAAATAATTATTTTCTTTATTGAATAAGTTTTTTAGTGAATTACTGAAACATTTAGTACAATAGAGAAATATGCTGAATGTCATTAGTCAAGTGGGGTAAGCATATTCCAGAAAGACTAGCAGAAATTTTACCTTTGAGTGTTATCTCATAGGGTTCATAATATTTATGTTTGAGTGTTCACAAAAAATATATCTTTTATTTCTCACTGATGTTTATTTGTGACCACTGTTTGGACTTCATTCCAAACTAGTCAGCTGAGTCTGGAGATCTCTTAAGGATCTCTGAACTAGGTGTAAGTTTTTCATATTCCACAATTGGAAAATAAAATTGTCCATGATACACAATTCATCACAGATTTAGAATACTTACAGAAATTTCAATTTTGAGTGTCCATACGAACTTTATACAATGAATGCATTATATGTTTGAAATGTTTGAAATATGTAATGTGTATTCAATTTTTTTTTTCTTTTGTACAGTAATTTTAAAGGGATAGAATTTCTGGAAATGTCTGGAAGTTAAATTTTCTCTTGGAAAATCAAGATCCTGAGACATCAGAAAGACAAGTATAAATTAATTTATTTAGACACAAGTATTAAAAGGGCTTTAGTTTCAGTTTCTGAGGGATTATTAGAAACCAGAGAAGTAAATAAAAATGAAGTATAAGCTTGCACAATGCTTAGGCAGGATTTTTAAAAAATAAGATGGTTTCAGTGAGCTGGTGTATTTTATATCTATTGATGTGTGTGCTTTGCTAGCTTTATTATCTTTCCAAGCATTGCATATTTGTTCTAATGGATGATAAAAGTGAAGAAGTAGACTAACTTATAACCTATAAATCGGTCTAGGAAAGCTGTGTAGACAGTAAGAAATAGCTTAATCATTGTCTTCAAGGAGTTCAAAAGGTTGATCCCAAAGACAAGTAAATGTATGCATGAGCTTGTATTAGTTCCTTCTCCATCATTTGTAATTTCAAGTAAATCGGCTGCTCTGCAATCAAGAAGAAAAGGTACTGCACTGCGGCTATGGTATTTGGTATTGCTTAGATAAAGCCTGTTTAAAGGGGAAGAAAATAAGATTGCCTTAAGCCTCTTGTCAGCTTCCAGTCTGAAGTAAATTCATACATAACAAAAAAAGACTCAAAGGAAATAAAAAAACCTGAAAGTGGAAAAATAAGCTGGTCAAAGCAAACGTTTAACATTTCTCTAGGCATTAATCATACTATACAGGAGTGAGGGTCAAAAGAGTTGAGGCGAACAAGGAGCATTTTGATGCAGGCAAATGGAAAAAAAGCCAGCTAAGCTAGTGATTTAAAACAGATTGAAATTTTTAAAGTGAGGCATAAAGGTCATAAAACCAGGTTCAGATTGATAAGGCACAGTGGGCAAGTTTTAATGAATTCTCAGTAAATGTTTTTAAGACAAGCACTCCAGACTTGAATATTGAGATAACAATGTAGTTTTCTGTCTTATCAATAGGAAGAGAGCTAAGAAAAATTCTAGTGAAAGATCAAAGAGAATTATGAAAACTTGATTTTGAACAAAGGAACTGAGCTAAGACTGATTTTACTAACTAATACAGGAAAAAAGTTTTTTTTAATTATTTACTTTTAATTGTATATTGTGGGCAGCAGGGATGCTGTTTTGTCTTTTCAAAATGTTAGCAATCTAACATCTATAAACAGCAGAGGACATGGAATTAAAATAAGGAGTAGAGTCTAAATCCAAGTCACTGTACCTAACAAAGAAACAGTGGAGTAATAGAGAGATATGGAGGTACGTCTTTACTTTTTGTACTTGACGATATAGACAAAATGGTTATATAAAACAGGTGGGATGAGGAGGGGCTGAGGCCACTTGGCTTATTCAGAAACTTTTCCTCTTGTCCTGGAAAAGAGGACACTAAGAGGAGACCTCACAGGAGTCTACAATTTCTTTATGAAGGGAAATTTTATTTTCCTTGCATATTCTATGTCCATTTCAACTAATGGCTTTTCTTGGAAGAAATTTACCAAATTGAATTAAGGAAGTGATTGCATTAATAAAACAACAATTCAGGTATCCCTTCCTGTAACAAGGGTCTCTCCAGCGGCTGAGAACCCGAGTAATGATAGACACTGATGCAGTTAGATATTGTCCTCCTCCATTATGCAAAACCAGCAAGGTTATATAGTATTGCTATTTCTTACACAGTTGTCTACTACCTACTTGATTGGTTAGTCAAGCAAAATAACGTCTACTAGGCAATATAGCATTGGTTGGCAGTTTTTCTGCCCAGCTTGCGGGTTATGTGACTTGCTAAGCGTCTTCCCTTCAGTGGCCTTCCATTGTTTTGGATTCCACTTACTTAGGAGTTAACGGTGCTGATAAAGCCAAGGACACAGGTGTTAGGCCCTTGTCTTCTCAGCTACTCGCAGGCCAGGATTGTCCAGCCCGTACAGGAGGAGATCACGGCCTCCTGACACAAGAAATTCTTCTCCTTCCCTTACCAGCTTCAGTGTCAGCACTACTCCTCTTGGAACAGATGAGACATTTCAAAGTTTTAGCTCTCCTTAACTCATGCTAGAACTTTTTTAAAAGGCTATGGATTTGTGCTGGTTTTGCTTAAGGTAGTGTTAATTTTCTTTGCTGTAGCTGGTATGGGATTATGTTTTGGATTTGAGCTGAGAACAGTGCTGGTAACACAGGAACGTTTTTGCCACTGTTGAGCAGTGCTTGCCCAGAGCAAAGGCCTTTTCTGCTTTTCACCCCACACCACCAGTGAATAGGCTGGGGGTGCAGAAACAATTGGGAGGGGACAGAGTAAGGATGGCTGACCCCAACAGACTAAAAGGAATATTCCATACTACATGGCATTATGCTCAGCATATAAAGCTGGGGGGAGAAGAAGGAAGCAGGGGCAGGATATTTGGAGTGATGGTGTTTGTCTTTCCAAGTAATGGGTACACATGATGGAATCCTGCTTTCCTGGGGATGACTGAACATCTGCCTGCCCATGGGAAGTGGTGAATGAATTTCTTGTGCTTTGCTTGCCCACACAGCTTTTGCTTTACATGCTAAACTGTCTTTGTCTCAACTCATGAATTGTCTCACTCCTACTTACAAGTCTCATAAGGGTAATAGTTGATAACAAGCAAACCCAGAAATATCATGCTCTATGGTTTGGCAACCCTAGAGTAAGTAGAGGAAATAAGAAAGCTACTGGGATTTTCTTAATTCTTACATTTAGCTCAAATTGAGGAAATCAAATCGAGAGTAATTAGAATGTAAAGAAAATATTTTAATTGTGTGACTGTGGTTTGTATATAATTTTTTGTTTGGTGTTTCTTTAGACATAGTAATTACTTACTCACATTTTTGCATTTAAAGCAAAAACACTGTTAGGGATAAAGTTAGATATAGAATATATTTGCTAGAAAAAAACCCAATCATAGCATTGTGGCAAATGCTGTTATGATCTGAATGGAAAGTGCGGGCTAATTGACAGATGCTATCACATCTGTCATGATGAACATGATTATACTTTTCCCAGAGATCTTCAGTAAATTGTCAACTTCCAAAATGTTCAGTGCAACTTTGTCTTATAAATATAAACCAGAATCAAATTATAAGCATATATATGCAAATCAATAAGATCATAATACCTGTCCCCTTGAGAAATGACATTTATTGCCCAGTGTTGGTGCACAGTACTGAAGTTAGCTATTGCCAAGGTGAAACCATAAAAGTTGATTTGGGTCTTATGACAAGTTAAAAATTGTTTATGAAGCTATACACCTTAAAGCAGGTTATTTTTCTTTTTAAATTTACTTGTTGACAGAAAATGTCTTTCACTTATTTGCAGCTATTTATTTTAAAATGAACTAAGGGTGTATCTGTCCAACTGCTGATCCAGGTCCTCATTAGAAAAACCTTTCATGTTAATTAGCACATTTTAAGCAAACTCAGCAGATGACTGATATTCAAAATAAATATTAAATTATTTCTTTACTTTCCCAAACAATTTCATTCACTTTGTCATGCTTGAAATTCGTACTGTCACTGCTTTGGCTGCTTTATTTCTTGGCGTATGCAGAGAAATCATGTTTGCGGTGTTGCTGCAACACATCTTCCAAAGCAGTGGCTTTCAAACTCATAGGTGATCTCTTTAACCCTATCTGTGAGTAGTGAAGGGGTCAAGCAAAGGGTCACACAAAATAATATAATCATGATAATGCATTGACAGTGGCATCAGTTATGTGCTAGAATACAATCACAAACACTAACAGTGCAACTGTTAATTTTTGTCAAACTGTGTGGGAACTACATGTAGTAGTATAAGTGCTACAGTATGCAATGCAGAATGAATTCAATGAGTTTTCTGTGCTTTCAGTCTATTTTGTTTTCACTGCCATTGTTTTCAGTCTTATATAATACATGTGAACACCAAAGCATTAAGTCAATCACCAGAAATGTTGTTAGCTTTTTAAACTGAAATTGAATACATATTTACTTATTAGAGGTTTCTAAAATAGTTGCTCATAAATTACTTTCCATAAAATTCCCTGTAATGGAATTTTCTCAAATATTTCAATTAAAACAAAATAAGAAACTGAGTCAAACCCTGCAGTCCCCGTTGTTGTTATTATTGGAAACTGCCTGCTTAGCAAAATAATTTTGTAGCATCCTGAAAAGGCTGACTTGTTTTTGTAAGCAGATTACCAGAGATAATTCTATAAATTTAGCTAAATTCAACTTAATGGATTCTCAAACTACATCAGAAATTGTGTTTCTCACTAGCTTTTTACTAGATGAACAACAGAAGTACTTTTCTGTCCAACTGATCAATTTACTGACAGCTTGACAGGAAACAGAATGATGCACAACTACACCTAGCAATTCCATGAAGGAAATGTCTAGAACGCTTGGCAGTTGGATAATCATAGAATCATTGCATGATTTAGGCTGGAAGAACCTTAGAGATCATCTAGTTCCAACCCCCCTTATGATCATTAAATTTTCTAGAAATTATTACATACCAGCCCAGGCAGTAATTTTCTGATGGCACATAGATTTCCACTACACCACATCAGAACATTTCAAATGCCTGCTCCTTCTCTTGACCTTATTTCAGTACTTGGATGTCAGAGGCCACAGAGTAATTATTTCAAGCCATATTTGAAAAGCTTGATTATTGATAAAAAATTCTGCTCTGCCCCCAACAGGCATAGATTATAAAGTGTAATTGCTCTTACCATGTGCAACTACAAATACATCAACATCAAATAATATTTTAGTCAACAACAAAGTCTTCTACTATGACAATTAGTAGAAATTTTTAGTTAGAAAGCTTAAATTTCTCTAAGATATCTCTGGATACATCTAACATGATGAGATCTTGCTGAGTAACAGAGAATTTTTTATGTCAGCTGAGGAATTATCTATTAAAAATATTTTTTCTCCTCAAAATAAAAAAAAAATCCATGTTTAAATTTTGATTCTTATTATTGTTTTAATTTTTCTGCCATCTGAAATTGATATGAAATTTTGCTGTCTCTTAATTTTTCTGTCATTTGTTTACTTTGTTTTGAATACACAATTATCTAAAACTTTTTTGAAACTTTTTTGAAGTTTAGTTTATCGCTGAAATTTCACATTATTGGTCACATGGGGAAAAAAAATTAAAGACTGATGGGAGGTCATCCCAGCCCCACTACTTATTTCCTTGTTCTGGTGATACAGCTCAATGTTAGTATCATTTTAACTCTGATTTTTATAATTGAAGATGATTAATAAGACTACAGCTGGACCTGTTTGCATTGTAAAGTACATGGAGAAAATGCTGAAAATGGGAAAAAGTAAGAGGTGACAGTGCTTTTCACCCTGATCTTTCAAAGAATTCAGGGCAGCTAATGTGAACAGAGCATCTATCATTTTAAGGCTGCAATGTTGAGGCCATACCATGTGAAAGACACGTCCTGGTGCAAACAGGAGAGAGCACTTCACTGTTGTCACAGGAAAGTATCTGTTCCTACAGACAATGCTAAATGTGTTCAAATTAATTTTTTTTTCTTTTGCAATTTAAAATTCAGTCTTACTTAAAGAAGTTGTAGTAGCCAGGGTTCTACTGAAACTGTAAATTATGTATTTACAGTCAGATTTTGAGTGGCACAAGTTTCTTCAGTTTCTATAGGGTAGTGCAAATACAGTGCATGAACTTTTCACTCATTTTGCTTTTGATTTTCCTCTACAAAAATATATGAAATAGGGGAATTTTAGATTCAGTAGTTTCAGAAGATCACGCATGTTAGTGTTACCCAAAATTATACTTTTTTTCCCCAACTGGTTCTGCACAGTCTAGTTATGTATTAAGGCATTTGTAATGAGCAATAATTAAGTAATTAGCACAGGATTAGCCAGAGAAATCTTACAATAATCTATGACTGAGTTTTGGTGTATTATTTAACACTAACATGATTGATTTAAATCACTGGGTGGTCAAACAAGCTGGTGATTAGTTTCCACATTTTCATTCATTGGAAATTTTCAGTTACTTTATTGCTGCTAATTTTGAGCAATTCTTCTGTAAAGAATTCAAATAGAGCAGTTAATAATGCTGGAAAGTGAATTCTTTCCCCCCCGTTCTGCCATACACTTGTTCTGTCTGTTCCCAATTATAAATAAAGAAGAGCTTTAGTAGAACTTAGTCTTCAAAAGCTATACCATATCCCTTTCTCTGTTGAACTACATTTTTTATACCTGGACTCTCACTACAGACATCCAAATTATAGGAGGCAAATAAACATGTTGATGTTATTTTACTCTAACTTTAACATGTATGATTTTGTCAGCAATGTCATTTTCTCCATCAGCTTCTGTTAAGTTGGGTAGGGGCTCTACATATCAATACTAAAAAATATTTAAAACTACATCTTATAACTCTGCTATTGTCCATGTTTTCTGTACGGATGATTAACTGAAAACATGTAAATTCATTTATATGTGTAGATGAATTCTTCATGATGTATTCATCAGGAACCAGTCTAGCTGAAAAGTACTTCTGTCTTTTACTGCAACTTGTAATTCCACATCTTTCAGATTATGTTTTTTTTAATTCTTTCTATTGTTGGAGGGAAGCAGCTTCTTAAGTGTTATGTTGCTTATCTTCTCAAGTACGTTGTTTAGGAGACTAAAGGTGTTTAAAGATAAAACTGCCAGAATTATTCCAAGATCTGACAGATTTGCTAACAAAAAATTCTTCTGATCAGTATCCCATCACTCCTCTACACCTTTGATAAAAATCACATATGGCATCAATCCTGTTTGCCTGAATTAACTCCAATTTTCTAGTCACCAAGGTCAGAAAAGTACAGAGAAAGACTCAGCTGTTAGCACATATGGTCCAATGTGGTTGGTAATTTACTTGGTGTAATAAAAAGTACAGAATGCTAAACCCAAATCCCACTGCAAAATACCTCAGTGGTAGCTTATGCTAATGTATAGACAGCAAATATTTTACATGAGCTATTTTGTGAAGAAATACTCTATGTTATTGACCATTTTGGATGTAAAGAGCTTTTTTTATGTCTGTCAATACAACTGATAGGTGAACTTTCTAGGAGAAAAACCCCAACAATCTGTCTGTGCAATGAGGCTCATTTTGATGACTGTCATTACAAGCAATAGTTAATGCTACTGCTGCTGTGTGAGTGGTGCCATTAGGAAAATAATGACAGTGGAAATTCCATTAGGTTTTTGAAACCTGTGAAGACAATGATACAATATTTATTTTTAACTGTGTTTTTTTGGGAACAAAAAGACCAAGAATAATGAATGGGGTCTCTATTTCTTCTGCTCTTTCAAAGAGATCTTTGACCAAAGCAATACTGAGTTTGACTTCTAAAGCTGCCCAATGAGTTTATATCAAATCCCAACAGCAATGGTGTTTTGAGCATAGCAGGTATTAATTGTGCTTTGAATATTGCACAAATATTTCTCATGCAGGTATAGATGCTGTGACAATACATTTGTTAAAACTGTGCCCTTGTGACCAATTCTTACTCTATTAGAGATAATATTTAAAGTAATATTTGTGAACTTCATGGTCAGTTCCAATGAGAAAACTATGCAGTCAGTGCATTTGGAAAAAGAGATTGTTTTCAGACACAATGCAATTGAAGTGTGGAGTTCTGTAGGAGCAATTTGTATCTCAGAATAGGCAGAGTGAGCAGAAACAGGTTTATCTTTACAAACATCCAGAATATAGGATATGCTTTAGAAACAGACTAAGTTTGGTTAAATTCTTATTCCTATATGTAAAGGAAGAAACCTGCAGAAGTGTGAGATATATGACGCTTGTCATCTTCCACAGTATTTTACAAGAAGAACTCTTGTGATGTGAGTTATTATTCAGTAGAGGACTATATATCATTCTGGTATAAAAGGCAAGAAATTTTTCTGACATCCATTAGTGATTTTGGAACGATGACTTCTTTACTTATTTCCAGGTCAAAGCTGATAGCAAAAACATATTTCAATAGCATTAGGGTTTGGGGTTTCTTAAACCATAAGTTACTTGAAATATTTAACATTTGTCCAAAATCTTTGGGTTTTAAAACAAAAAGTCAGCACAATTAGGGCAAGAGTGAAAAAGTCTTTCCCTGAGCACTACATTTTTCATTCCTTGTAGCTCTATTCTTGGCAGACACACCTTTCCTCTTTTCATTTATGCTCTATGGACCATAAAAACTGCCTTTATGGAGGAGAGAATGCTGTATGCATTACTTTTATTGTTTTTATGCTGACACAACAAAATCTAAATTGTCTGGTTCACTTAGGGGTTTTCAGGCCTCAGCGATTCTGAAAAAATAGGGGAAAAATAAAGAAAAAAAAGTAGAAAAATAATACTCTGAGGTCAGAAGGTTAGAGTGAATGAGACCAGGATGAAAAAGGAGAGTGTCTTTTTTAGTTTTCTGTGATGGCTGAGAAGAAGCTAGTCTAATAGTTCTAGGAGACAATAAAGAAAACGTGGTATTAAAGAGATCAGTATTTATAACTACTTCTGTTCAAAAAGTTAGATGGCACCTAGAAGCTGACTTAAATTAAGTTTATCTGTTGGGTGATAGAGGACAGCTAAGCTGATTTAAGTCTGGTCTGCTGTCCAGCAAAATTGGAGTAAGGGACAATATTTTCAGTATACTTCAGGTGCTAATTATTAGCACTCTGCTCTGTAAATACTATGCCTTATCCTATAGCAGTGGTTCAAAACTGTTCACATCACCTATCTGAATGCAGAGTTTGGACTGTGCATGGCATTCTATTATCCTGTGGAGGCATCAGGTGCAGATATGCAATTAAGACCAAATTGCATTTTACACATAACATGCTCAGCTATGTCAAAATCAGTAATTGTACAGCTTTGGTTGCCTCAAAAACAGCACTTACTTTTGGACTGTAGAATTGGCTAAGGCTTATGACCAACTAGACATTATTTGGGTCATTTAAACAAATTTAAATGTATTATTTAAAACAAAGTATCTTCAACAAGATGTGTAGTGATTTGTGAAAGCTAAAAATTAAGAGTGTAAAGCTAAAATATTAATAACAACTGTCATCTTTTCCTGTCTCTGATTCCTGTATTTATCCTTATTTCCTTGTATTACTCATTTATTACTTATATTATTGCCTTATATTACTTATTTCCTTATATTGCTGTTTAGTTCAGAAGTCTCAGCAGTGGATCATTATTGTCCACTTCAGAAACATTGAGTTTGGAGAAAACAGTACCTGTTCCAAAGAATTCAGTTTCATATTAAGCACTGGGGGAGGTGGGTCAGTGTACGCAGATACACATTATAGAAACAATAAAGTGTATGAAGTGCACAATGGAGAAATCACATTATCAGTCATTGATACATATTTGAACAGTAGCAATCAGCATTTACAAATTCCCATTTGGTGAGACTACAGGCAGGTGTACAGTCTGTTTATGTTTCTGTAGAATTTATTTTCACTTATGCTAGTGTTCAAATTCTTTCACATAGCCTTATCTTTGAGTTTTGCTGTATTTGTAATACTTCAGGAGAATTACAGGATTCCTAAAACATTCTTTGCCTTAGGCTGTTTGTTGTCTCAGTTTTAAGCCTGTCACACTCTGATTTGAAATGTATTCCATTAATTAACTTTGTTGATCTCTCTATTAATGGTACTAATCCTCTGTGGCCTAAAATACTGGAAACATATCCCAGATGTTTTAGAATATCTATGAGCAGTAAGAGGATTGACTATAATATGTGCTTCACCTAAATTTGACATGTAGCCTTCTTATATTTAGAAAAAAGTCTTGAGATACAGTAGTGCTTTTGCCATTATTAAGAACATCAGAAATGTATTTTCTAGTTTATTTCACAGCTGTGTAGATTTAGGGCATATGTCAAAACAAAATGTCAAACTCACAAGAAAATAATAAAGAATAAATAAAAATTACTTTATGAACAGTGAAGTTTGGATCCCTATACTAGTGTTTGAGATCTCCAAAGGGTCATGTATGAAACAACTGGGATGAGTCTACTTGAGTTTTAAGGAGTGAAGGGAAAAAAAAGACAGGAAAGCACACTTCTCTGGATAATGATGGGCTTGCCTTTCTCTTGATGTATGAACTACATAAATTCTCAATGCTTTGGGCATTTGTTTGGTTTGTTTCTTTTGTTTTCACTTGTTTGGTTGGAGTTTTTTTCCAAAACCAGAAATAATATATTTTTGTTTGTTTTCTTGAAATTGTTCAAGGTCAACATTTGAAGAGTCTCCAGAAGTTTTTATTAATTACTGTACATAAATTTATACTGATAAAGAATCAAAGAAATCAATAGAAACTCAAAGCTGGAACGGATCTCTAGAGTTCCCTTTCTCTTGTTAGAAGAGATCTGCTTTCCTAATTAAAAACATGGTGTGAGTTTATCTTATTCAGGGTGTATGGTGCTAGATTAATTTATTTAGAGTTACATTAAAGTGTCTCAAATATTTCCAGTGAGCTGATTCTACTACTTTTCTGAGCTACTTGTTCCAATACTTAGTTTTTCTCATGGTGAAGAAATTTTTCCTTATATACTCAGAGAATTTCCCATTAGTAGCTCTGGCTATTGCCTCTTATGCTGTCACCACACATTCTAATAGAGATTACCTTCAACTTCTCCATCATTCTCTTTAGGTAATGGAAGAAAGTGATTAGACTCTCTGTAAGCCTTCCATTCTAGGAACAACATTCCCATTAATTTTTCTTTCTAAGTTAAGATTTCCAATATCCTGATCACTTTTGTGGGCATTGAGTAATTTTAATATATCTTTGAACACAGAGAATGAAAACTGGATGCAGAGTTCTTGGTGTGGCTTAACAAGTGCCAAATGTTGTGGATCAATCACTTCCCTTGTTTCGGATTTCACTCTAGTCTTGCTGATTTTGCCTGCAGTTTGCTTTCCCGCTGCAGAGATGGGCTGCTTACTCAAGTTCTACTATCTGTCTTCTTGGGACCCTAAATCCCTTTCAGCCAAGATTGACTCCCACCAGTCAATTTCCAGCCAGTATGGATGCTTGGGATTTTTTCCCCTGTTAGAGTTTGAATTTATCTTTCTTAAAACTCATGCATTTCCTGTTACACTAATTTCCAAGCCTATTGTGACCATCTGCATGGTAGCTCTTTCTTTCAGTATTTTACTTCTCCTCTCTGTTTCATGTCATCCAAAAACTTCATGGTGGTGCTTTCAGTACCATTTTCCAAACTGCTTATAAAAACACTGAGTAGTATCAGGTCTAGAACTGACTTTTGAGGTACTCAAATCTTGACAAGATGCTAATCTGGCCTTGAGCTGTTAATTACCACTTTCTTTGCCAGTTCTTCACCTCTGTTCAGTCCTTATCCTTCCAGGTTTTCATCAAAGATAGTTTGAAAGACCATGCTGGACACCTTGATAAGGCTCACAAAGATTGTTGTTTTTGAAATCTCTTTTCATGTGTCATTCTTTTTGTCAGTTCAAATGCTTATGTGGTGAGCTTGGTGAAGTCATTCAGAAGTGACATTTCATAGTTTGCCCATTACATAAGTTCAGAATAAATGAGCATTGTTCCTTTGGCTTTAAAAAAAATCCATGAATCAACTTTAAGAAAAGTGATGTGTGTCCATTAATCATGCAATGCTCAGGAAAACAAAAGTCACAAAGCTGTTATACTCAGTGTCATAAATGGAAAATACTGTAGTAGGATTGGGAGTCTGTGGGATTTTTTCTTGACATAATGATTGTGATGATTTCATTCTCATGATGGTGGAGAGTGCTTTCATAAAATATATCAGAACTGGGTTGCTGACTTGTAAAAATTTTTTCTCAACATTTAATCTTAATTACCTTCAATCGTTCCTTAGTTACTGCAGACTCTTTCGAGTTTAGATATTGCATGGGTGAAAGCAAAGCTGAAGAATTTTCTGTGGCACTTAAATGCTTTTAGAAGCCAGGAAACAAGTTGTAAGCTATCAATATAACAAAAATCTCCATTAATGGATCTGTAATTTTTCCTTTGTAGAGAAATGTCAGAATTAGCCCAGCACATTTTTACTGTGCATTTATCCACTCTTGACTTGTATCATGAGGTTTCCTTCCATGTGCTTTGATCCTTGTTGATTCTGTCATATTTTCAACATCCTGTTATTTTTCTAACCTTTTGGTCCAGAGTCTTGCTGCTCAGATCTTTCTTTCCAAGCCAGTGCTCCAGGATGGAGCAGTAACACATGACTGACAATGACTCATTCTGTTTCCAGACTCATATTTATACATAGCATTAGACTATGACTAACTTAGAGTCTTTGCCATGGTTCCATTTGCGGTCCCTGAGAAGCACAGTTATCTTCCAGTGATGTTAAATTTATGAATGCTGAATATGACACCGACAGTATCCTCTGAATGTCATTGTGAGAGCTACTATTTTACGCATCAGGTTGATGTTGAGATGAGTTTCTAGATGTGTTTAATCTTTTCATTTCCAGCTTTCCTATTAGTTAGTTCTCTTTTTCCTTCCAGTGAAATTCAAGGCATAGGCAGCCTTCTTACTCGTCTGCATTGTCTCCAGCATTCCTGAGGGAACGCAAGCATGGTAAATCATGTCACTACAAGTTATCTTACACAAACATCATTTCCGGTTGATTTCAAGTTAGGTTGGATTTCCCGACAGTTATTTCCAATCAGGTGAAACAATATGGTGAACTAACCCTGATAAAATAATACATTTCTTTGATGGAGTATATAGGCTGATTAACCAGATTGATTTGCACACAGTGAAGGAAGGTGAAAACATAATGTAAATTGCAGCATCTGCTTCTAACAGTGTGAATGATACAGTCATAACCAGAAGGAGCATATTGGAGTGTCATTATCTTTAATTCAATGTCAAATGGGCTCCTGATGCTTCTGATTGTTCTGACTTCTTGATTTTCATCAATGGGTCTGCTGAGTATTTTGGCAAACACAGGACAGCTATTTGTGGTTATATTTTCCTACATCAAATGAAGAAGGTTTTTTAATTTAAGATTGAAAACAAATCTCTTGTGCATTAAAAAAAATTAAACATAGGGTTCAAAAGTAGAGTGGCATTATTCCCTGACATCATCATCTTTTATGGGTGGAAGAAAGCAACGCAAAAAACATTCACTTTTTGTGCACTTTCTGTCACCCCTGTTAACTTTACAGTGGTGAGCCATGCACACTGATACTCTAGGTTTTGTGCTCTCTTCTAAAGTCTTGGTAATCATATGTAGACTGTTTTAATATTATAGTTTTAATTATTCCAGTAATTGAGCTGTCCTGTGCAAGAACTTTCTCTGATTTTGTTGATGACCTTTTTTCTTTTCTTTTCAATAGTAGCAGTGGCTTCATCCTAGCTGATTAAATCAATCAACGTAATATGAATGCTCTGTTCTTTAGAGGATATTGTATTTTTTTTCACATGTTCTAATGACTGAGTAGAAAGCAACCATTCCCCTTGCTAATATTTCTTCATCCAGGAGTTTATTTTTCTCAACACAAATGGAAAAATTCAAATGTATTACAGTTCATACTTCCTTTTTTTTTTATTGTATCTCATTTGGCTTCTTGTTTTTTCCCCTCAACATGTGTCAGCAATGTGCATATAACCATTTGTTAAAATTGTTTGCCAATGTTTTATATTGCTCAGATTATTTATAGTGGCTAAAATATTTACTGGGCTGAAGACTGTATGATAAAGGAATTAAATATGAGTTCTTGGTAAAATTCTACAAATACTGAAAAACATTTATTTCCACCCTGTCTGTATTACCCAGTAACTTATATTCCTAAAGAGCTGATGTGCATTGCTTGAAATATATTATGTTACAATGCAATATTAAATGCTTGTGAGAGTTATTTGATTTTAAAAACCAACACTATGAGGAGAGACCCTATCTGTTTGGTCTTCTTTATTCTACATGTTCACAGTATATTCTGAAGAAAAATGCTTTCCTCTCTCTTTGTAACTGACATCTTTTGCAATCTAGCCCAGACTATATTCAGTATAGTAACAATGCATATAATGCAGAGCCTTAAAATCTTTAGTTTTGTTACCATTGACACTAGACTTAGTTCAAATGCTTGATTTGCTAAGTCTCCATGCATAGTGAAAGAGCTCTTGGATTGTATCTCAGTAGGGGGACAAAGTAATCTCTTTTTTTCTAAACAAATGTTCTTTTCATTCCACGTACACTGCTAATTCTCTTTTGGGTCAGAATTTCTGGCTGTCAATCATCTGAACTTCAGAAATGTTTGTAGTGTCAATCTTTGTTTAGTATTGCTGCCAGAGCTGATGGCAGAAGTATGTGTAAGGCTGACATTAAAAGAGGAAAGTACTTCTACATTTAATTTGCTAGGCAAAATTTAACATCACAGAACATTTTCTGATACATCTTGAGTTTGTAGTGTTATTAAACAAATGGGACAAATGTGGTATAAAATACTCAGTATTTCTAGTTTATTCAGCCATTATGATCTCTTAAGCACTGTGTTTTACAAAAATGAGAGAAGGTAATTACCTTCTTTTTATACCAACTCAGGTGAAAAAAAGGAAGCAACTCCTCTACAGTTGCACAGGATCGATTTCTTCCAAACTACTGACTCCTTTGTCCCAAATTACAGAGTCCCTTCCTACCACAACAGTTCTTTGTATTCTGGAAATATTAAATCAGAAAATACATAATAATTTTTAGGACTTCCAGTTGTCAATTTCTGTAAGGCAAGCTAGCCTGATTATGACCAGAGAGTGATATTGTCTCTTACCCAAAATCTTTCTCCAAGTATTTTTGTCATGTAAGATAGAAGAAATGTTATCTGCCCTCTCCTTCACATATGTTTTCTCCATGCACTGCCATCTGCAAGCACTTTGATTACTTCAGATTGCCATGCTGTGCATGGAGTTCTCAGAACTGTTCATCTGAGTGATTGAAATAAGAGCGAAATTTCACTTGTGCCAGAACCTACAGATTGTCCTACAAAACTCAACAACATTCTTGGTTATCTTTGTAGAGTGAAATACTTAACAGTTTTCCACTGACCTGAAGTACTTGTAGGCTTTCCTCCTGCATAAAAACATACAAACAATAAAACCAGATCAACTACAGATATTTCACATTTGACAATCTGTCCAGTTGTTTATTTTCACATGGAGAAGATGAGAAGTACAGATGAGATGAAAGGCACAGGCACCCTTCGAAAATTGCCTTCATAAAACCTGACACGCAGTAAAATCCGAGAGGAGAGCAATGTGCAAACCGAGCATTTGCTTTCACTCTTACAAGCATATTATTCATATTGATCTAACATTTGTCTTACAGAAATCCAAAATCTCCACTTACGACAAGATGTGGGCCTTCATGAGCAGCAGGAGGCAGTCGGTGCTTGTCAAAAGTAATGAAGAAGGTATCCAACGCGTGCTTACCTCTGATTACGCCTTTCTAATGGAGTCAACAACCATCGAGTTTGTCACACAGAGGAACTGTAACCTAACACAGATTGGAGGCCTGATTGACTCCAAAGGTTACGGCGTTGGAACTCCCATGGGTAGGTGATACTCTACCACTTGTTCTCTCTTCATTAATCTTAGTTGCTGCAGCAGCATAGAAAACATCAGGTACACTGTTCCTTTCTCTACATTGCTAGCATTCACCTTTATTTTCTTTTTCCCAACCAGGCAAAATACATATTTTGTCAAAGTTTTGGATTTTATTGTATTTTCCAAATAGAAAACAAGTTGTTACTTTATAAACAGTTGGATATTTTCATATGATAAATTTACCTGACACGGTGCCTTCTGTATGTTCAACAACAATAAAAAAATACTTTTCACAGTACTTTATTTTATAAAAGAAAGTTTTAAAGATGTCGATCTCTGTGTTTAGAGAATGAAATCCTAGTGGAAGGCTTGCATTAGCAAATGGGGCTGATGCTTCTAAAGTGAGAGGGCTAATTACTGAGATTACTAAAAGAGGAGGGAAGATTCCGCATCATACCACAGATAAAACAAATACTGATTTAGTCTTGTGGTATATGGCTTTGCATATTGGCATTGGAATTATTCCAATCCTTTAAGTATTTTCCAAGTCAGCTGTTTTTTACTAAGTACAAATCTTTAGTTGCAAGTTTAAAAGTCAACTACAGGTATTAGCTTGGCTCTAGCTTTGCTATAGCTTGGCTCCTGGAATCCACAGAATGGGAATCAGCAAGAACTTAGTGCTCATTGAGTGCAGTGATTTTTTTTTAAGGACATGAGATGAAGATCTGGCTTTAGATTTCAAAATAAGTGGGAATAAAAATGGTGTGACATAAAGACTGTGAGTACCGCACAATGATTCTACTTAATACTATAAGGTTGTTCTGCTGGCTTATTTCTCAGGCAAATATTTATTTAAATTTCATTTTTTACAAGAATTTATCATTTTGTGATTGATGTTGATAATGGTTTTATTTTTTCTCAGATAGGTCTTATTTTTGGCTATGTTTTGTACTGGGAAAGTTGTGTCCAGTACTTTAAATCAAGCACATGGAAAGGGATTTTAAGAAATAAAGTTTACTGGAATATCTTGGATAAAGAGGTATCAAACATTATCCAATACAGATTTGCCTACATATTTGGTATATTTTCTGCTACTTCAATAATATCTTTGAAATTTTCACTATTTTAGTAATTTTCTATGTCATGAACACCTGCTGAAGAAGTTATGATTTTGTTAATTCTGTCCTTGAACAGGTAGTTTTTAGGAATCTAGTTTTGATTCATGCCAATTTTTGCCCCCCTGTTCTATTGTGGCTCTTGCATTGCTGAATATATTCTCAAGACAGGCAAATGACAGAATGGACTGGACTTCAGTCCTGCTGTTCTTTTCCATGTCTTGTATTTTCATATTTATAAACATTTTTTGTTATTTTGAGGATGAAACCCATTTAAGTATAGTATGGAGAAAATCAAATCTTGGGAGTAGTTTATAATCTTTGAATAATCTGCATACAAATTTGTGAAGCATCTGAAGTATGTCCCAGGAATTTAGGTGAACATTGAAATGCTGAAAGACAGTATTCAGCTCTTATCCATCTGCAAGATTCCAAGTAACAACAAATTATGTGTGTCAAGAGAAATAATAGTGTTGTATAAGAGGATATGTGAGCTGACAGTTGTTCTTGAATCAAGATGAAACAAATAGAGGACATACCTGCAGGAATCAGCGGTCACCAAAGGAGGTAAAAAAAAGAGTTGAAACAGTGTTAAACTTAACAAAAGAAGTTGAAGAAAGATCTAAAAGAGAGATGACAGCTTCATAAGGGGAAATAGAATAGAATGTAAAATAGGATGTAAAGTAAAATTTTTCACAAAAGATATGAAGGTAGAACAAAACAGCATCTGGGGCTTTCCCAGAACAGCTAAGAATAAGAGATTAATCCAATATTTCGGCAGGATCTATAAAATGCTGTTGAGAGAGTTGACATTTATAATGGGTTTATAGCCTGTGTATTAGGTGCACAGTCTCAGAGGAAAGGGATTGTGCAGCCTCTGCTAGAATGATGCATAGTTTGCACATACATTTGAAAGTAATCCTTATGAAGAAGCATTTCCATAGTGTCTGTCAGAATAGTTTTGTTAAATATTTTGCTTTATTGAAGCTAAAAAGTATTACAGAGCAGTGGATAATGCAAAATATTCTCATGCATTTTAGCTAATCTCGTTTCTACAGGAAAAAATAATTCTAGAGACTTTAAAAGAACTTATGACATGGTTATATCTATAGAAGTAGATTACATCATTATTTAATGGCTATGAAAGAAGTTTATAGACATGCAACTGAGTAATATCTTTTTAGAGTTAATAATCCTATGAGTAACTTGTCAAGTGCTTGGAAAACTGCAGTGTAATGGCTTCACATACAAAGTATATGTTTCTGCTTTTTGTCTGTTTGAGAAGCAACTTGTCTCCTCGCAGAGCAATACAGAACTACTTGTGTTCACAGCATCATAGAATCACAGAATGTGCTGTGTTGGAAGGGACACAGCAGGATCTTTGAGTCCAACTCACAAGCCTGAACAGGACACTCTAAAAGTCACACTAGTGATTGTCAGTGCCTGAAAGCATTGTCCAAACACTTCTTGAACTCATTTAGGCTTGATGCTGTGACCACTTCTTGGGGAGCCTGTTCCACTGCCCAACCACTCTCTGGGTAAAGAAATTTTCCTGGTATCAAACCTAAATGTCCCTTGACTCACCTTCATATTGTTTCTGGTCCTGTCACTGGTCACCACAATGAAGAGTTTGGTACCTGTCCCATCTCTCCCCCTCATGAGGAAGTTGTAACTGCAATGGGGTCTCCTCCAGACCAAGTGACCTCAGCTGCTCCTCATAAAGCTTCTCCTCCAGACCCTTCACCATCTTTATGGCCCTCATTTGGATGCTCTCTAATGGCTTAATGTCTAATATTGCAGTGCCCAAATCTGCCCCTAGCACTCGAGGTGAGGCCATCCCAGCTCAGAGCAGAGCAGGACAATCCCCTCCCTTGTCCCAGTGGTGATGCTGTGCCTGATGCCCCCCAGGAAAGGGCTGGCTGTCCTGGCTGCCAGGGCACTGCTGACTCATGTTCAACTTGCCATGGACCAGGACCCCAGGTTCCTTTCCACAGGGCTGCTCTCCAGCCTCCTTTCCCCTAGTCTTTACACACAGCCAGGGTTGCCCTCTCCCAGCACTTAAACTTCATATGGTGTTACAAGTGTGGTGTTGGGAAAATACAGATGTCATCTGTAAAATTTACAAAAAAACCAGTTTATCTGCTGGAATAGTGGCTTGAAATTGCAGAAGTATTTGCACATAAGGTTGAATTTGTAGGATACAATTGTTACAAGTCTTTTGTTTAATACAGTAGAAAAGATATGGTTACTTTTGGAGAACAGCACCAAAGGAAGTAGGTGCAACATATTGTGATTATTTTGAAGGCAATAGAATAATAATTACTGAGAATATAATTTGCTTGAGTTTAAGCAGCTACAAGAAAAAGAGCTAAAAGCTTTCCTAACAGAAAAATATGCCATCAGTTTATGACAAGATAATCACCTGGAAAAAGCAACCAACCAAATATAGCACCAGTTTAGAGTACTGCAGTAAAAGCTCTCTGCTCATGATGTTAATATTTTTAATTTAGAGGAAGAAAGTTGCACAAGATTAGGAGAAAAAAAAACAGTGGATGGGTATAAAAAACAGTACATGGGTATCAATTCCTTCCCCCAAAAATGGAGAAGCAAGATATGAGTTTACATGATTCTTTTATATCCTCTAAAAGCATTAGTGAGGTAAACAAAGTTTAGATTGCTAAAATGTAATTTTAAGGAAGGAAATTGGAAACTATGTACTTTTGGCACAAAATAGGATCATCAAACCAGTGTACATCTTTAAAATGTCTAAAAAGAAAAGATAGAGTGATACTTGAAATAGGTGCGAAGCAGAATTCTCTATGGTATTTTTGCAGCAGTGAAGTATAAACTAGGGAGAGTGGATTTGGTAAGTAATGCATACAATGACTGATTCTCCTGATACAAGCTTTAAAATTAAAGTGAAACTTTTTTATATACCAGAATTCATTTTCAGTCAGCCACCTCTGGTGCTAGGTCAAAAAAACTTGATTAACAATGAAAACAGAAGAGCAGACCTGGGGTGAGATATTTGATAGCAACTGATACTTCGAAGCAAATAAGGGAGAACCTTGTAATGGATTGAGTTTATTTTGTTTTCCATCTTTGCAATGTTGTTTATAGCTTTGTAACCAATAGTATAATAGTTGCTCTGCTAGAGGACATTTGTTTGCTTTTTTTGTTTGTTTGGTTTTGTTTTGTTTTGTCTTCCAGTTTGAAGATCCAAATGCAAGGGGTTTTATTTGCTTTATTCTGCCATCTTTTATCAGGAGGCACTATTTTGCTGGGTCTGTATTCTTCATCAGTGAATCTGGCAGAGAGGAAAATTATTTGCAAATAGTTGTCAACATGGTGTATAGTTGATTTCTAATTTCTATCATATTCTAATACTATGTATATGTATCATACACAGTTATCTATTAGAAATGCGCATAAATGTCTTTTAGAGGTTGGAATTTGACTTTGTGGGGGCATTCACCCCACCATCCAATATTGATGTTCAAGGGAGGAATGAGGGGAGGGAAGGAGGGAAAAAGAAAGAGAGGGAGAAAAGACATAAAAAGAAAATTAACAGAGGGGTAGTGGAAGAGGAGGCAGAAGGGAGAACAAACCTTTTGGGTATACAGGGCAACTTATGCTTTCCATTACACATACTCTGAAGTGTTTCTTATCATTTCCAATAGTTTCAATTTCCCATTTCATCATCATGCTTGTTTAAAATTTGATTTGTTCTTGAATAAAGCCCAGTTGGGCTAAATTTACCATTATGATGGGTTCCTAAATGTTTATGATACATCCACATGCTTATGGCCATCCTATCAAACAGAAATAGTAGCATTTGTTTTTCAGGAAAAGCTGGACTATTCAGCAATCTACTTTTTATATCCCATTGAAACACAGTTAATGTGAATTTCCTGTGGTCAACATACTGTAAAACACAGTAATATTAAGTGACAAATGCTATTATCCATAATGAATATTTATTAACATTGCTGCTAATGTGAGGTAAACCACATGAAAGGTTAGAAATGTACCTTCTATGCACTTTATATTAAAACCTTAATCCTCTGTGAAGCTACTTTTTTCTGTGAAGCTACTTCTTTTTACTTTCCTTGGTTGTTTTTTTTTTTTTCTTTCTTTCTTTTTTTCCTTTTCTATTTTCTACTTTCCAATTGGAAGGAACATAGCTGAAAACATCTTTTGGAAAAATCATACTTCATCTCTCTGGGATGGTGTCAGGTTCTTATTTCTTTTCTAAATTCCTGTTTCTCTTCAGCATGTTTGACAGCAGGCTACTTCCCATCTGTCTTGGGCAGATTTTCTACCGAATTGCCATTTGCTTCTGTGTTGAACCTGGAGAATGTAGATGGCTGACAAGTGAATATTTGGAACTGATTCCATATGAATAGATCTACAGACCATGCCCCTTTCAGATCATCTGCCTTTACGTGGCAGATGAGGAGCATCCTGTCGGTATATGCCAGACAAACTCTGTATGTGTGGAGATATATGCAAAGTAATGCCTTTGACATTTTGAAAATGACAAATGGTATGTGCAAGTAATCTTAAAAATTGCATATACTTCTTCTAGTTCTTAAGAAATACAAAATGGAAAGTAGTATGTAGATACGGTGCATAGGAGAAATTAGAGCTAGTCATTTCTCTAGTGTTTCTCTGTTGCTGAGCTGCAGAAAATTGAAGAATTAGATTAAGAGGGGGGCTTTAGTGATGTAGCAGTGAAGTTCCTAAAACACCTGATAATGGTGAGGCAAAAGAAATTGGATAAGAAGGTGAGATACCCATTTCTTTGTACTATATTCCTGTGCAGTTAATACAATAAAATTCTGTTATTAATATTAATAATGCCTCAGTTCCAAAATATAATGAGAAGAATCCTTGAATCTCTTACATGATTCTCTTTACTTTTACAAGGTTTTTTGACTAAGTTTTCCCTTGCTGTGGTCAAATGGATATCAAACTATGACTTTTCTAGAGCATATCACTCTTTGTATCCCTGGCATTTCCATATTGATGGACTACCAAGATGCCCTGAAAAATGCTGGAATTTCAGATCTTTGAAAGCTAATTGTTAACTCAAAAATTGTAAAAAAAAAGAAAACAGTGCACTCCCTTGATTATATAGAGACTCTTCATTGTGCATGAGCATAAAATACATCTCTCAGGATATGAATGATGATAAATAATGTATTTTGGGGTCAACATTTCCAGCATTTTATTGCCAAGATAAATACCCATTATACAGAGTAACTTGCAATAGTAACACAGATATATGTATGAATATTAATTCATATAAATGCATAAAATAGATCTGCAAAGGGTATATTTATAAATTCACAAAAGCTGGCAGCTATTGTGATGCAAGCAAGTTATGCCTCACATGTCAAAAAGAAAAATATATGAGTAAAATCAACAACCTTCCAGCAGAGATGCATTGGTTGAAGGCCCCAGGTATCAGCACACTCAGTTAAGTTCAAAGCGTGAAATAAAACTTCAAGGTTTTCATGTTCTATTGATTCAGAGGTGCCATTTTAAGTGAAGTCCTCTTTTCTGTAAATTCAAATGAAAAATCAAATAAAATGTCTTTTTTAACAGATATTTTTACCTCTCATACAAAAAAATATATTTTTCACAGTATATTGTTCTATGAGATTCTCAAAATTGTGCTCACTCACATTTGAATCTCAGAAACCCAGAAACTTTGTCCAACTAATATAACGTGCACATCACCTGCATGCAGTAATTTTTTTATATACTTTTGCATAAGGTAGCCAATCTTAACATTTTTAAATTTTAGTTTTGCAAAATCAGAGCCAAGAGTGGGGTTAGTTTCCTTTCTTTTGTAATTTTTTTGAATTTCACTCAGCTGTGTAGCATGTAATTAAAATGTTGTTTGGAGTATGTGCATTTGAACACAGTAAAATTCACATAATTTCATCAGATATAGAATCTAGAAAGAGTATTTCACACTCCACTCACTTAAATTAAAGATTTCACTGCAGGAAAAAAAGTTTCAGACAATAATTTATGATCTGCTATTTGATATCTTCCCTAGGAATATGACTTCATTAATTATTTATATTTATCTAAGCCATTAATAAATTAAATACAATAGTGTTCTTCCTACCTCAGTGATAGGCTGCTGGATTTAAAGAGAATTTTAAAAAATAAATAGTTTAATCAGTAAATGTATTACAGTTAATTATCACGTTGCATCCTGTAACTATGTATATATTCAGCTGATTTATATTACCTGTTCTGTTTCTAGGGAGTGACCTATAAGAAGTATTCACAAGAAAAGTTTTTATGCTATAATACTGAATTTTTTTAGCTGACCTGACCATGCTCTTAATGCAGGTATTTTACAAAACATTTCACTTTCTGCCTTTTTTTAAGGACATGTTTCCAAATATAGAAAATTTTAAATCAGGCACAGTGAGGACTATAAATTACTCAAGACAGATATTTTAATACATGCTTGTAATTTCAAATATTACAGGTTAATGTATTAAAAATACAAACAAATAAATGATTAATTTCCTAAATATGCAGCAGCAAGTGAAAAGAATAGTTTTAACTCTCCCCTTAGAGTTCAGTCATCCTCCTTCCTTACTGCATTTATTATTCCAGACAGATTCTGCAGATATTTTTTTGTAAATGTCTAAAAATTAGTTTACTTTTGGGACTTGCCTGCAAAATAAAAAGTAAATAAAATAAGAATAAATGCCTTGTAAATTTATGACTAAGACTTCATCATCCTATAGACATGTAGGGTGTTGTCTCCTATGTTTTGTCTAGCTTTTAAAAGACCAGAGCTTTGCTATTTGCAACAGCACGTCTGAGTAGGATGTGTGGGAATGGCTCAAAGCTGCACCAGGAGAGGTTTAGACTGGACATCAGGAAGCATTTCTTTATCCAGGGGGTGGTCAAACACTGGAACACACTTCCTAGAGAGGCAGTTGATGCCCCAAGCCTATCAAGGCTTAAGAGACATTTGGACAATTTCCTTACCAATGTGCTTTTACTTGGTTAGCCCTGGATTGGTCAGGCAGTTGGACAGAATGATTGTTGTAGGTCCTTTTAAACTGAAATATGCTATTCTGTTCTCTTCTGTTCTTTTTCTTTGATACCATGTTTTATACAGTTTGTTTTCCCTTTTTTTTTTTTTTTTACTTTCTTTCTGTTTGCTTTTACACATAGAGAAGGTTACTACTAGATACACCAAAAGGATTGAGTTGGAATGTTACATTTTAATCACTGAGCGCTTCCAGCTTACTTCAGTATTCCCAATATATTTTAGTGTAGGCAATCAGACCAATCACATTACTTCAATTCTTACAATGTTCAGTTCTGACAAAATGTTTTCCTCTTGGTAAGAAGATGAAGTTCTTTGTTGCTTTTCCAACTGCTTTTTGGGGACAAATTTGAAGGAAAATATTTTTTTCCCTAGAGAGGTGTTTGACAAGAGACTTTTACAAGCTTAATTCTTCCATTCTATGGTGCTTTTCTCTGTTCCTGCATAGTTGCACAAACATTCCTGCACATTTTTCAGCCTGTTCCTCTAATTTTAATTTAATTCTATTAGAAAAAAACAAGGATAGCAAAGATTTAATGATATGTTTCTGTGAACCAGATAATTTATTAAATTAAAAAAAAAAAAGTGAACAAAAAAAACCAACCTCAAAACAAACCTCTCTAGGCATAACAGTTCTATCTCTAGCATATGTGAATACAAAAGTGAGGCTGAAGTTTCACTGTCATGTCAAGCTGCCATAAGGCTGCTGCACTTTACAAAAACTGACAGCTGTTTGAGCTGGTTTAGTTCACTAAACCAGAAGAATAATGTTAATCTTTTTTTCCCCTAAAATTATTTGCTTCATATTTACCTACATAGCTGCTAATGAGGCTGGAAGTATTCATAGTATGAAGGAAACAGTGATAGCAGGTAAAGCAGGATGTGGAAGAGAAAATGGGATTTCTCCACAGGCAGCTGTTAGGCCAGATCTGAAGACAATCCTGAGAGACCTCTCTGCTTTCTGGTAGTTTCAGAAAGATCTAATGTATTACTCAGTGGCAGAAATAAAAGAGTTGTAGTTTAACTGATGTGAGTAGATACAGTGCAGAAGGGAGCTGTCAAAATGACTCTTCTGTATGTTTAAAACTGTTTTTTTCCCAACACCTTCCATCCATTCTATCTCAAACTCTGCAGAACTTGAGCAGCATCCCCTTCACATTAGTGCTTCTTTTCTTTATCTTCTTTTCTCCTGAGGCCTAGGCTAAGAATTAAAGAACATTATGGTAGCAAGAGAGCCACAAGAAATTATAATACTGGCTTGTATTAAAAACATTTAAAATGAAAATAAAGGATCCCACGGATCCTTTCAAAAGTAACTGTTTGGAGTTTATAAACATTCCTTACTCTTTGAAGTTAAGTCCTTGCTGTAGCTAAGGCTGCTATCTGTATCCTGACATAATTCTCTTTTCACACCTCCACCAAATTTAAAAGGTGACATGTTTTGAAGAGTCGTTTTGAAAACTTTCATTAAATCTCAGGCAAGTCTAGAAAACAATGCTAGTGAGCACAATGACTGGCACTGAGCGTTACTGGCACAATTATTTCAACTAATGCAGACATTTGGCAGTCTGTGATCAATGCAGAACGTAATTTTAGACTTTTTTTTTTCCAGGAGATACTGATGTGGGTTTTTTTTTAAATATTTTTATTACTC
Organism: Notiomystis cincta; assembly: GCA_013398075.1. NCBI lineage: Eukaryota > Metazoa > Chordata > Aves > Passeriformes > Notiomystidae > Notiomystis > Notiomystis cincta. The sequence continues at coordinate 637,978 of VZRX01003921.1, forward strand.
TTCTTAAGCATTAAGCAATTTTCTAAAATCAGAATTACATGTTGCCTTGTTTGAAGAAATAAAAGAAAAAGAACACCCTAGGCTCCACAGAGAAAGTTAGATTTGCTTCTACTCTTCCAGTAACCCTGTTGTGTCTGACACTGGTGAGTAAACAGAAGGTCTATTCTTTTTACACCTCTATGACTGAATATATTTATATAAAACCAGCAAAGCCACAGATATGAATGATACAGCAAGCTTTCAAAAAGCAGGCAAAACTGAAAGGAATAACAGATAAATTACATATAAATTTAGTCCCTGAAGTTGTTAATGATACGCTTAAGTTGATGTATCTGAAAAACAGTTCTCTGGATCAGAAAATAGTGAACAGTTTGGAAGTTTAAAATTTTCATTGTTGCAAATGTATTCCCAGATACTCTCTGTAAAGTATGAAACCCAACAATCAACACCAGCTGCCAATTTAATCATTGTTGTGATTTCAGACTCTGTAGCTGATATTGTGTGGGACACTGAGGATATCTAAGCCACCAGTTGTAAAGTACTGCTCCTGGAGAAAAGTTTCCATGTCACAATCCAGCACTCTACTTAAAAACTGTGCATATTTTCTTATGTGTGTATATTTATATCTATTTATATATGGATATTATATCCTTCGTTAATTTCAATTTTTTTCCCTTTAAATATGAATACTCAACAGAAAAATATCTTCCCCTGTCTATATTTTTCAAGATCTAAACTAGTAGTAATAATAATAATAATAACAACAATAATTCTGGGCAATAATTTGTTTTTATTGTTTAGACACCCTAGTTCTCTTGAAGCTGCTTATTACCTTCAGACCATATAAATTTCATAATATGAGAATTTTTTACCAGTCCTTGGAGATGAGACATATAAACAAATCTGTCTCTGTAGGAATAAATGGGAAACCATGTACCAAGACAGAATGCCTTTTTCATCTGCTTGCCTGCACCTAGTCTGTAATCCTTCATACAATCTGAACTGTAATATTCATCACTTATACATGCATAAAAGTGCTGAGCTTCCGTTCTCCTGTAACTAAAACAAATTAATACATTTGTCTTCATTAGTTGAACATAATGAAAAAAAAAAAAGGTGAAAATTATTTATTCTTATGCAGGTCAAACCATGTATTGAAACTAATTTGATAATTTCAACTGCCTGAGAAGTAAATTTATTATTTCTGAAAATTAAGAATGTGTAGCTAACGTATTCGATGAAAGAACTGGGTTTTAGAGTTGCCTCAGTGTTATGAGCATATTGAAGTAGTATCTGGGAGGCATGCTGAGACTGAGCTTTCTATAAACAAGGAATTGCCAAAACACTTAACATCCAATAGTAGTTGTGAGCAGACTCTCCCTCAGAGAAGGGGCTTCTAGTAGGAATTTACCCAACAGCTGTAACCAAAGCAAAGGCATTGTTAAAACTTCATGTTGCTGTTACTGTGCCTGGGACCATAATGTATGACTTTCATATATGCTGTGTACACGGTCTAGGAGTACGTTGTATGAGAAGCAACTGAGGGAGTGGGGGCTAAAGCCTGGAGAAAATGAAGGTTGGGGGACCCTCTCAAAAGGTTGGCCTTTTCTCCCAGAAAATTAGCAACAGGACAAGGGAAAACGGCCTCAAGATGCCCCAAGAGAGGTTCAGGTTGGACATGAGGGAGAATTTCTTCACTGGAAGTGTTGACAAGCACTGGAATGGGGTGTCCAGGGAAGTTGTGGAATCACCAGCCCTGAAAGTGTTCAAGAAACAACTGGATGTTGCACTTTGTGCTATGATTCTGTTGTCAGAGTGGTGTCTGGTCAAAGGTTGGACTTGCTGATCTTGGAGGTCTTTTCCGAACTTAATGATTCTGTGACTCCATGAGTCTATGGATTGCATTGACAAAGAGTCATCTACAAATTTAAAATATCTCTGGCCTGATTCATTGCCCTCAGTTAGAAAAAACCTGGAGTATTATGTCCTAGCATATGATGTTTCCACAGTTTGCAGTTAGATGCATTGAAGGCCACTTCATAGCTCACTTCCTACCCATGATGAAACAGTTAATAGCAAGATATTAATTATTTAGAGAATTTCCCTTCCAGCTCGCCAAAGGATTGGGGTACTCTGCAAAAGTGTGAAATGGGTTTTCAGATTGGGACAGCTTTGTTATGACCTTGCACTTTTCTTGTCTTTTAACATAATCTTGTCTGCCTGCCCAAAATCTTCACATATACCAGAAATGCGTGTAGAATTTCTTTGGGCTTGGCTAAGTCATCTGTTTATTGCTGGGTAGTGTTAGACAAATATTTCTTTCAAAGCAGGCTGTATTTGCAAACCATTCATATGTGAGTGTCACAGATTTGCAAAGCGAATTGAAAAAACGAAAGCACTGTATAAATATGAAATACTTTAATCTGTGGCAAAAATAATATTGCTTTTCTCACTAGAAGTTTCAGCAAAGATATCTTCCCATTTTGCAGCTGTGCAATTCAACACGGGTAGAGAGATAATAGTGTATTATGATTATGATCTTTTCAAATTGTCTGTGATGTTAAAATGCATGTAGAGTATATAAAAATGTTACTAACACTCATTTGTTTAATCTGTCTAAGAGATGTGTTTTAGAGCAGTTTATAGTGATAGTTTGAGGAGGGGCTGAACTGTGTCAAAAAAAAAAAAGAAAAAAGAAAATTAAAAAATAGAGTTTGAATGGCAAATACAATAATTTACTAATGAGTATTTAAAATAGTAAAAAAATCCACAGATCTTCATTCTGTCCAGGTTATCTTGGTACTATAAAAATAAGGTGTACATTTAATATTAAACCTGTTATCATCATACCTTATTTAAATTATTCATTATAGGCAGCCATTATCCTGTTTTCTTTTGGTTTGTTTTACAATAATGAGGATAGATATGTTTTAAGCTAATTGCAAATTAATACTTTTAAGTACGTCCCTTTCCCTGTCCTAAAGCAATAAGTTACTTATGAACATGGGAATTATTTAATGGCTACTTCCAACTCCCAAATATTTATCTAAATTTGGTATCAAATATTTTGCATACTTCTGGATGGGAAATTAATATGTAATAAATCTCAGCTACATCATCCATCTTGGTTACATTTCTGCTTTATATGTCTACATGAATGTTAAAAGAATGGTTCTATAAAGAAATAACCAGAAAATAGCCTCAGCTAGGAATGATTATGAGTGGGAAGAAGTGAAAACAATTAGAGAATACACCATCTGAGAAAGAGGTTTGATTACATTTAACATAAAATACTGATAACTTGATAAATGTTTTCTATTTACACCATGTCTAATATTAAAATACTATAATCCCAATGTAGCAGGACATGGGTTAACAATGAGAATATACAGACTCTGATTTTTTGTTTTGTTTTGTTTTTCATCAAAAAGTTGATTTTGAAAATGAGCCAGGGGCTGGAAACTGAGAGAATCCCTTTTCTTTCTCCTTCCAATAAATATTTTACTACTCAAAGAAGTTCTAAATTATCTCGATTTTGTACCTAGGTTCTGAATATGATGGTGTATTCCTAACCACCTTTGTCTTTTGTTTAGGCTAAGTACACAGAGTATGAAATAATGTTGCAAGATAAATAAAACAGTCTAGGGATTAATAATAACAAAAGAAAACAAACAGAAATAATAGATGCTATCCATGGTCTCTGTGTATTCAGAATGTGTTTTACTATCTAGCAAATCAAAAGTAACCTGTAAGTATGTCCTGTGGGCATATTTGAAAATACTGGGCAATTCATACTTATTCCTTTTGGTAAAATGTACCTGGCAAGATGAAACAAAAAATTTCCTGGTTCAAAATTTTCTTATTGAAGGAGTTAACAGAATGCTGCTCTTCTTTTTAATTTACTTAAAGTTAAAATCAGTTCTACAGGTCTCAATATGCTCCAGTTGCTTTCATATGATACAATGAGTAAAACATTCAAAGTAACAAGGCCGGAGATTTTACTAAGTTAAAATCTAGTAGGAACCATTTTCAAGACCAGTTAGATCAGCAGAATTTCAAAATACTAATTTGTGCACAGTGAAACCTCAATATAAAAAGCTCATGTGTTCAAAATTTATGTTTAAACATATCATTATGTGCATAAATATTTATATACTGAGACTTCAGTGCAGAAAACATATATATATATAGCTTCTGCAGTAAGTCTGGGAGACTTTACTTTTGTAGAGATGCTTTAGGAAAAGGTGTTTTATGCAAATTTTCATTTTTATTTTAATTTTTTGTAAGCAGGTAACTGCAATTAGAAATTATTGCATCTCCTCTTGAGATTGTTGAACTCGTGCAGGAAGGTAGAAAGGTCTCTGTAATCTATAATAGAAGGGCTCAAAATTCTTCTGGCAGAAATTTTCGTTCCTGCAAACAGCAGCTAGAGTAAGATCAGGAAATAATTTATAGATTATATTCTGTAGATCCTCCAGTCCCAGTTTGTCATGGGAATAAATAATCAGTTGATAGGGAAATAAAAGAGGTAGAAACCACCAAAAGAGAGGGGAGAAAAAGTTAGATATTTTCATATTGGTCTTTTCCCTTTCTCTTCACTCAGTGGAAGATTATGCGCTCAGTTTTTTCCCCTGATTTTGGAAGAGAGTTTTAAAAATCATGGTCTGTCCCCTCTCTGTCTTGTCCCCATGCACAGACTTGTGTGCTTTTTTTTTTTCAACTGCTTTGTCTTTCTATTGAAGGTTGAGATGTGAAGTTTCTATTTCCTCATGTTTCAGAATTTTATTCTCTGTTTCTTTTCTTTTTTTTTCTTGCACTTTATTACTTCACTCTTATTTATACTGTAGGTATTTTGCAAATTCATTCGTATATATTGCCTGTGAGTCTTAAAGTTTCTATTTTCCTTTTATGGCTTTTTTGTTCTTGTTTTGACCATTAAATTTTCTTTAATGAGGATTTAAATAAAATTATATTAAGCACTTTAGATTTAGAAATGTAAAAAGCAGGACATGCAACACCTCATGGAAGGGCTTGAGTCATCTTTCAGTCATGTGATGAGAGCAATAGGGAAAATTACCTGTAAATGTCAGAAATCTCTTGCATTTACTTGCTGACATTTTTCAGTTCTGCAGGGAAAATAGCTGTGACATCCAGAGTGTAATCTGGGTGCCTTGATCATATTCTCTGTTTATTGTTTCTTATTTTTTAATGATACCTTTGTCATCCACACCTCAGACTGTGATACTTTTAGCCAATTCAGGTGCTTTTGGGTGGATTTTCCATTGCTGGGACTTGCAGTCCTGTTTCTAAGAGGAAAAAAAAACTAGGAGAAAACCTAGTCTAAGGAAATAATATTTTATATGCTTCCTTTGTTCTCTTAATAGCTACTTGAGACAGTATAAACAGCATTAAAAATTCCTTTTTTTTAAGTATCGGATTATTAGGTGTAGTGAATATTTGCTGCAAAATGTAAACCTATGAATTTAGAACATTCTAAGTTTTAAAATGTAAACCTATAAATTTAGAATATTCTAAGTCCTTCAGAAATAGAATAGAACTACAGTATTCAATGCTAGCTTTTTCATGGGTATAAATTTTTAGATGCTTGATTTAACAACAGCAATATATAATGTTTGTCATCCCACATTGATCCTTACCTGTGACAGGATCACTTCTTAGACAGGATAATAAGGTATAACAAATATAAACATTGCAGTAGAAACACCAACAGTCCTGTAATGTCCATTCCACAACTATTTGTGCAAAATTTTGCAAACCACCAACAGTAAGTAATACAAATACTGTTGAACTGAATCACTATTAGCTGTGTGTTTCTAATGCAACCCTCATAAACCTAACTAATTGTAGCCTATATTAGCCCATGCTTTATTGTTTCTGTCTATGAATTCCTCATTTAATTAATTTTTTAACTGCTTCAAATAGACTAGAATTGTAAATGTACAAATCTGATCCCCAGAAAATATAAATAATACATGAAGAATAGATGGTACTCACTATATTTAGACCAACAGAAAGTGTGGAAACAAAATGCAAATCGGTTTAATTAGAAAGCAGCCTGTCAGATCAGAAGACAGCTTAAACTGGGTCCAAGACTATTTCTCTGAATCTAATGTTATTTAAGTTGTTGTTGTTAAATATTTATATGGAGTATAATGTTGAAAATATCCCCAAAAGATCATAGAATGCACTTACACTTCCCCAGGCTCTTGTGGACTAATCACTTTGCTTCTTCTATCTGACTGGAGCAATGTGTCAAGTGGAGGGTTTTGCAGCATAATCAGGATGGTCTGAAATGCTGTGACTTAGGCCCCTGAATGCACAATAAAGTAGAAAAGAGTTTGTTTTCCTTTCTTTCTGCTTCGTATATAGTCCTGTGCAAACACAGTTTACCTCCTAGCACAAAACATCATTCTTTTCTAAGCATAGATGATAAATGCCTAAGTCATTGCAATTAAAATAATTTGAGGATGGCTCTTCTCTCTTTTTATTCTTGAATAAAGGAAAAGGTACTTTTATATTTTCTAATTAGCAATCCTTTCTATGTTCTATACTGGCACAGAAGCTCTTTGCTACAAGCTTTCTTCTCAGGGTAAGTTCTAGATATCTAAAAAGAATTTGAAGAAATATAGAATAAGTTAAAAGAAATTTTAAAAATACTACGTATGTTTTCCAACAGTTTAAAGACTATAAAACATCCTATCCATTAATTTCTTCAGGTTCTTCCCAGTTGATCACAGTACATTAAATAGTTAAATAGGCAGCATCTCTCTAGAGGATACAAAGGATTTTTTTGAAAGGTAACAAGTTAATGAAAATGCATTTTATTACTCTGCTGAAAAAAACCCTAAAAACTATAGCCAGTAAGTAGCATTATTATGATAGAAAGAAAGAGAGGAGGGCTTAATTAGAGAATTGCATTAATATCAACTGAAAGAGGGGATGCCATGCCTTTTCATCTACCCTTTTTCTTTCTTTTCTGAGATTTCTTAACCACTTTAATGAAGAGTCTTTTGTTCTTGTTTTCGAAGGAGGACAAGAAAAATGATAGCTTTGTTCTCTACTTAAACATTGCACAAGTCTTAACAGAGAAAGCACTTCTAAGTGATGTGATTTACTCTCTAACATTCAGAAAATAAAAGCTTTCTCCATTGCCATCATTCAATTATCAATGTACCTTTTAAAATACTCATTGAAAAGCCCTTATGCACAATGTAAAGAAAAAGAGAACAGATTACATATGAAGATATGACAAAAGCCTTTGAACTACATCTTGAAATACTAAAATGTTCAAAAGCTACAAAATCATCATGTCATTTTAAAATAATGAATTATGAGAAAGAAATCCATCAAAATATGAGAATTTACATTCTTGTTATCCAAACACACTTAATCTTACCCTTCTGAAGCTCTTGCTACCTGGTACTGTTAATAAGTAAGTACACATTGAAAGGTGTTTTAAATGCCTCTACCAAATAAAGAATTTTGTGGGTTGGTCCTGAAGCCTAAATTGTTTTCCCTTCTTTTAATGAAGTGATAGGATAAAGTGTTCATTAAATATCAGACTTTGTATTAGCTTTAGGGTAACAATCTATGAAGCAACAGCCTGCAGATTCATGTATATTAGATTAAATCAACTGAAGCACATTTAAAAACTTATTGGGGAAAAAACTTGAAAAACTTGAAAGAAGAATACTGTTTGGCTGAATATAATAGTTGGACATGAAAATATTTGAGATTATGGGGCTAAATGTGATAGGAATTGCTGCATCAAGTGGACTGGTTTACTGGCAACACCAGCTGGATCAAGTTTTATGGATATACATTTGTGTGAGCAAGTGAGTTTTTATTTATGTGACCATGTGACTGTGTTGAGAAGTAAATGGCTTTTTGATTAATATTGTGGATGTTAAAGATATAGTTTTTTCATGAGATATTATTTATTCTTATTCAGAATAACTAACATTTCATGTAATATATTCCATGCAATATTTTTCCCTGTGGTCTCTTCAGGTTCTCCATATAGAGACAAGATCACTATAGCAATTCTTCAGCTGCAGGAAGAAGGCAAGCTCCATATGATGAAAGAGAAGTGGTGGAGAGGCAATGGTTGCCCAGAAGAGGAAAGTAAAGAGGCCAGTGCTTTGGGCGTTCAAAATATTGGAGGAATCTTCATCGTGCTGGCAGCAGGATTGGTGCTTTCTGTCTTTGTGGCAGTGGGGGAATTTTTGTATAAATCAAAAAAAAATGCCCAGTTGGAAAAGGTAAATATTGTCATTACGTGTTTATTTTATAATATGGTCTGTTTAAATAATACTTTAAACATTTAGTGATGTTTACTGAAATGTAGGTGATGCATATTTATTGTTTATTCTTATAGTAAAGTATTTGTATAACAAAGGATGACAGCAAAATATCCAAAGTTTTACATTTACAGCTTTTAATTTTTCTTCAATGTGTTTAATTGTAGCCAGATTTCAGGACAAGTGACTATTTCTCCTCTTATTCAAGCCTGAAAAAAGACAGCTTTTTACTCCTGGAAGTTCACTGCAGTTAATTTTATGGATGAAGAAGAAATCTGAAACTGTAATGGGAAACAAATTAATCTTCTACAGATAATTCTGATTTTCAAAAGACAAACTGTCTGTAGCTCAAAGTCAAAATCTAAAAATGTCTCTATAGAAATGTTCTTTATAGGAGTTTATACTTGCAAAGTTGTCCTGGTAACATCTGGAAAAGATTACATCAACATGATTTTTTTTGGTGGGTTTACTACTGATATGATGTCCTGTAATTTCAAACTGACCCAATTTTGAAAATCCTATTGTTAACTTGTTGTGTACTTGCAATTTATACAACCAGAATACTGTAATTGTGCTACGACTAGTAATATATTGAAAAAAATGTGATTGAAATTATCATTTTTGCATAATAATTAAATAAATATTTCTCTATGTATGTGCCCATGTCTAAACTTAACAGTATATTTTATTGCTATAGCAAAATCTGAATTTTAAACATTGAGAGAAACTGTTGGATTTTGCTACACCTGCTTTTTTTTTTTAGGAGATTGTGACCTATGACAATTTTTCAATTTATGTTAAGAAATTTAATTTAATAAAATCAGTAGTAAATCCAAAATCTATATTTATATTGGTCTTTTTCCAGATGATGCTAGTGAGCTTTTGTAACTTGAATTATTACTCAGTAAATTTACTTATTATTTTCACTTCTTTTGAGGCAACAGGAAACTCAAGTTTCCTGTTATAAATATATTGTTAAATTATTTTTTTCTAACACACACTAAGGCAGTGTGAGGTTTCAAAGTCGTAAACACTGTTTGAACATGGGTACATTCATTTAATTGTTAAAGGACCCTCTAGGTCCTCTTCTTTACAATACTGCAGGCTAATTCCTTGTGTTACATACTATTGGAATGTTATGTTTCTGAAATGAATTTGTAAGGAAAAATATACTGGTTACTTAGGAAACCCATGTAAATATCAATAATTTTTATCCATTCCTAAAATGGGTATGGATCTCATATGAACATCACTAAAATTTGATTTAGCTTTTCTGGATTTTTAGCAAGCACTCAATTAGAAAAATAGGAATGCTTTGATGATAATTTTGGAGTTCAGTATTTTACAGGGTGTAAATACATATGTGACAATAGCAGCATGATGGAAGTTGTGAGAAGAAGCAAACTGAACTTTTCTAATTAAGGATTTGTTTCCTTATGTTCTTTAGTTTGGGGGCAGGGGAAGGGAGGAGAGCAGCATGTTTATGTTTGTTTAGTTTGGTTTTTTTTTTTTTGTTTGGTTGGGGGTTTTTTATTGATGTTTTTTAAATTTTTTATTATTATTTTTATTTTTTTTTTGTTTTTTTTGATTTTTTTTAACTTTTTTTTTTTTTTTGTTTGGTTGGGGGTTTTTTATTGATGTTTTTTAAATTTTTTATTATTATTTTTATTTTTTTTTTGTTTTTTTTGATTTTTTTTAACTTTTTTTTTTTTTTTGTTTGGTTGGGGGTTTTTTATTGATGTTTTTTAAATTTTTTATTATTATTTTTATTTTGTGTTTGCTTTTTTCCATTTGTTTGTCTTTTAGTGTTGGATAGAGATAGCAATGACTGGAGGAATGTGACCTTTCAACAGCATTTGTACCAGAAATGTTTCATCATCACATGTTTAGATACTTAAAGAAGTTAGGAATAAATCAGTTCAGTCAAGTTGTCAGGCCTCTCTCCTTTCTCTCCTCCTTGCCTGCAGTCACTTACCTTCCATCTCCTCCCTGCTGCTCCCACATACCCTGAAATCAGCAGACCATTGAAATTTCAGTGCAATTTTATTTATGGAAGATGATGCTCACATCCCTACACATGGCCTGCCCCAGCATCCCCTCGCCCACTCTTCTTCAGCACCCAAAGACCTTCAGAAAACATCTTATTCCAACTTCTCCAAGTGTAGCAAATCCCTTTTGCCTAGGAGAGGGAGCAGCAGCAGCCTAGGGGGAGATAAGAAATCCTGTCATTTGTCTCCAGTCTCTACAAGTCCTCTGCTGAGATGAGTAAACAATGCAAATAATGCTGCTTTGGGTATCCTGTGAGGAGAGAGGAGGCACCTATTTTTGGTAACATTTGTGGTTTCATCCCTTTGGAATCAAAGCATTATTCTGGCATGGCTTTTGTCAATATTTGGAAGATCAAAGGTCATATTAAGAGCCAAGAAAACAAAATTAATCAGATAACTTCAGCTGCTGAGTATATGGAGTATCCTGAGATATAAGTGGACATGAGTGTTTGCTTTTTAATAAGTACAAAATATTCAGTTGTACTTCCAGCAGGGAGGCAATGCAGATTGAAACTGTATAATATAGATATGGGGTTTTAGAATTTTTTATGTCACCCTGCTTTTGGAGCTTGCACATAAAGAGAGATATTGGCTGATGTGAACCTATTTGGAGGAGTGAAATCTTGAAAGGAATCAAGCTCAGAAAAACAGCAGATAAAATGGTGTTATTTGCTAAAATAAAACATGTTGCATCTTGTAAGCAAAGATGGCTCAAAACATCCATGCCCCTGATGTGTTTAAAAGTCTGAAGGGAACATATGACACTCCTGAGACTTTCTGTGAAATAGATGATTTTATGCCACCACAACGCTTTCCAGACAGAAAGAAATTCCTCTTTTACTGGCACCATTCAAAAGAAAAGAAAAGCCTGGATGTTATCACAGTTAGACTGCCAGTCACTGACATGTACTAAAGCTAGCTTGATTGAAAAATAAGTATCCTAAATTACTAACTATTTTCCAGAAAATTCAGAAATTATGAATGTGAAAATGACTGTATATGGATTAAATTCTGTAATAATTTCTAGCCATTCAAAACTCATTGAGCCTTCAGCAGGCGGGAAGTAGGTATGCTTCTGTAAAAATAGCAGATGTGAATTTTATTAATTTTGAACTTTAAGTACTTCAAATAGTGTGAAACAAGACACATACCCTAACTATTTATTAAGAGATGAGGTCATACTTCCTATAGTAAAAAATACTAGATTGTCTTAAGAGTTACAGAAATACTTTTTCAAGTATTTCTGTAGTTATACAATCAAATCATAATATAACCATCAATTAAATTAACCTCTCTGAAATAGCTAATACTTATTTATTTATAATTTATTATAAAAGCAATAAAAACAATAACTACATTAACACTTGTTTATATTTCACATACATTTACAGAGAAGACAAAAGCTATTGAACATTCCATGTTAAATAATTCACTGCTCAGCTGCACAATTGAGTTGAGAAAGATCAGTGTAGATAATATATCTCACAAGGCACAATGACTGAGCACTTGGCAGCACTGGGCCCAAAGTAGAGATCAGTAGCTAGGAATATACACATATAACATGCAGAACTGTTTTACTTACAACTGCAGATTCCACAGAACAAGACATTCTGAATGCTGATCTGTGACCTGTATTTGAGAGTAACTATGTCTTTGGAGATGGCAAAATTTATCTGGGTGACTCCTGCCTGAAATGAATTGCATACAGTTGTTTAAAACACTTTCTGTGAAATGCTCAAAAATATGTTTTTATAATGTAAGGATAGCAGGAACAGGAGTTTCTGATCCTAACTGGCTCAAAAATTCATGCAGCTTTAATTAGCTGCAGAGTCTTTAGGTTATGGTACAATTTGATCTTAAACTTATTAGAAATTAAATGTGGTTTGCTATAATTGCTGGTAATTCTGAATTTCCTACCTCACATACATGTTTTAATAATGCCATACCCTGCAGTGTATTTTGGACTAGATAACCCTTCTAGTCTTGCCCAGTACATAGTCTCAGTGTTTCTGTCAGAGGAAGTGCTGGGAATGGCAGAGCCCTGTCCTTGTCTACGGCACATGTTGACATTCCAGTTGGCGCAGTGGGAAGGGGTAGGAGGAGATGGTAGGTCAGAGGTTGTCCTGACTGCATTCCTGCAGAGCAACCACAAGATGGTGCCTTCTAATTTCTGAGAGGGAAATTTAATTGTCACTTTTTAATAAAATTTATGTCACAGTGCTTACCTATTGTTTAATTGCAGCCTTTCTGAAAATGCTAAAGGCTTGTATTATTTCCCATTGTTTATGGTACAAACATCTAATTATGTCATCTACTTGGAAACATGTTATTATCAGACCTTTTTTATCTAGCCAATCTTGACAATAAATGCTCAGTCATTTGCATTTTATAATTGCTTTTGCTGCTGAATGACCTGCTCTCTTATTTTAACAGGCACTCAGAGGGCAGTGAATAAGCAAGGTTGGAAACAGAAGCCATTTAAAACAATTACTATGTCTTTTTTCTTTTCTTTTTTTTTTAATTGATGTGCATCAATGCATTATGGGTTTATGTCCATTTCACACATTTAGTTTTGTATAGCTCATATGATTATTATAAAGGCCAGGGAAAACATTGACCTTGAAGACCATTAATATTTAGCATAATATATTGATGATTCTCAGTTTGAGAATTTATTGACTTTTCCTTTGATTTTGTGTGTTGGGGTTCCTTTTTAAGTTTTCTCTGAGATTATTTCCATTTTCACACCACCTTTGCACAGTGAATAGATACTACTGTAAGTGTCAGCTCTGTGATAGAAACTACATGTGAACTGTTGAAAGCATTAGGATAAAATTCACAATATTGATGAAGGCAGTGCCATGGATATGTAGATCACTGATTCTTGTCACCCTTGTAAATTGTTGCCCTTGTACCTATCCTGGTCAGGGTTTCTTTGGAGAGGGTGGCATTGGCTGGAGAAGTTATCTGCAAACCTGTTTTTATTAAGGTAGTGGTCCCACAGCCTTCTCAAGAGGCAAAGGGGGCTGAGCTGTGACCATACGCAGTTACACATCATCCTGACTTTGTTTCTCTCAAACATGATTTAACTGTTCTCAATTTGTTTACATGGAATCAGTGTAAATGCTAACAAGAATTTATTTTCCAAGGTCCTTCTAGGACCTATTTGTACTAGGATAATTTTCATTCATTATGTCTTACAATGCTTCTTTTTAGATTTCATGTCAGCAAAGTGCAAATATATAGTTTATCCTACATGGAAAGGATTTACAGGAAGAAGTTAATAATTATTGAAACATTATGATGCTTCTTTGTCAGCAGAATGTGTAAAGTCAGTATTTTAATCTTTGTTTTAATTGTTATCTTACCAAGAGTGCAAAACCAAATTTCAGTAGATTAATATGAAAAAATGAAAAGGTTTTAGGATCCTTCTTACTTCACCATAATATTTTATGGTGTGGTGGTTTGGGTTGTTTTTCCAAATTCTATTAAATTCATTTTCATTAAAGTACTTTTCTTTACTTTGCCAAAAAAAAATACAGTTATGTCAGTTTTGCTGCAGTTTAAAAATGTTCCTAATAGTTTAATATCAAAAGCCTTTGAATTGGGGACAGTAATTTATAATAGTTTTGGAACAACACCAAAGTAAATCTCAGCCTAGTGATTTTTTTTCCAGGGGGAGACAAGTTCAAAAGATTTTAAAACTGAAAAGTCTGTTCCTCAGGTTACAAGAAACAAAAGAATGTGGACATTCTTGGTAAATTGAAGTAAAAGCTTTGGGATTTATATTCCAAGTAGCTTTTGTACAATCTACAGTCAGTGATGTAGTATTTTTGTGTCACATTTTTAATGGAGTAGCCTCAGAAATTTTAACTTTGGCTGGGAAAAGCAGTAGCTGGGACAGATCGTGAAAGAAAATGTTTTTCCAACATTAGCATACTGCATTCTGCAGATATGCCCTTGGAAAATTGGGTACTTCTATCATCCTGTAGTCTCCTGAGCACTGTATGAGCATGTGTAAACTTGTATGGTTAATTTTTGTGTGTGTAAGTGTAGAGATTACTTGAATATCAGGCATTAATTTTAATTAAATGCCCTCTTGGAAAATATGTAAGTATATATTAGAGGATGTTTTCTAAGGGGAGGAATTGTTGCAAAACCCAACAAATCAAAACAGAACCCCTTAAAACCAAAATCCAATCCGCACTCCCAAAAATCTTTAATGAAATGGAAAAAACAAACAAACAAACAAACAAAAAATGGAAAAAAGCAAGTTACCAACTGTTGCATTTTAAAGTAATTTACAAACAATAAAATACTAAACCCAAGAACTCTATTTTGATTTTTGATTGCAGCTTAACCTGTATCTGTTTGGTAATGGAATTTTTTTCTGAGGTATTTTTAATGTCTTAATTTGTGTCTTTTAATATAGGAGTGTATGTAAAATTGGCCATTGCATAAGTACAGAAGTACACAAGTATGGGAGGTTCACTGTAGTTCCATATTCATTCAGTAAATGAGCTTAAGTTATAGGTCTGAGTTATGGAATATTTTAAGTTTGGCAAGAATTTAAAGTTGGATAAAAAATTTGGAAACCCCTACATGTTCTTTACTTTATAGCAAATACAGTTCCTTTTTGCCCATCAGTAGAAAGAAGAAACACATGTAATTGTTTTCTCCTCTGATAAAAATATTTTTTTCATTCCAATGGAAAAAATTTGAGATCATAAAATGTTTGTGTCATTCTAATAATTTTTCATTGTCTTCCTCTAAATATTGTTTTAGCATATAATATTTTAACATAAAATATTAAACTTTGAATTCTGAATTGATCAGCCATGCTATAGCTAAGTGTAGTAGCAAATACAGTTGAGTTCAGCTGATTTATTTACTTTGACTTTTGTATAGGTCACTAAAGTAACAACAAGCACTTCCTTTTAGATTGAGGAAAATATTCTCGACTGTCAGATGAAACCATATAATTGTAAAGAAATGGGTGCTAAACCTTTTGATACTATGTACTGCAATATGGCTATAATAGTGTTTCCAAAACAGCAGAAAACCTTGATATTAAGTTAACACCAACAGTCTCTCTCTGTTCAATATGATTTGAGGCCATGCCAAATTTTTCATTAAGTACATACTATCACACTGAACTATAAAACTAGTACAAAATTTTACAGTAAATAATATACAGAGGACTTAATCTGAGAAAACTTTGAGAAAAAGCTGTTTAGAATTCAGGTAAGAAAGGTTATATTTATTTTCTAAAATATCTCTATAAAATTAACTATTTATTTTCAAATTATGTTATACAAAGCATTTTAATCCAGATGGATTGGTACTACAGAGCATTAATTACATATCATCATCACTTCCTTTCACCATGCCTAGTGATCAACAAACCTGACATTCCTTGGACAAAAAGAATGAATTTAGATGTAGGATCAGGGATGATTCAACAGGTGAATGAACTTTCACATCCTGTGGCTGAGAATGCAAGATCTCAGGGGACTGACTCAGTGCAACCAGGATCACCTCTGCTGAAAGGCAGAGAAAAATCCTGTACAGCTGTGATTACAAAATACAGACCTATTAACATTACCATGGATATGTCCTAAACCAGTTAGGCAGAGCCATATATTCTGTTATTTGTTTTCTCAGTGGCAGCTACCTGGCTGAAGTACTATTAATTGCTCTCAGTCCTTTTTAGACCCCTGCCAGTCACGTGTAGCCATTGCCCAGGGACACGAGACAGCAATACCATGTTCTGGAAGAAGATCTGGACTGGTGTGACAAGGTTTACATCAGTGGAAATTATTGCCTCTGACTGAAACACTAATGACAAAGAGCTCTTAATGCCCCTCTTTCTATTTGAAAATATAGACTCAAACATAGATAGATGTGAGACTGTCAGCCTCTTCCAGAAGAGGTTGAACTGAAAAATGAGGATGGAAGATATCTTCTGAGTGCTTACCTTTACCTGCCCAACACAGCACCTGTCTACCTGGGATTAAATTGCCATCACCCCCCTATTTCAGCCAGGCACTGGAAGCTCAAAAAGACTGCACCACCCTGGTCTGACAATAGAGTAGGACTGTGTATCATCTGCGTGTCCATGACACCACAGCCCAAATTATTTCATTATCTCCTCAGTGGCCTCATATACATGTTGAAAGGAGAGATGACAGGATGAAACCTTGTGGAATCCTGCATGAGAGAGAGCCCTCGGGGCTGATGAGCAATTGCCCTATGCCATCCTCTGGGATTTCTCTGAGAGGAAAGAGTGGAACCACACAAGTGCAATCCCTTCTGCCCCAGCCTAGGTCCACAGGTGAGTCAGAAAATCATAATGGTCAGTGTGATGGCCAGAAAGGCTGCTGGCAGAGCTAAACAAAAACCACTTTGAAAAAGCTTTCTTCAGTAATAAAAGTTCCCCATCAACCAGAGGAAGAAGGGTAGCTGTCAGGATGGAAAGAAGGAAAATAGTTTCAGAAGACTTTAAATTAACTCAAGCGTTGCTTTCCTGGAAATCTCTGTCATCCACCAGAGTGCATTATGTTCTGTTAGGAAATAAATTTTAGAATTTGAGACTGGCTGAATTGGTTTCTGGTGGTTTTGGTTTTTTTCCATTTGTTTGTTTTATATGTTTTTTTTTGACACCAGTTGATTATTTAAGGCAAGCTGGAATTGTATTGTCCCACTGGGAAACACTTACAATAAACACAAGAAGTGGCCTGCAGTGAGGTCCTGTATGTCATCTAAGTTCATCTTGTAACTCTGAAACTCAGCGAGCACTTCAGGCTGCAGAAAATTGTTTCATTGCTTTTTTGTTATAGGAAGGGTCAGTCCCATCAGATTCTTTGTGATTTTTCTCCATCAAATAGTTACAAAAGTCCTTGAAATAACCAGCATTCAGTTACAGGGAAAAGCACCTCATGCTTCATCAAGCTGTCTGGAACTACTCCACTGGTAGATATTACTCCACTTTGTAGATATTATGGTGAATGCAAAGCTTTATCTGCGGAATTAAAATTTTCACTTTGCTTGATGCTATTGTCTTCATTTGAGTGGACAGTGAAATCTCTGTTTCATAAAAGTGACATATATTTTGGTCTGAAAATAACTTCCTGAAATGGTTGCTTGTTCTATTTCTACCACAACCCTAAATAATTGCTTAATATAAAATTGAGAATATACTGGTGATATGTTCAGGTAATTAGTATGAATTTAGTCTTAAGTGTACCTGTGCATTATACTTGCTATGGATTGAAACTGTACTGCATCAGAAAAGTCAGTGGCAAAATATTTTTAATGTAACTATATTATGCATATATAGATATGTATAGTATGCACATATATATGTGCAACCTCCGATCTACAGTCATGTTTAATAACAGGTATGTAACTAAACAACCTAAAAGTCTGGTTGTTACAAGTACAATTCAACTTTGAAATACCTGTACTTTGACTATCGTGGTACATAATTTCACTTTTTCTGAGGTTATTTTCTCTTTAATCATTCATCTCGTTGTGATCCTAACCCAATGTGTTGGTAGGATTTGTTTTTCTGTCTAGAGACTTTAAAATTGACAAGTTTTCCATATACATGTTTAAAATCCCTGAAGGCGTGACATAGGAATCAAAAACTGATTAGGAGAGAGAGCCAGGGTAGGACTATGCTTAATTCTCAGTTAAGTTCAAGACAAAAAGCAGTTTGATTGATATGTCCTAGATACTGGAACAATGACCCATAACACAACAAGACAATACAGGATTACTGCTGTTACTGTTTTAGATAATTAAACAAATCTTCAAATAATGTCTGACAGACAAGACTGGAAGTAATTAACTTCTCAGTAAATCTTAAATCTTTCTATTGAATGTTGACAGTCAGCTTTATATTATCTGCATCAAAAAAAGGAAAATATAAACAAGTGATTGGAGACATTTTTTATTTAAAACACGCTGACTGTTAATCACTTAAATCAGGATGTTTAGAATGGTGCAGGCATGCTCTTCTGTATTCCTGTTACTCTTTTTAGGCTATTAAAAGAAAAATCTGTGATGATAGTCTCCTAATTCTGTGTCTAACAAATGCTATTATGATTTCTAATTACCTTTCGAAATTCCCATAAAACAAAATAATGAAAGCAGTGTAAGTATTATCTACCTTTCATAGTAATACACATGTGCAAAAATACTTTTTTTTTCTCATGCAGTAAAGCCATGCACAAGCTGTCTAACCAGCTTGTAAGCAGTGGTAACATTTTGCAAAATTCTCATCTTGATTCTTCATGACTTGAGAGATGTCAGCTGTGGCAAAGAATGTCAGAGGTGTCAGTCACTTCTTTATTCATCTTAAGGAGATGAACTTTTTCAAAATTGTTTTGTGTTAGAAGGTTAAGAACTCCAGTTCTTATTAAAATTATCTTTTGTACACTTTTTTTGTAGTGTTTTGTCATGATATGCTGCAATGAAAAAAATGTACTTATCTGCACTATGGTTTAGAGAGCTGTATGCTGTCCGTAAATTCTTCTAGCATTTGATTATATCTAGGATGACTTGGAGGCAGCATTTACTTTCTGGTAGCATTTAAGAAGACAACTTATGATTTTGTAAGTGTTAGTGAAAAATCGATAATAACTGATGTTCTTGTAACATGCCTGCAGTGTGGAAGGTAAGTTGGGAGCAAGAGGTTATTTTCTTTGAATTAAGTGGAGAGTCTTGTAATATATACTAAAGTGCTCAATTCTATGATGGACAACAGTTTTGAAATGTAAACTTTCAGTTCTGTAAATATTTTGCTGTTCTCCCCTAGCAGCTGAATTCAGGATCAAGATGTTGGATTATCTTTTCTAAAACAGTATCTTTTCTAAAATCATATTTGAAAATGTCTTTTATCTAGAGCTGCTTCTTGTTTTTATGTCTTATTATTCAAAAAAATTTATCCCAACAGTGAAAGACCACAAAGTTTAACGGTATAGAAAATAGAGACTACAGAAATTGGAATTGAAATTAGACAAAAAAATGAATAATTTCAATTTTAAAAAGTAAATATTTCTGAAATTTATTGACTATGACTTTTTTAATATGTGTGAAAACTCTTCCTTATATTTCTCAGATAGAACCGAAAGAAGAAAAAAGATCTGGGTCATGAACTCTTACATAGTCTTGAAATAACCTTTTAAAAAATACATGACAATTTCAGTGAGTCAAATTTGAAACAAGCAAACAAACAAACAAAAGTTATGTAACAATACTCTTAATCAGAAACAACATTTTTATTACTCTATGCACATACAAGATCCCATAAACAAGTTATAAAAAATAATTTGAAAGCCTAGAATGCAAGAATATTTTATATAAAATAACTCTCTGAAAGTTGTGGTATCTGCTTTATTAGGACTGTCAATCATTCAAACATTTCTATTTTAATGAGTTTTCATATCTAGGTAAAAATCTCAGATAAAATGTGTTGGCAAGTTTCTTGAGATCTCATTTTCAAGGTATTTCAGAATGTTGACATGTATTTTCTCACATCTTGGATGTTGGTTGTAATCCATTTCCTACTGATATTACTTAAAAATTGATACCCTTTGCAGATTTTTGCAAAGGCTTTGGTGGATTGATTCCTCTTGAAAAGTATTTGTTCTAATTTGGTACTCTTCTTAGTCATCTTGGCAGAAAAAAAGGACAAGGATACAATCCTGAAAGTTTTGAGAGCCAATGCATCATTTTAAAATTTAGAAGGATTTTGTTCCTCAGAATGTTTTAGCTAGATCTTTAAATCCAGAAGTGAGAGCCCTGTAATGGCTGTAAGTGGTGTAGTGCCGAGCTACACCATTTACTTCTTAATGGATTCCCTGTGAAATTCCTGAGTTATATGCTAGATTCCTCACATAGTGGGAATGCCAAGATCTTCAAGCCTTAGCAATTTAACCTGTAAGGCATTAGGGAATACTAAATTAAATCTTACTCTTTAAAAATATTTCAGGGTCAATTTCAATTTCGTAATCATAATGGTAGTTTTGATGTTAAGCAACAGCACTTCATTAGAAAAAAGGCAATGCCTAAGAGAATTGAATATTTTCTTTCAAAATATAGCTGGATAGGGAGGTACAGTTTTCTACTTTCCACACAATGTTCAGCAAAGTTTCCTTATGCATTAAGATCTGATATATTACATTCAGACCATTCAATTAGGAATTTTAGCCACCTCATTCATACAGAGAAAGCTGGCTTGGATGTCAACCCAGGGCACATTGCAGAGCCCACTTCAGCCAGAAATGCCAAACCTTCATCTCTGAAGGACAGGTACTTGACTCTGAACCAGAGAGATATGCCTTCCTCTGCTTTGGACTCACTACTTAAACTTTTCTTAGTTGTAGGTGGTAAAACCCTTTCTGTTGTACGTTGTGCAGGCATTATTCCTTTATTTCAAACTCAGCAGGAGAAAAAAATGCTTCAAGGGAAGTGTATCACACCTGGAGCAAGGTTGCCCTTTCCTTCTCTTCCCACCTGCCCGTTTCCTTATTCATGCAAAGGATCAGGGAAGAGGGCATTTGTTCAGGATTTGATGGATTAACGTTCAGTTCTAACTCCTGAATAAGACAACTCATGTTTGCACTCTTCTGCACAAACCAGAATTTTATGTAAAACTCTTGATGTCCTCAGTTAAACAGGAACTACTACTGAAGCCATTCTCCTGCCGCTGTGTGCTCTCATCCCTAACCCACAGCACAGCTCACGTTTTCCCTGTCTCCCTTTCTCTCTCTGTGCCTCTGTTAACTGCTACTGTGCCAAGTGGAACAGTATCAATAGGCAGCAACTGCAAGTGACTTTACCTTGGAATAGTCTAATGCCTGTAGGTTATAGCTATTTACTGAGACAAAGGCTTAAATCTCTCCAGCAGAAGATGCTATTATATTGACACTCATAAATGTGACTCATGTTCAGCTCTAATGCTCCAGCTGATGACTGGCTGCATGGAAGAAAAGGATATCTGCCACATATTCTTCTTTAGCAGCTGACACATTTTTTAAGAAACTTGGTTTTGTTAGGTCCTTTCAGAGCATATGTATTGGATTGATAACCACGTATGGAGAGCTGGAATGTGAATTCTAACAGGACCCAGGACTAAGCCAAGCATCAGTGTGTTTCACAGAATTTCTGCTATTGCCAAATGACAAAGCTGTAAAATTTAATGGGCAAAGCTGAGTGCCTTACTGCTTAGAGTGCTTTCAGCCCTGGAGGTTGGAAGCTGAATGCAGACTTTTATGAATACAGTTTCAATCTAGGTTCCCAGTGAACAAGGTAGGGTGAGATGCTTAAATGTTTTCTGGATCTAATCTCCAAGTTTCAGGTTTGTATGAATAATGAAGATAGAAGAGTTCAGAAATAAAGCAGGGTTTTTATTTGAAAGCCAAATGAGACAATTATATATTGACTACCACTAATCAAACAAAATCAAAAAATGGTCACGAGATAGTTATAGTAATTCTAGGAGCTTTGACACTTTTGGTTCTTGTTTGATATGTTGTTTGTTTGTTTGTTTTTCATTTGTTCATTTGCCTTTCTTTCCTGGTCATCTCCCTGGCCTGGAGATTAATTATTAAGAGAGAAAAATGCAAAGGCCTAGACCACACTTCAGGTTTTTTGCCTGAGAACAAATTTCAGAGGCTTGGCTCAGTATTCAACTTCTGGGATGTGTTATTTGTATATATATTCTGTATATGTGTTATTCTCCATTAGCTGGAAAACATTTAAGTTAAATTATGTGATGCAAAGCCCAAAAGTGAGACTTTTTTTCCTTGTGTTATTTGATACTCCAAGTCTCACACTGAGAGAAGGCTAATTGCTCAGCACACTATTAGCAGTTGAGAATTCAGTCAGATTGAGGGAACAGGGAGATTTTATTTTAATTTTCAAATTGCTTGCACTGTAAACTCGAAAAAGAGCTTTGGGGGTTTGATGGAAGCATATTAATAAACTTTTTCTAATAATATGCTTTTCAGAAAGCTGAACAAAACTGAATTACTGGGTTATTTATTTTGCAAAGATATACTCCATAAATGATAAGCAGTAGTGGGAAAATGTTTATATACAGAAGATTTTATAAATAACGGAGTAAATATCAGTTTACAGTAGGATATTAACACTACTGGATATTAACAGTATTTAAACATGCATTCAGTTAAACTAAAACTTAATGTTTTCTTTAAGAACTCTTACTTAAGTCACATATAAATGCAATTGATATTTTGAACTATGACTAAGGAGCTTTACTGAATGCCTAACATACATGTTACATTCAGATACTGTGCTGTAAAGCTAACCTGTTGACAGAAAATCTGCTTGAAATAGTTATATGTATGCATCCAGAGTCAATACCTGCCAGAAAAACAATTGGAGAAGCAAGATGATTTTTACACTGAGTCATCACAGTTTGATAAGTCGTTTTAATTATTATATGATGCATATAATAAAGACGGCAATTTGTTTTGAGCTTCAGACTGAGACAAAGCAAAGATTGACAAGGCTGTGCCAGTACAGTGAATTTGCTTCTAGATGTTGCAGTTAGTAATTTCTTACAGTTGTTTTTTTTCTTGTTCCTCTATTTCCTTCTGTAGAGGTCCTTCTGTAGTGCCATGGTAGAGGAGCTAAGGATGTCTCTGAAGTGTCAGCGTCGATTAAAACACAAGCCACAGGCCCCTGTTATTGTGAAAACAGAAGAAGTTATCAACATGCACACGTTTAACGACAGAAGGTTGCCAGGTAAAGAAACCATGGCATAGAGCTGGGAAGCCAAATACCCCAAGCACAAACTGTCATCTTTTTTCCAAACAACCTTGCGAGAATGTTTCCTGTGGAAATATGCAACAAGTGCAAAATAAAATGAGTTACCTCATGCCGCTGTGTCTATGAACTAGAGACTCTGTGATCTCAGCAGTTGCAATGGCCAGACTCGAATCACAAGCATCATGGATCAACCAAGTTATGCAGGGTTACACTGTTTGTCATGGGTTTCCACAATTCTGAATGAATGAATGTTCCATGTGAGTTTTGTGGCTGGTTTCAAATGCAGTCTCAATGAGAAGTTACAGGTTCCTTTTGAAGTTCAACGGTTGCCAGAAAAGGGAGAATAAATGTCCAAGATGATACAAACCACAGAAGGAGTCTAGTAAAAGTAATGTCTCAGAACTGTAGTGGAACAAGAAACCATATGTTCTTCTGAACTTCCCAGCACAGAAAAGTTGGTAACTGCTGGTAGACTGAAACTGCCATCTGGACAAGGCGATATGAGCTTCCTGGATGGAAGAGATGTTGAAAGTGAAGAAATATGAATCCCATGAATAGAAGAATAAATAGGAGGATGTTCACCTGCTTTTTATTTTTTTTTTTGACTGTTTGTGACACTGAACTAAGTAAATAAACAATAATTACAAAAAAAAAATTAACTGGGTTGGAACTTTGATCTAAAAAACCGACAAAAATATTTCCAGAATTTTGACCCAATTTTTAGATGAATGAAAGTTTCCTTAGTACAAAGGAATGTATCTTAAAACCTTTAGATATAAGCAATTAATTTTCTTTTCTAGAATTGTGAAAAGAGGGAGGGGGGTGGGAAGCAGTGTATTTCACACATAGAGGGCTTGCATTTTAGGCTGAATGGGTTTTGAAACACTTGTTCCTGCTACTAATTGAACTCAATGGAGCCTGTGCAATTCTCGCTAATGTTGGAAGTGGGATGGGTCACCTAAAAGAAGTGAATGTCAAGAACTTAAAGGAGGACTGCATTTTTCAATACAGTCACAGTACTAAATGAACAAAATTCTTGAGCAGTTTTTTTTTTCCAAAAAAAAAAAAATGTTCAGGTTTATTTGTGGAAATGCAAGATTTCTATGAAAATAGTTTTTGTATGGAAATTTTTGTAATACTTTTTATCAACAAAATAAGAACATGTGTTTCCGTCAGGGGTGTGATGCCAAGCATGAGTGGTAGTGCGTGCGCACCACCAACGTTTGGTGAAAACTATTTTTATCATGAAAAAGGAATCTTAGAAGAGACATATTTTCAAGTTATATAATATAAAAAAATAGGTGCACTACCACCACTGCTTACCATGCTACACCCCTGGTTTCCACTAAGCTGATAACATGCTGTCATGAACAATTGTGTGTAAATGGTAAAAGACACAGACCTCTTGACCACATTGTGATAGAAGTTAAAATGCACTCAGTTTGCTGTTTGAATCCAATGCACAAAATTAAAAAAAAAAAAAAAAAAAAAAAAAAAAAAAAAAAAAAAAAAAAAGAAAGCATTAAAATTATGTCAGTTTTAGTTGGTTTGGTTTTGCTATGTGATTTGAGCAACATATGTGCAGTACTTTGTGTCAGTACTGGTACTTAGCTTCAGCTGAGTGCCCTATCCTGACGATTCTTGCTACTAAATTTGTGGCAAGAGAGTTTGCTGGGATTTCTGACAGAAGCCATTACAGCACATTGTTATAATATTTGCAGAATTTGGCTCTTAGCTGCTTCAAAGCTAATTTATATGTCCTGACTGTGGTGAGTTCCTGGACATAACATTTTGAAATACTGCCCTACAGATCTTGCACCTCTGTCTACTGTAAATTTATTTGTATCTCAACAAGAAATGTATAGTATGGACTATGTAGGACTGTTATGTCAACCAAAAAAGATTATGAAGATGGTTTTCACATGGAAAAAAATTGATTTTACTAATTAGGACCCTCCCCCAGAAAAACATTGAAATAATCTTAGATAATAAGTAATTGGTGAGTAATGAAATTGGTTGTTTACTCAGGCTTAATTTAATCTTGTCATCATCTTTATGGCACAGAAATGTATCATCCAAACTGTAGAAATTATATCATGAAATTTGGGGGTAAATGGGAGGTTTGTGTCTACTACCCAGTTATCATAAATCTTCATAGAGATTGAGCTGGCCATTTCCATTGTGAGCAGGGACTGAGAAAGCAAATTCTCTTATATTTGTGAGTTTCATTCCCATTTATGTGATAACAAAGAACAGGTTATCTTTGTCTGAACTATAAAGAAGATAAAAACACTTTTAGCAATTTTTCTGGAAATGAGTATACTTACATAATTTATATTTAAGTTAATTCTTTAAAACACACAGGGGAAAAGAGTAACTGTCATATAACACAATGAAAACTCCTAATTATGATGGCTTGGAATGGAAGAAATTGGCTATTGCGTTTGATTGATGATTTACAATAAAATTTGTAAAATCATGTAATAAAATGCTGTATTATATTCAAACACTGTTCTTTTCTCCATTGAGGATGTTGAAATAAGTGGGATTTCATTCTCAACTTGATGCGCAAGACTAATTCTCATTAAGATTTACGTGAGCCAAAGTAAGAGTGGATGAAGTATATGTCCCAAATATTTTACTGGGTCAAAGTTCCCCAAGGAACGAAACTTCTATCACAGAGGTAGTGTGACTTGATTAAGATTTTGGTCAGAATTTCAGCCTTCCATTATTGAGGGAAGTATGCAAAGTAACTGGAGATTTGTATTAAAGATCAAGACTAGAAATGCATGGCTCCACAGATTCATGGTAGGATAATGTTTTTTTTCAACAATCATACACTAACTCATTTTGTTATTTTGTTGTACATTAGTAATTACTTCTGTATTAAGACATTTACAATTAAGAACATTGACTAACAAAGATCTGACCCCCAAAAGAGTAGAAAATACTATTGACAGTTTTGTACTTGAAAAAGCTCTGTTTCTTTCAATTTCTTTAAAAGCTTCATTTTCTTTTCACTACTGCAAAACATTCCTCAATTCTGAAGAAAAAGTCCTTGTTTTGAAAGGCCCCTGAAAGGCTTATCCCAAATTTCCAAAATTCTCATGCTGTATAAATTTCTTTACTGTCATTTGAATTGATGGAACTTCCCAGCAAAAATCAAGAGAGTATCTGGCCCACCAAGTTTCGAAATCCATATAAAAGTGCTTTATGTGGTTTCATGTAACAGCTTAATTAGTCTGCTGATTTCTCAGGACAGGATGATGGGTGCTTCTCTGACTGACCTCAAATGTCACTCCAGAGGAGAATTTTAAAGCAGTTATAGCCCAGTGAAATGGTGCTGGCTGGTGGATGACAATTTGAGGTAAAAATTGAACAGGACTTTTTTTTTTCCCCGTGTCTATTTCAGTGAAAATAGACCTGTATAATCTTTAAGACACAAAAGACACACTGCTTAAATCTTCAGGTTACCTTGGCATGGTTGTATAGCAATAGATAGCTAGAAAAAAAGGACTAAACTCCTTTTAGGTTGTTAGTAAGTGTCATTTTTGAAGGATTGGTAGTGAATGTTATGAGCCAGATACTTGGATGAAATCAAGAGATCTCTGGTGCTTTATAGTAAACGAGCATTTGTCCAATTACAGACATCAGCAGGCCTTTATAATGGTGTTCTCCTTTAATATAAATATAAGTACAGACATATACAGGAGAATCTGGCAGTTTTATATGTGATACTTCTTTCTGAATTTTCTGTCTCAATTTTCAGTTGAAGAATTCAGTATAGATTTAAAATAACCTTTTCTTTCATTTTATTATTACTTGAGGCTCTGTTCATTAATCTTTCCTGATTTCATCCATGGAGTGTTCACAACCCTCAAAATAACAGAGTTTAATCCTATTACACTAACTATTTAATATTTCAGAATTGGAAAAACATAGCATATGAAGGGAAAAAATATATTGTGCCAAAATCCAAAGCCACATATAGGAGAAATGCCCTAGTATTCTACAAAATAAAAATATTTTCAGGGAAAAGGGATCATGAGCAGAGGTAACATCATACTAAGAGGTAAAAGATTATGCTATAAAATAATATTTTATTGTTTTTCTATTAAGGATATTAGAAAAATATGTGAAGTACTTCAGATTCCACTTCACTTAGTCTCCTAATATATCAATAACACAAAATATGATAACTGAAATACTCCTTTGAAAGAAGTGTCCAAACTCCTACTTAAGAGGAATCAAGATTTTATCCAACACAGCCCCAAATATGTACAGATATAATATTTAAGGCAAAACTAGATGTACAGAAGCAATTGTGTTTCTGTCAGAATTTTGAGGATGTATAGGAAAACAAAGCGTTGCTGAGGCTGGCTTGTCTGACTTAAAAGATCATTGCTTTCCAACCTCAAACATGCTAGTGTCCTGTTCCCTTCCAGTCTTGCCTCTCTACCTTCCTACAAGCACCTCTGACACTATGAAATTTATTTTCAAAGCCCTTTTCTTCTGGCCTTCCTTTAAATATAGTTCTAATTTAAAATAAAGTTACTCAAACACCTCATGTCCCCAGTTTGTATCCACCAAGATAAAAAACATTAGCTTTTCATGTGACTGTAATCTAATTGTCTTTATTTTCATTTACTACCCCTCTCTGTCCCCTGCCTGTGTTATCTTCTCCTGTTGTTCTTGTACTTGCCTAGACTGTAAGCTCTTAGGGGGCAGGGAATCTGTCTTTGATTTGTTCTATGTAGCACCATGAACTATGGAGCTATATAAATAATAAAAAATGTAGATCTTCTTAAATGATGTTTGAAGTGATAGTGATCTGATTGACTGCCAGTCTAGTAATATATTGTTTTAGCTCATTGCCTGAAATCCTAATCACTGCAGCAATAGAATAATCAAAAAATAAAATTAATAAAACCAACCCAAAGGACCTATCACACTGACTCATCTTACTGGAATTTTCCCTACATGGTTGGGGTATAGGAATAGAATGTCATGTTCCCATATCTTGTGTAAAGTTTAAATATTAAATCAGCTACATTAGAAATTAAAAAAAAATAGGTTAACACAGATACACAGGATGAGGTTTGGAACAAGAACTTCTGATTAGTCAAAATTTGGAAAAGTTATGATTAAGAGATTTGTAGAGTTTTGTTAAGCTGAACACCAGGAACCTTTTCCTCCTTCATCTTATCTGCCCACTTAGATCAACAAGTGTCTCATTGCTGAAATCTATAGTGATCCTATTTTATTAAATTTTTTATGGATATAATTAGAAATTTTCTACAAAATGTAATTCTAAACAAAGTTAAAGGAATATTTCCTTTTACTTTTATTCAAAACTACTATATTTCTATGACTGTTGGAATGAAAAATTGTGTGAATTCAAGAAAAATGCTAGCTATATAAATGAAAGGAGACAACGCATCTGGTCTTGAGGAAAAACACATCAGCTTTCTCTTTTACCTTTCTCTTCTTCAAGGAGTGACATTCTGTATCACTAAACTTAGTTCTTCTGGATATTGAAGTGTATATTGGCAATTATAATGGATCTGTCTTTCAAGAATTCTCAGAGCCTAGAGAATGCCTTTCTTTCCTGATCACACAATGTATTGTTTTTCCAGCAACTTAGGAAATCTAGTTTTAAGTTAAAAAAATTTACAAAATCTTAGAATTTCCTCTTTGCTATGACTGTAGGAGTTTTCCTTGGTGGCAATAAGATACATTATATTAAACTCACCTGAAAAAATTGTATTAAAACATTGAAAATTGGTAGAGGATCTGTAGTTAGTGTTCCTTGAGCAACATTGACCACCAGAGAACAAATCTGTAGTGATTTGGTTTTGATGGTACAAGTTGAATTTATGATGCATTTATGCCAAAGATTGTCTTATGACATTGTCCCACAGGTGGACTGCTGGCTGTTAAGCCCAGGGAATGAAAAGCAGCCTAAAATAGTGGTAGCCATTATTGTTCTCTTTATACTGTAAAGACACATTAAATGTCTGGGCCATCTGGGCTCAGGTAGATCAACAGAAATTTCTGATATGTACACCTGCTAAGCAATTTTATGCATTAATATCTATCTTAAAAATGCTAATTTGTCATAAGTACAACTGTCCTGTGGACTTATCACAGAAGAATTATATCACAGAGTCATTGAGGTTTTGAATTGCTGAGTCCAATGTCTTCTTTGGATGGAAGAGCCTTCTGGAGACTTTTGAGTGCAATAACCCTGTACAAAGAAGGATCAACTAAAGACGTTTGTCCAAGGCCCTTCTGTTTCCAGTGTATAATTATGCTTACAGTGAGGAATATTTTTTTACTCACATTTTAAGGTAATTTATTGCATTTCAGCTTGTATTGACAGCCTCTTATCTGCTCTCTGGCTACCACTGAGGAACTGGTTCCATTTTCCCTCTCTCAGATTCTGCAGAACTTTCTCTTCTCCATCTGAGTGGTCCAAGGTGTCTCAGCCTCTCCCTATATGACAGATACTCAATCCCTTAATCATCTCTGTGGCCATTCACTAGGGGCCTTATTCTGCTAAGTCCCTGTCTCTCTCGTACTGGGGAGACCAGAACTGGACTGAGCACTCTAGGTGTGTTTCACCAGAAGGGGAAAGACTACACTCTCTGATCTCTTGGCAGTGTTCTTCCTAATGCAATCAAAGCTAAGTTGCTTTTCTTAGCTGAAAGGACACAGTGTTGGCTCAAGTTCAGTTTGTTGTCCACCAGAACCCCCATGCCCTTGTCTGCAACACTGCTTTGTGCTTGGTTGGCTCCCAGCCTGGGCTGATACATGGATTTATCCTTCCTGTTGACCCATCTCTCCAGCCTGTTGAAGTCCTTCTAAATACCAGCACAAATTTCTGCTTTATTGAACACTCCTCCTTTATGCAATGTTCAGACTTGCTGAGGATTCACACCGTTCTATCATACACATAATTAATGAAGTTATTAAACAATATGAGACCTTTGGATATATCTCTAGTTACTAGCCTGTGGCTGGACTTGCTGGCCCTGATTGCAACCCTTTTACCTGATAGGTGAGCCTGTTTTCAATCTACCTAATTTTTCACTGATCTAGTTCATATATCATAAGTCTGTCTGTGAGGCTTTTATGGGGGATAATGCTGAGAGCCTTGCTAAAGTAAAAATAAATAACATCCACTGTTCTTCCCTCTTCCACAAAGCTAGTCTTCTCATTACAGAAGTCTATTATGTTGGCCAAAGATGATTTCCCCTTTGCAGATATGTGCTGACTAATATCAGACACTTTCTTGATCTCAGTGCTTGGAAATCATTTCCAGAAGAATATTCTCCATTATCTTCACAGAGATGGAGATACGGCTGACAAACCTGTAGTTTTCCATATCCCCCTTATTGCCCTTCATGAAGGAAGGAGTGACATTTGCTTTCTTCCAAACCTCAGGCATCTCTGCCAGCCAACATAAGCTTTTGAAGACTAATCAAGAATGACCTCACAATGACATCACTCAGCTCCCTCATACTTTGCAGGTGCATCTCATCAAGTCTTATCAACTTACATATATCCTGTTTATTTAAATGTTCCCTAACACGATCCTTTTCCACCAAGGCTAAGTCTTTTTTTCTCCAGACTTTCCCACAGGTCTCAGGACCATCACTTTTCTGAGGGCTTACCCATACAGACCCAAATTGAAGAAGATACTGAGTACTTGGCCTTCTTCATGTCCTTTGTCAGCAGTTCTCCACCTCCTCTCCCTGCCTTCTCTCCCCCCCAACCATGCCATGATCTCCCTCATCTTCTTTTTCCTGCTGATATATCTGTAGAAACCCTTTTTGTTTCCTTTTACAATGCTTGCTGGATTCATTTCAGGTCAGTTTTGTCATTTGTAAAACTGAGACTGCATTCCATGACTACATTCCATGACTAGGTTCCATGACTGCTTTTCTTGAGTTTCTTATAAGCAGCTCTTGGGATGTCAAAGACCAAATTCTATTTTCTTGAAATCCAGGATTATGATCCAATTTTTTGTCTTGGTCGTCTTCCCTCAGAATCCTGAAATTGATCACCTACAGCCAAAACTGTTCCTCACCTTGATTCTTCCATGTTTGTAAGCATGAGATTGAGCAGATAAAGCCTCTCTTGGCTCCTCCAAACACCTGTAAGGAAATTATCATCAAACCACTGTAGAAATCTGAGCTGATTGTTCTTTGATTTGTTTCTTCAGCAGGTACCATGGTACTTCAAGTCCCCATGAGGACTTGAAGACTTTGAGAACATGAAGCTTATTCCAGTTTTCTGAAGACATAATCTACCTGAAATTTGCAACATGCAAGCCAAATTTTGTAATATACATCAGACTATAAATATCCTTTCATCTTCGTTTGCAGTATAATTTCATCTTCATTCTCTTGGAACTCTTGTTCAATAATACTTAAAAAAACTCTCTCTGTTTAGAAAATAATAAAAATTAAGGTTTTTCTACAGATTTATTGCTATTTTCTGAATATTATTATTTTTTTCAGAATATTTCTGAGCATTGCCAAGAGAACCATGACTATATATCTCTCCAACTGGACTTCAATTTTTAGTGAGTTGTCTGATGAGCTGTAAAAAATTTCATCTCTGCATATGTGATGGACAGCATTCACTATCTTAGAGTAAGCAGAAAGGTGACTTAAAGCAGCTTTTGTTGTTCTGTTTTGAAACATATCAGACAGTTCAGTTGCTTCAAAATGAAGAGATATTTTCAGCATACCTTATTAATTGATATGTTTTCATCTTTCTCTCTGAAAGTTTTGAAGCAAAGTTGCCTAATGAGTAAAAAAAAAAGATAAGGGAAAGAAACCAAGAAGGAAAGAAACAAGTATAAAGAAACAAAACCTATTTGTGTTCAAGGTTTATGAGACTCAGGAGTTATTTCTAGATCAGAATACTATAATATGACTTAGTAAGTTTTTGGATAGCAGGATTTTAAATCACAGACTCATCTCAACTTGGTAACTGCAGAAGCATGTGCATTGCTTTCAAATTTCCAGAAGATGAAATAACTACCATTGTCTGAATCAGTCCTAGATTCAGAAGAAAGTGTCCAAGAAACATGTGTGTGGTACAGCCAGATATTTACCTCTATTTGGTAAAATTCGTCAGGCTTTTTCATTTTCGTTTTTATATTTAACTCAAATCTACCACTAACTACTTACTCTGGACTCTTGCTTCTCTTTCTATATTTTAAGGTCAATATAGAGTTTTACCAGACAGATGATCTTTGTCCAGAATCTAGCTTGAGGGAGACAAAATACGGCCCTTAAAATTGAAGGAACACAATTACAACCAGTTTATTGATACTGTTAATTGTCCACATATCATCTCAAAGCTTTCTTTTCTGGTGATAGATATTCTGATTGCTAGACTTTTCCCTTTTCTTTATTCCAGTTTACATGGGTTCATATTATAGTAATAACTAGTCTAACATCATATTCCAGAAATTTCCTATGAAGTGAGGGATCATTTTGGTTTCCACAAAGCTGTGAACCAACTCACATTCTACTTGAGAACCTGTGAGAGGTTCTATTAGCACACTGAGTTTCATGATAACAACTCCATTTTTGTTGTAATTTCATTGAATTTTCTCTACTTTTTAGTTTTAGTCCTGGCAACTGGATTTGTTTGGTTGATTTGCTTTGGTTTCAACCTCTGTGTTTATGTAAACAGACTACAAAAAGAAAGAGAATGGTCTTATAATGCAAATATTATGTTACAGCAAAAGAACAAAAAATATAAATTGTTTCTCAGATTGGTATCCATCTTGCCTCCAAGATGTTCTGGTTCAAGATGTTTAAGTGATAAAATCACATTAAATTGAGCGAAGGACCAACTTCCAGGAAACAAGTGGTTCAACTCTTCTTAATGCATGTGGACTCTCTATAATGTAAAAAATCTGCACTACTAGCATTGCTTTGGCAAGACCAAGTTCCACCATGCTGCACATCAGCAATATGTTCCATGTATTTTTCTAATTATGGAACAAAATTAATGTGATAACGCTGCAGAGATTTTAGGACTTCAGCTTGTCTACACACTTAGCCTATGGACCTACCAGGATTTCTTTGGAAGATGGTAAAAACCAGCTTTATAAATCAAATAGCTATTCTTAAACTGTGACTAAAAAAACCACTGGAAGGAGCCATTATATTTTAAATGGAAGATACAATGATGACCCATCTTTGTAACAGGATATTCATGGATTAATACATACTACATGAACTACAAGGAGTATTGTTCTAAAGTAGAATTCAATGTCCCAATTTTTCAGCTGTTCGTTAGGATTTCAAGCTCTTAATGCATTATAATTAATATTGACATCTTTGACACTAAAAAGTGAACAGTGTGAACTTTGCTTGAATGTTCTAAATAGTGCAGAACTTTAAATTTATCCAAGTTTATGTATCTCGTTTGTCACAAAGAGGCTATGAGAACTAGGAAATTGATCCTGAGCCCAGTGATTTTTAACCCATTGATGGCACAGGTTAGTTTTTAATATGGATGCTGTCCATTGTCAGTCATTTTCATAGGAACTCTATGAAGGTGAGTGAGTATGCTATACTCGTGCCACTTGCCTAACACCTTGCCCAGCAGAAATGAAATTAATGGGAATTTTTGCAGAATATTTGGACTGGTGAAATATGGGAGTTGATGTTTGTCCACACTTGCCAGTGTTCCTCAAGGCTTACTTGCATGTAAAATGGTGGGGTTTTTTGTGAACTCCACATATTGATGCACTGAATGATATATGAAGCTTAATTTCTTGGCCTCTTAGTTGCATCAGTGGTACAATTTTGCTGCCTCTTATTAAGCTGACAAATGGTTTTGTCAAGATAAATAGAATAAGCAAATGCAGCCTAAGTAGTTTATTTTGAAACACATTAGGCAATGGATCTTGAAATTTTAAATATGGTATGAAAATGAAAATATCAATTAATCCATTGAAGAGTTGCATTAAGACATTCTTTAAAATTCTGTGTATAAAAGAGTAGATAAGATTGCCTATTCTCGTGTGAAACTTTTTTTTGCTTCTCATTAGTAATCTTGAATCCTATTTCTAAACTTGTATCAGGCTCTCTTTAAATCTGACAGATAACCAGCAAATGACTGATAAGAGATTTCATCATTTAATGCTCTAAATTTCTTTTCAATAATCTGGATGATTCATAGTTACAATTGACTCCATTTTTGTCTGCTAGCTTAATTATGAAATCTTAACAGTGTGTCAGTTT
Source organism: Notiomystis cincta (assembly GCA_013398075.1). Lineage (NCBI taxonomy): Eukaryota > Metazoa > Chordata > Aves > Passeriformes > Notiomystidae > Notiomystis > Notiomystis cincta. The sequence goes on from VZRX01003921.1 coordinate 672,424, forward strand.
CTGTGAAGATTTTCAGATAACTAAATTATAGATAATTTTTGTTATAATTCTGAAATAATTGTTTAAAATTAAGGGTATTTTAAAAATTTTTCAAAGATGTATCCAATGTCCTTTCTTTTTTTCATCCTGGAAACTGTTAAAACAGCTTGTGATTAAATTTACTCATATATTTATATCCCCATCTGTTGGAGATGTAGATATTTTCTTTGTGCTCCTCAATGACTGTAAACAAAGCTTTTAGTTTAACTTTACTTGTAATAATTTTATTTAGTATATATATCCAGTAGGGACCTTCATAACAGTGTTTGATTTCCTAACAGGCATTAATATTTACATCCTCTTAAGGAACTCAAAGAGTGCTTTCCAGTTTACAGAATGGTATGAATGATAGAATGAGAAGAGTTGCCTAAAACTAGATGAAAGTCCATGTCTCCAGTCTCATGACCATTTGAATGCAGCATAAGTCCAGGCTGCTTCCAAAAGGATAGATAATTTTCTTTCTTTTATTTCTCTGTTTTTTAGTCTTGTAACTTTTTTCAGCCATCATTATTTATTTATTTATTTATGTATTTTGACCATATGATGCGAAGGATTTTTACTAAACTAACTGCAGGCGATTATAGCCATCTAGTGTTCCCTTACATAAGAATTGTGTTTTCCCTCAAGCTGAGAGAGAAATAGTTCAATAGCACATTTCAGTACTTGAAAGGAATTGGAAAATAATGCTGGGTTGTGACTGTCCTTACAGCCTGAGGTGCCTGTCCAGCTTGGATGCTGCCAACTCTCTTAGGGGTTTTGCCTGTTTGGGAAGGGGGTTCTGCAACAGGTGTGACCCTCAGCATCTCTGCTAGCAAGGGCCCAGAGCTGCTCTGCACACTTTCCCTGCCTGGATGGGTACCAGGTCTCAGGCCAACCGAGTCCTAGTTTCCTCACACCCTGTTCAGTGTAAGGACTCAGCCTCTGACTTATTTGCAGCTGGAGCACTGCAAATGGACTGAGTACAGCACAGAATGGAGAAATCCACTATACTTGGTTTTGAGACAGAAAAAAACCACTGAAAGCATCATCACTCTGGAATGTTTTGAATCAGAATTTTACTTCTCTGAAACATCTCAAACATAATGTTATTTCCCAAAGCAGTGTTTATTTCTTAGTAACTTAATTAGCATTTTGCATAGCAAAGAATGGATAGCTACAAGTACAAATAATGAACAGTCATTAGGAGAAGAAAGAAGAATGTCAGGTCCCAGAAAAGTGTGTTGTTAAATGACTTGGAGGTGCCTTCTTCAGATCTTGTTTTACTTTTTCTTGTTGTGATTTTATCTCTCTTTTAGCCTGGTATATATTTTTCTTATCATTTTAGGAGAGAACTATGAGTTGTGGAAAGCTTACTTTTATTCCATGTCCTTTCTTTTATGATATCTTCAGATTCTGATATTCAGACAGTCTCTGGGACAGAAATGTAGTATTACTTATTTTTCTTCAGTACAGACCACATGACTCTCTTGGGGTTTTTTTGCCTACTGTTATTCTTGCAGCTCGAGGACCACTTTTGGATGCTAACATGGACAGCCTTAGCTTTCTAGTACCTATATCTGAGCTAATGCATAACAGTACTAAAACACATAATAATGTTATTTCAGTTTCCAGACAGAAATAAATAATTTTGTCTCATTTCTGTAAAAAAAGGAGACAAAATAGTGACAATATCTGCAACAGAAATATAAAGTGAAAATCATTTTGGAGTTGTCCTTATGAAGAAGTGGGAGTGTTACTCTGTTACTCTAGTTCAGTTTCTGTATACAGAATTAATGAAAGCAATAATAATAAGAATAAATCTCAAGGCAACACATAATTAGCCAAAACAATTCTGCTTCCATTGCAGATGTTTCATACTCTGACAAAAATTGTGTTCACTCCATCTAAATCTGCCTGATGGTGTAATCAACCAAGCACTTTTCCACTTCAGAATTTTTGATGTTGATTCAGCTTACACCAAAGTTTCACCATAGAATGGAAACCAACCTTGAGTCCTTCTCTTCTTTATTATTTTCTGAATTATTTTTTTTATAATTTCCTTTTTCTTTTTCTTTACTTTCTATCTTATATTTTTCTTCCCCTGCTCTCTTGCGGGTTTTTTTTGGTTTGGTTGGTTGGTTGGATGGTTGGTTGGTTGGATGGTTGGTTGGTTGGATGGTTGGTTGGTTGGATGGTTGGTTGGTTGGATGGTTGGTTGGTTGGATGGTTGGTTGGTTGGATGGTTGGTTGGTTGGTTTGGTTTTGTTGTTGTTGTTTGTTTGGAGGGTTGTTTGGTTTTGTTTGGTTTTCTTTAAGAAAAAGTTATTTAGCACAGGAGAACTGTATAATTCTCTACGGTGCATCATTCTGTCTGCATTGATGTCTATTTGCAAGCTGTATTGTGTCATTTGTAGCTTTTCCTCTTTAGCCTGGGCTGCTTGTGCTTCCTCTACTGTGAAGAACATTACATTCACGGAACATTTATTTTGGACTGTGAAGAGATATTTGTGTAGCTGCTGTGCAGAGAGGGAGGTAGAAAATGAAAACTAGAATCAGTGTCTAATAATCTGTCTGTGTCTTCTGTTAGCTCAATTCTGTGTAAGTATTCTCTGGGGAAGGTAGTAAGTGAGAAAACATGCCATCAAGGGGTTTCCTGCAGGAGGGGTTATTGCATGATCAAAGGCTCATTAGTGATTAAGGCTGGCTTCATGCTATTTTCGTACTTACTCTCTAAAACTCTGCCCATTTTAGTCATGGAGCAATCAAAGCACTGATCTGCATCTGGTATTTTTGGAGAAGTCTAATTTACACATTAGCTGTAGCTTTGCATTTTCATTTTGCTCAGCAAGGTAGGAAGATCTATAATGGACTCTTATAAAATCTTCAGATGCTGAATACGTGGTCTTCCTAATCAGTGGTCCTGAGGAACCTTTGAGATGTATGCTGAAGTGATGATCTCAAACAGCAGAGGAAGCTGATGTTGGACACAGGATTGCAACCTGAGGAGTTCTGGTTTAGCTTGGATTGCAGTGGGTAACACTTTGTGAGAGAATTACCACAGGAAAACATGCTGAAAGCATTTAAGCTTTGACTTGAATGATATGAACAGCACTTAAAGACCTATTTTTAGCTTTCATTCCCCAGCTGTAAAGCAGCAAAGATCAGGAAGGTTCTTTTCAACATGTTATTTATTCAAATATTCTCAACTCCATTTTTAACCATCTGTTGTTTGAACTGTAGACAACCCTAAGGATGAGGTTTAAGACCAAAAAGTTCTTTTGCTTTTGTTTTTAGCTTTAAACACATAATCAATATAGTAATATGAAGACAATATATTGCATTATACTCTTGATATTTTGTAAGTATAAATCATTGAAGATTTACCTTGTCATTGACATTTTTAGCTCTCTAAAATATTTGTAGGAAAGGAATAACATATTCCTTTTAAAAAGAAGCTGTTGATAATTGTGTTTATAATGTTTGTTTTGAGAAGACAGTTTTCTTCTGTGAAGATTCCAACAAGACAGGAAAAGGCTAATGAAATTGTGCCACTGAAGCTGCAGAACAGATATCTTTTTTTGGGAATGATGCTGCACTGTAATGCAGTGAGATGATAACTATGGCAAAATATTAGTGAAGAACATTTTTTTAGCATTAGGAAATTAGCATCCAAATTTATAAGAATACAGAAAAAAAAAGGGACAAAGAAATTCACCTTTTTTTCTTTTTTAGCCTTCCAGGATAAACAATCTATAGCACTGGATGTATTCCATGAACATATGGATGACTGGCCATAATCTTGCCTTTCTTTCAGACTGGTGAGAATTATCTCACTCTTTATATAAAGAGGTTTTGTGCTGCCTCTGCAAGCCAGTTACTGTAACCAGCACACAGGAGTCTTGTGTTCCTCTATTCACTTGTTCTCTTTGCTCCTTTGAAGAATGGAGAAGTAGAATGAGTAGAAGGAGTTGTGTTATTTTCCTAAGAGACTTGGCCTCTTGTTCATCCAAGATAGGAAAATGACAGTATCACTGTAATAATCTCCCTGACAAATGAATCTTAACAGAAGCTGAATAAATATGGCACAAATTAGTTGTGTTCATATTTAAAGATGAAGCCAAACACCCATTTTACTAGTCCTATATATTCCTTTATGCAAGAGAATAAACGACTCAACTTTGCCAATCTTTTATTCTACTTGGAATTTCTTAGCTGAGGTACATAAAAAGGCTGAAGGGGGTCCCTGACAAAAGGACACCTCTTAGAATAGAAGAGCCTGAGAAGCTGGGTTTAGAGTCTGATATAAAAATTCCAGTTACAGCACTGAATCAATCTACAAGCAATTTAACGGGGAAGTAAGACAAGCTTTTTGAGTGTCTGAGATTATTAGAGCTTTAAAGATATCCTATAGACTCTGGGAACCCTGTCAACACTGCAGCAAACCTAAATATAAACTATGCTAGTGAAGCTGTAAATTGAAAATGAAATTGGCACCAATGATATAAAGAGTTTTGGGATTAAATGTTTATGTTGTTTACAGAACCCAACCCTCTGCTAAGTATTTTAAAGACTATTTAACAGACATTACATTTTCCCTTAATGCATCCTCCCCCTCCATTTTCCTTGCCTATCATTGTCACGAGAGCTTTAGACAAGGAAGATTTGACAGAGCTTGCTACATTTTTTCTGTCTCAGTATTCCAGTGTGTATTCCAGTGTATATAAAAATATCTTTAGAAGAATAATTAAACAGTCAGAGCAAGACACCTGTTTGCTAAAAGGTTTTATTTACCTTTGTTTGAGGCATATAAATGTACGTGTTTAGACCACAGGTATTTGCAGGAGCCATTTTCTAATTATTCCATTTACATTCAATTATGCCTTTTGTGGACTTCACTGAAACAATTTCCATAACCCAGGGAACAGCCTTTCAGGTAGCAACAAAAAAACATGTTATTATCTTTCACTGTTAACAAAGGCAAGCTGGGAAAACTACCACAAAAATAGCACAACCTGCTCTTGTGACTTTGTTTGTGGAGGTACTGTTTAAAGGCTCCCTTCTGTGAAGGTTATTTGCTAACGAAGTTCCAGATCATCAGGAAAGTGAGGGAAGAAATGACACAGCTAATGGTTTCTCTTGGATATTCTGAAAAATCCAGCCAGATATACACACAAAATAAACTGGAGGGTGCCACAAGGCAGCCAAAGTCTTGGAAGTATTTTTTTGCTTATTACCATGAGCCAGTCAGTGACTTTACATGACATACACAGCCCACTGAACTCATGAAACTGTAAAACTTCAGCCTCGTTAATTACGGGTTTAAAGCTGCAGTGTCTTAAACAAGAAATAGTGAGAACATGACACACAATGTGATATCCTCTTTGCTCCAATTTCCCCTCACTTTGAAATAAAGAAAAGGTGAAAAAAACAAAAGCAGGCAGACTGAAGAAATGGTATTTAAGACAGGTGGTAATTTGGACTGTTCTAAGACATATCCTCTGTGAGGATGAATAATAACATGTTCTGATGTTTACAGACTGTTGACAGCAGCAGAACCAAGAGACACACCCACACCCACACTCATACCCTCCCTTTTCCTGACTGGGCTTCTGTAGCTTCACTGTACAGGTCTGCAGCACTACCCTGCTGACTGTTCTGACTTTCCATGCACTTGTTCATAGCATAATGCAGCAGGGTAACTAAACCATGTTAATATTTGAGCATTTGATGTGTTGCAAGAAATAGTGCAAACTGTTGTTATCTGCAGCAGCGTGATTTGGTTCTTTGGAGCTGCACATTTTTTCTCTGAGGGTCAAGCATTGGGTCCAGTAATCCAGTTGGGACTGTTGCATTTTACTTCAGTCCCTGCAACCCTCACTGAGGCAGCAGAGGAAGATTAACATAAAGGATATATTTTAACACTTGCTTTAAGAGGAACAAGACAGAGTAACTCTGTCTATTCATTGGATGGCTGTAGAAAGACTGTGGAAAGACAGTTTCAGCTACACAATGAAATACAGCTGCTCCCAGTAAGGGCATACTAAATAACAGAAATATTTTCGTGGTCTCTTAATAGTTTTCCTAGTAATTACTTTGCCTGTGTGGCTAACCATGCTGTCCTATACTAAAAATCACTGCCAAGTGCTATAGACTGTCCTCCTTTGTTTCTGCTGGTGGTCACACAACCTGTCTCCCTATGGAGTGTATTCCTCCCAAAGCCACTGTGTTCCTGAGGTATCAGCTAGCCAGAGAAGGGCTCTCTTTCTGCCATAATTCTAGCTCTGTCTTCTGGCATAAGAATAACTAAGGCAATCCTGTTATGTAGAAATATTCCCTAGGGCTGTAGGAGCTCTGTGAGCCTTCTGGTGGGGCAGGTGGGAGGATCTCCATCTGTGGACAATCTGTGACCTCCCTTCTCATCTGTGTCTGCTCTCTGGTTAGAGGAGGAGCAGAAGTGAGATCTAAGATCTAGCAGGAGATAAGGGGAAAGGGAAGTCTATTTACATAGACCTCCCTTTACTTATAAAGTTGCATTATAGAACTTTTACAGAACTCCTTAAAATAACTGCAAATACTATCTTCCTGATGAAAATTAATTATCTTTTCTATTTCATCTGTTTTCACTGATAATTTGAGATGTTCTGAAAAATCCTTGAAGGACAAATGAAGTAAAGTTGAAATTTTAATGTTGAAATTTTAATATTTAAATTTATTCTGGTGGAAAAGTTTAGGAAAGTCTACACATTTTTCACATTCCAGGCATTGTAAGATGTTAATTTATGTTAATGCTGGAAGAAAGAATTGGTAATTTATAAACCAATATATAATTTTGACACAATTAAAATTATCTGTCACCTATGTGAGTTTTCCTCAGCATATATAAAAAGGATTGAAGGTCTACAGACATCACAAATATTGACTACCATATTTCTAATTATATATTGAATAAAATACAAGTATTTGTATTTTATTATTTTCTATTACCCGTGAGAAATGAAAAATAATTTTTTAAAAAAGCCTAATAATAAAGTATAACAGGATGAAATATTGAAATATTCCTAAATATAAGTTGTGACATACTATGTGAAGAAATAAAAATCAGGAGTTCTGTAGATATGACTACACTACTGCTCCAGAGAATAGGGGGAAAAGGTAACCATGAAGGTTGTAATGCAATCTCTTTTAGTTTATATCTAGTAGTGAAGTGAGACCTAAGGACACTGACTTTCAGCAGAACAAATTTTGGAAGTATGCAGGAAATGATGGGTGAAATTGGATGATTTTGAGTAATGGAGAGAAAATTAAGGTGTTTAGAGATAAATTTCTTAGGCATGGAGATTATGCATGCCACCTAGGAATAAAGATAGTAAGAGATGGGTATTATTCTGTACCTTTATTTTTATATAACCAATATAGATGAACAGGGAAATGAAAAAAATGACCAGTGGTAAGAAAAATGCATACAATATAGTAAAGAAAATGTGAGAAATTGTTCAAACACTTCAATTGCTTTAGAAAGGAACAGCAGTTAGGACAGAAATTGAACCACAGTTGAGTTTTATATCTTTGAATTGTCTTAGATATATGGAATTCACATGGTTTTACCTGAATATGAACACGCTAGTGAGTATTTGCTACCGTGTTACAAAGCCCACTGCAGTAGCCTGTGCTATCATTCTGAGTATTTCTAGGCATTCAAAGCAGAAGGATTTCACCTACCTGGTAAAGAGCTGATTTCAGCGCTTTCAATACGGTTGGTAAAGCAGTACTAGTTTACATTCCCAAGAGATGATACAAGTCCTGAATTTCTCAATGCACAGACAAAAGAACTACATAATCATTCTTTCCCTCATTCTTCCTGTTTCATTTGAATGAATAATCTTGATTTTTTAAAACTTTTTTTTTCTTCTTCTTTAGAGCTTCAGCTGAGTAAGGGATGGGGCTAAAGAGACTGAAGGGGGATACCTTCATGTTGCACTATTTTTGCATCTAGACTATACTACATCAAGGATTAAGTGTCTTTGTCTTACATTTTTTATTCAGAAATTTAGAAAGAGTATTCAATAAGTTAAAGAGTGTGTTAAATTCAGTTTTCCTATAGGGCATTCATATTAAGTGCCTATAATAATAACCTGGTTTATATTTATCCCTTAAGGTATGATGGGCTTATGTTCTCTTTGGTTCTTTCTCTGGGACCGACGGATTTTCTTCTTCTTAGTGCATTTAGATGAGTTATATTTCCAATTTTTTCCCTATTCATTTTTATTCTGGTATATGGGTGGTTTTGGATTGTTCATTGGAACATGATTTAATTTACTTGCAAAGGACTTTATCCTGATTCAACAATGTTACTTTGCTGATGAAGTATTATCTCACGGGTTCGGCAGTGTTACTGATGCAATATATTTCCTTAGGAAGGATTTATTTTCAGCTAACACTAAATGACAGTGCTATTGATAGCCATGCCTGAACTAGTCATGCAATCCTCTTCTGAAACCAGTTTTCCCATAAAAGTACCAGAGTTTAAAGGGAGAATAGGCTTACTAGTCCACACAAAGCTCTCTACACTCTGCCAGCAACAACAGCTGATCTCCAGGTGCCTTTCAGAACGACCCTCACTTTCCTTGGTGATGCAAATTGAGAGCATATGACACCTCATAGCACCCATGTGCCCTGCTGTGGAACAAGCAGCAAGAGATAAAAAGTGAAGGAAAAAGAAATCTGTTCTCAAGTTAATTCAGCTGGTATGGTAAATGACAGAGTAGGGAAATGCAGAAGGCAGAAGGACAGGATGATACTTAACACTTAAGCAAGAAGAAAACTAACTCTTAAAAACCTCCAAATACTAAACACAATTAAATTAAAACGTTATTTTCTCCATGTTTGTGTGCAAAAGTTAAAAAAACAAGTTCAGTATTGCTGAAGAAATGTACTGACATTGAATTATTTTGGAGTTATTCTATGCCTCTTTTCTGTGGAGCCCTGAAAGAAACCAACAAGCAATTAAAATAAATAAACAAATACATAAATAAAACACAACCCCCTCAAGTTAAAGTGTATAGACGCATTCATCAAACCTGAATGGATATGTTGACTAATATGTATTTTCCTCTTGAAAAAGACCACTTCAAGATACTAACAATGTTGCATTCTGAAATCAAACAACTCCTCTTACATTAAAATATTTAATACCAAGTTACATGGAAGACATGTAACTCTGCCATGAGTTGTCATAATCCATCTGAGTAAACTAACTAAATTCTACATCTAAATATCCTTCCTAGATTTTTACAACACTGAGTTTGTTATATCTTTGTAATTCACCTAAATATCTGAGACATACAGGACAGTTCTAGATTTTAAAGAGATTCATGCTATTCACTGTATTGTGAACAAGTATAATATCATCGGATACAATAACTGTTCAAGAACATTGGAAATTCTAGTACTGGATAAGAATTGTGCACATTTCAAAACCTACCTTGAGGTGTTTTTAATAGCTTTTATACTAAATGGGTGACCAATACTTTTTCAAAGAATTCTGGTAGTTACTTTGTTGGCTGATAGAGCTAAGAGTTATTTCACTGCTCAAAAATATTAAAAAAGAAAAAACCCTCAAATTATATATTGCACATTGAAATGAAATTATTTACAAATATCTTAATTAAATGACTAGCACTTAATGTCCCTGAGGAATTTTATTGCATTATCATTGTATTAGAATGTGTGGTAGACTTTATAGATAGATTTTGTTTCCAGATATTTCTAAATAGTTGTGTTAAAATTGAATCCTTTGGCTATAATCATACCAGTAAGTTTAACAGGTGATTTTTGGATGTAATAGAATAGAAATTTCCCTGACTTCTCGTAGTGATTTGCATGGTCTTCTAACCATTTCCTCCACCCCCTATCCCTCATCTCTCCAAAAAATAAAAATAAAAATTAAAAAAAAATAATAATAAAAAAATCCTTGTCTTGGTTTAGGACTAAGGACACGTTAAGGCTCAAGGTGGTTTGGAAGGGCTGTGTTTCTTTAGTGGGAAAGAGCTCTCTGTGAGGGATGGCCTTAGTAACATAACCTGTCCTCATCACGTTATATTGACCAGTATACTGAGACCTGGGGACTATTTGGATTAATTAAGGTGGTGTGCAGTTTTACATTATACAGTATTATTCAAAGTGCTGTGGGAATGCAAGTTAGAGTTGTATTACAGCTCTCTAAATCTTGAAACACTGACAGGTTTAGAATAAAATCTCCCAAACTGTTGATATTCCTAACATCTTCATTGCATCCTGTACTTCCAGTCGCGGATATTATTGCACGGATATTATTACACTGCAAGAAAAAGCACAGACTGCATAGTGAGCTCCCTTCCATACCTTTTCCTAATCTAGGAAGCAATGCAGGACATGGAAGTGTAAAATTCACATACCACTTCCTTCCAAGGATTTGTTTTCCTAGACAAGTATAGCCATGAGGCTATAGATAACTCAGGGTTCTCTGAGACTATTGTGTTGAAATTTTTCAGTTGAAGTTACCATAACAGTAATAACTAGAACCACATTGAATGCCCTGCCTACTGACTCCCACTTCAGAATATTAATTATCTGATGAGGCAGGATGAATGACAGAAGTAGGAGAGAAAAATTTCTGCTTTAGTCCTGTACAGCACTGCTTCAAAAGCAAGTACTCCTCATTCTGTGTTAAGGCCCTAATAAAGTGGTACTTTCAATAGATAAAGTGCTACAGAAAAAGATGAGATGGGTTTGTACAAATATTTTTGAAAATACTTGTCAAATATCTATAAACAACAAAAAAAATTTAATAACTCCAAGATTTATAGTGGTGCTGTTCTGCAAGATGTGGGGTAGAAATATTACCTATATAGATTGTGTTGTAGATTTACAAAAGTTGAAGGGAAAACTGAACAATAGCCACTGGATTGGTCTGTCTAGTTGACTATGCACTGTTATTAATGTAACTCAGTAGCTGAAATTTCACTAAAAATCAGTGGAACATAGGATTCTAGGCAGACCTTTTTACTGGATTTAGGCTCAGAAAATTATAACAAGGAAATTCAGACATCAGAAGGAATGTAGGCAGGCTTAAATCATTATTTGAAATTCTTATGCTTTTTTGTAGTTCTGTTGGAGACTTATTTTATTATGGCATATTTGAACAAACAATGCTTTCAAGAGAGGATGTGGTATCCTTCTACTATTCTTTTTTCTAGTTAGATGCCATAATAAAGACCCAAAGGCTAAAGGTAAAGATATAATAATTCATATTGTGAATAAACTCATCCTCTGTCTTTATTTTTCTATAATTATTATTTTAAGGAGGTCACATAGTTTGAATCGAAAGGACACCTTAACTGTTTAGCATTTACAATGTTAATACAAATGCAATCTGATTTGTGCAATACAGGCATTAAATTAGACAATTAAGTTTCAAATTAGCAGCATTAACATTAGGATTATAGTATTGTTATTAGGATTAATTTATTATTGATGCTGATATTGTAATTAGTATCATTTAACTTTGAAAGGGTCCTTTCTGAGAATATTTACTATGCTTTTTTATCCTATATATTTTCTCTAGATCTTATGTTAAAACTCACACTCTGCTGAGCATCCATACAATGGGTGTATTTTGACAGTCACAATGATATTTATTTGCAATTCCTGTAAAATTTATCTTTCTTGTGCACACTATACTTTCTTGTAAAACTTTACAATTCCTGCATAACACTACTGTGTATTTTTTATAGATGTAAATGTCTTCATAATAGTGGAATAAATTTATGTACAAGATCTACCCGTGTTTTCTTGTAGCGTTTGATCATGGAAGAGAAGGAAGGATATTAAATGTCTGTGAATTTTTCAGGTTTTTGGCTATCTATGGCTACTTACAAAAAATTCTTTTGAGAACAAATAATTAATTCTGCAAAACTATTGCAAAAACATGACATCCTAAGGTTATAAGAAAGCCAGGGAAGTTATCTTTTGTTAGGTGTTGAAGAAATGTTTCTGTTTTAAAAAGTGGTCAATTTTCTTCAGCTATATTCCAACTTGGTATAGAAATAAAGATGTGCAAAGAGCTATATGGAATTTTCTAGGTAGCTGGCATGTAATATAATAATTTTCCTTTGATACTTCTAGAAAAATGTCACTAGTTTTGGTAACTGGCGTTTACTTGTCATGAGAGTCCTGTTTTCAAATAGTACATATTTTTGTCTTTACAAATAAAAAGTTATTGTCTTCACCTTCTGCTACCTTTAGGAGATCCCTGAATGTTGTTTTTGTTTGTTTTTAAAAAGGCATAGCCTGGCAAAAAAACCAACCAAAACAACCAAAATCAGAGAACAATCCTGTTTCTTGAGTCAGAAAAAAACCCAAAACAAAACCAAAAAACTAACAAAGAGGAAACATGAGAACCATTCACTAAAAATAGAAATTTAAAGGTTTTTTAAAATAAATATTCATGTGTTCTGTAATTCAATGACTAATGAAAGATTTTCATAAAAACAATGGGAATAAAAGATGTATAAGGGCTCTTAGTTAATTTAGTTCACCTCCTAATCCAGACATGAATCAAGTAGACCCAGAGATTTTCATTCCAGGATTTATGTGACATGTTCACACACACACACAGGTGAGAGTTCATTTCACAGCTTTTGTACGAGACATTATATTTCAGTGCAAAAAGTATTGAGTTCATTAATTTACAAATGTTCTCTGTTCTACATAGTCAGAATGACTAAACCTAATTGAGGTCAAAGAAAAACAGCCTCCCTGGTTTGGATACACCATTTGCCTCAAAAACTCCCACCTAGTGTCAATCAAACCTATTATTCACTTATTTTTGTAACACTGATCTTTATGGCACTTAATGCTTTTTGTTCCACCTACAACAAATTTCTGACTTTTAACATAGCAGAAGCAAAAAAAAAAAAATGTCTAAAAGAATATTAAACATGTAAAAAATACGTAGCCATAATTTCTGTAAGGTTTCTCTGAGTAGAAATGAAACAACCATGACAAGCTCAAACATGGCAGAAGGTAAAAAGCCGCTTTCTTCCTCTTTTAGGACAAAATATTCTGCAAATAATTTTTACCAGCACTAAATATTATTTCTTAAGAGAAAGAAATAAATTGAACAAGACGTTAGAGAAAATTCAACTTTGCTCTTCAATCTCGAAGTTTTTAATTTTAATTGAAAGAACAACAAAACTCCCCAAAATTTCTGAATTATCCAACCAATCAACCAACTGACTGACCAACCAGCCAATCAAAAAAAACCCCCAATAAACCCACCAACCAAAAACTGTGTGCAAAGGGTGGAAGTTCATGACACAAATGTAACAAATTCAAATTAAGGATTTGTCCAACAAATATATTAAAAGTGTTCTGGAACTACTGCAGACTAAAAATTTAGATTATGAGTTAGAAGACTGTAGATTGTGTAGAATGTTTTTGTAGTCTTCTTAAGAAGGTCTCTCATCTAAGTAACTTCAGAAGTAAAAAACTGTCCTTTCTCTAAATGCCATACCTATAAGAGTCCTCATATTATAAAGCACTTAAAAGTGTAGTCACATTCTTTGATTTATTTGTGGAACTGATTGTCACTGAAATGATAAGAGGATTTTGGATTTCCTAACTAGAACATTTTACCTTTAAAAAGAAAGATCCTCAGAAGTTCATGGGCTTTTAGCTAACTTTTTGCCCCAGTCCTTTGTCTCTTGTTTTTACTTTATGTTTAACTACCCATACACATACACATACACACACACATCCCTATATGCATAATTAAACAATATGTTGTCCAAATAAGAAAAGCTCTGTCTCTTGTTGTTATTCTAGCCATAAAAACTGGGAATATTGCACGTTGGAAAAGTAGAACTAGCTCAGAACACATGTACAGTTTAGGACTTCTCACACTTTATATATGGAGTCCCATGAGTGGTGGCTAAAGCATTCAGGTGGCAAAGCAGTGGTAACTGATTTGTTTGTATTCACCTTAAAGAATAATGTAGATACCTAGAATTTGTTACTAATGTATTTGTGTAAGAGACTATATTATTCAACAGAAGATGTCAGCTTTTATTAGCAATTGATTTTCAGCAATAGATCATGTTAAAAAAGTAATAATTTGAAGAGTACTTTTGCAGACAATTTTAATAGTGCAGGACAGCATTAATCATTTGAGCTAAGATATGACATACAAAATCAAAGATCTAAATTTTTGACATTAAAAAAAATGGGTCAGATTCTGCCAGACTTAGGTTTTACTGTATACAACACTAAATTTAATCAGAGAACCTCTCAGTTTAAGAGAGAACTTCATGGAATTATGATATTTATTGGGCCAGTGTATTCAGTGCAGTTATTATGGAATTGTTCCAGAATTACTTGTACCCAGAGAAAACTAAAATGAGAAACCTTCACCTTTTGGGAAAGAACTTCAGTACTAACATATTAGTGGTTTTGCCATTTCATGTACTGAAAAGGCACAAGAATTTAAAGAAAAATAACTTTTAAAGCAAATGATAAGCTGGCATTTTGTTTTTGAAGGCCAAATAATCCCTGAATACAATTTCCCTCAACATGAAAATTTCTATTAATAGCTACATTTTTTCTATAACAAATCACAGAGCATACTGAGTTGGAAGGGACACACAAGGACCATCAAGTCCAGCTCCTGGCCCTCTACAGGGCCATCCCCAAAAGTCACACCGTGAGAGTGCCCAAGAGCATTGTCCAAACACTTTTTGAGCTCAGTCAGACTGGTGCTGTGACCACTTCCCTGGGGAGCCTGTTCCAGTGCCCAACCACCCTCTGAGTGAAGAATCTCTTTCTAATATCCAACCTAACCCTCCCCTAGCACAACATTTGGCCATTCCCTTGGGTCCTGCCACTGGTCACCACAGAGAAGAGATCAGTGTCTGCCCCTCCTCCTCCCCTCATAAGAAACTGCAATGAGGTCTCCTCTCAGTCTCCTCTTCTCAGGCTGAACACGCTAAGTGACCTCATCCATTCCTAGGATGTCTTCCCCTCAAGGCCCTTCACCATCTTTGTAGCCTTCTTTGGACTCTCTCTAATAGCTTTGTACCCTTATTTTGTGTCCCCCAAAACTGCACACAGGACTCAACTTTAGGCCACCCAGTGCAGAGCAGAGTGGGACAATCCCCGTCCTTGCCCAGCTGGCGATGCTGAACCTGATGCCCCCTGTCCCTTCTGGCTGCCAGGGCACTACTGACTCCTGTTCAACTTGCCACTGGCCAGGGCCCCCAGGGCCCTTTCTGCAGTGCTGCTCTGCTGCCTCTCATTCCTCAGTCTGTCTGTACATCCAGGATTGTCCCAGGTGCAGAACCCGGCACTTTCCCTTGTTCCCTCCCTGTGGCTGGTGCTTGCCCATTCCCTGTTGCCCAAGTTTCTCTGCAGGGCCTCCATGTCTGTGAGGGAGTTATCCACTCCTCCCAGTTCTATACTGTCTGCAAACTTGCCCAGTATCCCTTCCAAAGTCATTTAAATGCTCCTGTATTCTCTGAAGTCACACTGAATTAAATGTTTTGAAAATTATAAATTATCAGATGCTGGATCACCGTGAAACTGCACTGTGGTGCACGTACTGTGTCCTTATAATGACAGATGACTAATGGAGGAGCCCAGTGCAGTGACTTTAAAGGGATTGTTTTGGTTTCAGTCCACTTACCCATATAACTGAATGAACAGAGAAAATGACTGAAATTATGCATATAATTCTCACTGATATTAATGAATCTGTAAAATATATCCTACTTTTGAATCTGACACTTTGAAATTAGAAATTTTGATTTGTATATCTAGTTTTGTAGGTATTCAGACTCTTACTGATTAATAATCCAATAGAAGCTAAATCTCTAGCAACTGCAGACAGGAATGTGCCAGTTGGAAGAACTCCTAAACTCTGTTTCTCAATTGTTACGTATTTTCCTTTTTTGTTAGAGTATATTTTCCAAGCACCCTCTGGTACTTCACACCTGCCAAGGTTTTGATAGCCATGACAGGTTTTTTTGGACAAGTTTGAAATTTCTATGTCTGAAATATTTATTTCCAATCTAACTGCTCGTTTGAAAAGCTACATGATCACAGATTATTTTTTAAATTAAAATTTCCTGTGATTTATTGACCCTAGACTGCTTGCTTGCTTGATTGATTGATTTCAGGAATTGATTAAATGGCTTCTTTCAAATGAAAAAGAAAGGTTTTTAACTAAAACAGAATTCAGCATTTTGAAGTATTTAATTCCAGCTAGTACATAAAAAATAAGCCAATGCAGAAGAATATAATTTTCAATAATGTTTAATAAAAGTGTCAATGATCTGAAGTGTCTGAAATGTTTATGATTAGGCATTTTTTATGATGTATAAATTTTGACTATATGTTATTGAATTAGGCTTGTGTAGCCAAGTAGTCAAGTGTGCCCTCTTTTACTTGATTTCCTATTTTGCTACATCTCCAAAAAGAAAACAAAACTGGTTTTTTATGGTGCAAAAGGGTAAATTTGAGTCTTCTATTTAAATCAATACAAAAAGCAAGTCTCTATATTTAAAGACCTATTTTGTGAAGATCCACATGATAATCCTTATTCAGCAATCTACTTAATTATTAAAGCTTTTTGTTTTTTTTTAAATCTTGTGCAAGTACAAAATAAATTAATCTGACTTCTTCATTAAGTATACAAATTCATAGATGAATGGATTTAAATGTGTGATCAAAATTGAAATGAAGTATTTAATTGAAGACAAACCTCTCCTCGCCTCTTAGAAATGGAGAACATATTTGGAATTCATTGTATGTTCTGTTTGAAGCAGGAAGTTTTTGAAGGAACTGACAGCAAGAAAATAGAATTCCTTGAACATTTTCCTGCATCAAATGATACAGTACATTTTTGTGTTTTTTTTTTCCTTACTGTCCATTACCGTTTATCTTTCTTATTAATAATAGTACTAGACATATTAACATCTCAATTGTTTATATATTCAGTTGAGGTAAAGACATAATTTTTCCCTCAACATCCCTATCTTGCCACAGAAAAAAATATTTGTTTTTGAAACAACAGTAAAATAGGATCTGCCACTCTATGCTTGTTAATATTTTAAAACAAAGTACACCTTTAGAAGCCAGAATAAATTCTAGTGTCAAACACAAGATGATGATTCGCATTGAAAATATTAATTCATGACTATAATACCAAAAACTATTTAGGTGTGACTGTCTCATAGCTATTTTTTAGACTGTAAAATGCATGTGGAAGTGTGTATTTTTGAAAATAAGGGAAGTTTTGAAAATGAAGACTTCTGATACAAATAGGTGAACTCTGTAGACAAAACACTTTCAAGTTTGGATAGGCATGTCTCTAGAAATGGAAATACTCCAGGGTCTGTGCTTTATGGACAGTTGTAGCAGCAAGAAACCTCAAAAAAGTTCTGATCAATCCAGCCAACAGCAAAAAACAAATCACTTAAAAGGTTTTTCAAAAGACTCATATTCTTATATTTTGGTGGAATGTTACTGTCATTTTAATTAACTTATTAAAGAATGTTCATACTTTGTATGTGTATACTATACTATGCAGACTTCGTGCAAGACAACAATATGATTGAAAAAAAATGCTAAGACAGATCAAAAATTCTTTTTATTCACAAGGGAGTAGTCCTGAGATATTTCCCTTGGCTTTCATAGACCTTGACCCTTTCCTTAGAACTGCAAAGAAATATGGATCATGCCTGGGGTACTGTCTTCCTCACTGTGCTGAAAAATCTATTCATTGTCTTTGCTGCTGTTCATGGCTTTCCTAATTTGCAGCTGGCTAAATGCTGGTCAGATTTATCATAGATTGTCACAGTGATTGGAAACAACAGATTGAAAAACGGCTCATTTCTTTTTACTGATGGTGCTCATAATATAACCATCAACATAAAACGTCAAAATTCTCACAGGATGTAGTACTTTAACCTTTATATGGTTGTTTTGACCAGCCTTTCCCACATATGAAATAGAAGTAACATTTACAAATGTATTTCTTTTTTGAATAAAATCAAATTGTTTTAAGTCAGGATTGTGTCTTCCAGAGTTTTGCTCATAATCTGGAATATGATTTTCACAGTACTGAAAAAATTAGATAATCTGAGCTCTGATGCTAGGAAAAGCTATGGGTAACAGCAAGAGGAAACTGAAGAGCTTTTCATAAAGGGAGAAACTGGGAAACAAAATCTAATATTTATGATTTAATAGCCAATAAGAACTGGATGGGACCAGAGAGAGTAAGAACTTCTTTTTTTTCATTTGTAAACTTTTGGGGGAAAGGAGCAGAAAGGATATGTTAAAGTGTTTTTTTTGTGCTTGCATTATCCCTGCCCTATTCACCTGGGTAATATATTTTGAAAAAAAGGGCTTTGATTTAAATTTTTTTTTTGGTAGGAAGCTTGAGGTTTGAAGTACCTCAGCAACATTACCTAGAATTTCAGAAACTAGTCTTGCAAAACAATTTTTTCATCTTACCAGCATGCATCATCTATCTCAAAAAGAGATGCAAACCCAGTAGAGAACATTGAGCTTCACAGTTCCAAAACTTGTTTCTTTCTGAATACCAGTATAGATTTTAAATTTCTGGATATTTTCCTCTCTGTTCTTTTCCTTTTTTTATCCTGATGCACTTAATTAACAACTCAATACCGTGTGAAATCTCTTTAGCGGGCTTCCAAATTTGTTTTAGTTAAAAATAATAATTTAAGGTTTCTGTAGTAAACTATGACTTCACTCTTGTAATAAATGCCTTGTTTGAAAACAAAGTTTCTGTAAGTTGTTTTATGATAACCTCTGGCTATTCTGCTTAAAAATTATTTCTTTTAATCTCATTTAACCTCCTTGTTTAGTTACATTGAATACCAATGGATTTCTATGTGTTGATTTTATCTCTGAATGAATTCTTACTCTCAGTTCACTTAGATGATAGCAATCAGGAGCAGGTATTTTGGCAAGAATCATCTTCTTTGTTCCCAGCTAATGTTATAGATACATTTTACACAGAAAAAGCCAAGCCTTCATAGGTAAAAGAGTTGTATGTGAAGTACCACAGGTGCATGTGCAACACCCAGAGATCTACTATGTGCATTAATCAATTATTTGACTATCAATTAACAAGCTTAGTTTTCTGTTGCCCATTGTGTATTTCATAATTTGATAGAGCTTCATCAAACTGTTGGTCTATTTTTATTACTCAGGTTTTCTGAAACTGGTACATTAATTAAACTATCTTTGAGAATATTTGAGAAGAGTCTGTGATACGGCAAAATAAAATTACCTTTTTTTTTTTGAGACAGCTGCTATGAGTACCTTGCAGCCTGTTAGCAAGGAAAGTATAATTTAAGTGTACTTAAAATAGCCAAAAATTTCTATTTAGTCTTAGTTACAGCTCATACTGTTTTTATTTAACATTGGAATGCCTCAGACTGGAGTCAGGAATTAATTGTGTTACAGTATAAGTACAGATACTATTTTTGAGGGAATTCAATTACTTCTCTGAGGTAGTTTAGAAGTAAAATGAAAGAGATGTGATTGTTTTAACTGAAGTCAAATATATTGTTTTTCACTCACTTTTGGTCTTTGACATTTTGCACTATTATGGGAAATGGTCTTCATATAAAAACCAAAGAACACCTTTGGAAGTAGTGGAATCTGTCAAATAGAGGAAAGAGAGTCTCTTAAGCCTGCTGAAAAAGGAATGCCTTGTCCTTGTTTCTTTCTCCCCATTTTCATGAAAAATAGGTGAAAACCGTGAATAACTTTTGATTTCAATTCAGGTAAAACCAAGTAAAAGCTGCACTCAAAAAGCAGCTGCTGTCGAGTTTGCACTTCCATTCTTGAGCCTCTAATAGGCACACTAATATTTTATCAGAGCACTTAATAGCAAGGCTTTTTTCCACTTGGGAAGGCAGGCAAACAGCTGCTTCTGCAATTGATGTTTTTGCTTCTCCTAGGCTGGAGAGGCTTTTATCCAACATGGCTGACTCAGTCACCTTTTCAGTTGAGTGCACTTTTTCCATAACCCTCAGACTTTTTTGACAGCTCACATGCTTCATTTAAGTGTTCTCCAAATTCAGTTTCCTCTCTCCCTCCCTAAATTTTTGTGTGTGTGTGATGAATGGTATCTGTATTATGTCTGTGCACTAATTTTGTTTGTTTTCTTCTGTATATCTTTGTGAAAAATCATAGAACGTCAACACCAGTTAAAAGAGGCCTCAAAAGATCATCTGATACAACCTTAGAAAAACTTAAAACCAACATGAACCCCCTCAGTTTAAGGTCTGACAGTTATTATCATACTGCAATAAGTTATCCATAGTGGCTGAACAGTAACTATGAAGTAGGCAAATTTTATGGATTAAGCTCGCAGATCTCAAAATCTCAGGTCTCACTGAGTACTATCCTGAGGTCAGTGTAAATATTGTGTCTTTCAAACTAAAATACAATCTTAAAATTACATAAATGTGTGAAATGAAATCAGAGAAAATTACAGTATAAATATATGAGGGATTCTGTTGAATTTTTAAATGTTTTTTAAATATGCTTAAATATTTCATACAAAATAATTATATCTATACAGACAATATTTTGCTGCTGATATAATGGATTAAAAAATCTCTGAAGGAGTCCACTTTAAAGTCACTGATGTTTGTGCATGCTTGCTCACTGTGGGAATTACTTTTTTCCTCCTGGAACAGGACTGGAGAACAGACAGAGTTATTCTTATACAGTGTAAGAGTCTACAGGATTCAAGAATGTAAGCAAATATTTTGGAGCAATAATCTTATTTTTTAAAGCCTAATTAATAGCTTTTTCTCATTATTAAAGTTAACTTTGCCATACAAAATGGAAATAAAACAAACAAACAAAAAATAGAAATCTAAATCAAATTTGTTTGACCAGAGCATTTCCCACAGGGATAAATAAGCATAAACACAGGTAGAGATTTTTCAGTGTAAAATATATGTAAGGTAGGTTCTTCAGCATCTTCACAGGTTAGACCTTTGAGTTATTGCATAGCCACTCTACTGATTCTGTCTGTCTTAAATTATAATGCTGGAAAGCTAAAAATATAATACAAGTCACAACTCCAGGAAATATACCTAACATGTTCTAGCAAATTTAATGCTGAAAAACAAGATACTCCATTCTCTGCCTTAGGCTTAGTCAACATCAGGAAGACAGTGCACCAAGAAATTTTTAGTTATTGCAAAATATAATAGTTTCAGTTTAATTTTTTCTCCCTGATCCTTAAAGCAAAGAGCTAGTAGGCACAATAAGCTGTTTTCATAGCTGAATGACTTCCAATTCTATCAAAAGCAGTCTTTGAGCATTTTAGTAAAAAATATTACTAACTCCTAAAAATGATGATTGACTAACTTTAATACCAAAGTTGTTATCCTAAGCTTACATTCAAGAGATAGAGCTCTAATTGTGAGAGTCATGACAGTTTCACTTTGTACTGTCAGTTAACACTTTGTCTCTCTGCCATGATAACAGCAAATTCCAGTTCCTCAGTTTTTATTAGAGAGCTTTCAGCCAATTTTCTGCAACAGGTCCTCAATAATCTCATGACATGGCCCTTCAGGAGCTGAGAGCAATGAAAATGTTGTCAAGATGGAAAACCTGCAGATTAACTAACAAAGCACCACCGACTCCTGTGCTGAGACCTCATATATTGCAAATATACACTAAGAAAAAAACTAATACCAAACTTGCAGGGGTCATATTTAGAAATTTTCTTGAGCCATTACATTGTTAAATTAATACAGAGAGATAATATAGAAATGCTCTGGGATCTGGGATTGTACAGATATAGCTAGGAAAAGTCATTTACCCACAACCTTGTATTTCCTCAATATGTTAAGGGCTTAGAATAGAAAATACCTCTGATGGTTGAGCAATAATATTTAGTAAACGTTGACAATTGTTGAAAATATTGGAAAAATCTACTCTGAAAAAAAATTAAGCTTGTGTTTTTGTTTTTGGTTTTTATTTTAAATTACTTTTATAATAAAGGAAATAATTACTTTCCTTTGCTGATGAACTCTTTTTGATAGCAGCAGGTAGTCCAAACCTCTGGACTTCATTAATAAGAAGAGCTCCTGGCACTACTGACTTTATTAAAAAAGGAAAGAAGTAGTAGAGCAATATCTGTATTAAGAACTTCCCTTTTCACTTCTTTGCTTTTGAAAGACAGATTTTAGTTCATTATTTCAAATCTTCAAAGGAATTTGGATTAAAGCACACTCGAAAATTAGGACCTACTCTCCTGGAGTTTTTCTCAAAAGTCGGTTTTAATATTGGAAGAATTCATGTTAACTTTACAGATGAGAAATTGACAAAAAAGGGATGTGATCTGACTTACCATGAGCTGCCAGGGCTTGCACCAAACTGCCCAGTAGCAAAACTAGATAGATACAGAAACACAGTGGTGTGGGGAGGGATTCACATCCTTTCCCCCTCAGTGTTGCCTGTGCACTACTCTGTATTCTCCCATTTATACTATTCTTCCTAAACTCTTGAATCATAATGACATTATCTATTTATTGAGACAAATTTTCATTTGTTAGATTTTGAAGTTTGGGTTTTTTTCCTTCCTCTTACTCCTTGGAAGAGCATTGTGATATCTTTGTCACAATGAGAATGAGAATTCTTCCTTACATTTTATTTGGGTTTACTACATATAGTCTCCTTATACTACAGTAATATTTTACAATGAACACCTGCTATTCCTTTGTCAAATGACATTCATTTGCTGCTGCATTCATTATTTTGGCACCCCATGTAGATCACTTTTTTATACAGTAAAATGATATCTGGAATAATTTGTTTCCTACCTATTATTTAATAGATTAGATAGTTAAAAAATGAAGATAGCAATGAACTTGTATTTATTGTCCCTTTGCCAGTGTGTTAATTGTTATCAGTGAGGGACATTATTCTTAAGAAAATGTCTGAAGAAACAAGTAGGAAAATATTGCACTATGAAAGAACTTGCTCTGGAAATTAAAGTCCATAAAGCTTTACAAAGATTTTTGTTCAGTGTTCTTGACAAATAGGACTAGTCCATGTTCTAGTGTCTCTCCCAGGTAGGCTTTTTTTGTTCACTCTAAAAATCACAACTGTAGCTTGCCTTTTCTATGGAGTAGAGTGCAGCTCACTGCAGGGATGAAGCTCCTCTGTATTTCCCCAGTCCAGGAAGCTGCACAATGCAGAGAATCAGAAGTATTACCTTTGTGAAGATTCACAGGAGAGAGCACACAGGGGAAAAGGCAGTTTTGTCTCCTCCCTGCAATATGGCAATTACTTCAAGTGTGTATGAGAATATTTTCCACATAATTATACCTGTCCTGAAGTTAAATTGTGATCAGAGAGAAAACTAAAAGAATGTCAGAGTTCAGTCTTCAGTATTTTCATGGAGCAGTAGAATGGATTTAGGCTTACAAAGACAGAGGTTAATTCAGTGTTCCTATTCTTAGCAACCTGATTTCACCACGTGTACACACACAAACACACACACATATATATATACACATATAAAGGGCTTTCTCTTTGATGCCTTTCTTGTCCAGGAGAACTGATCTATGCAAGAGAAAACAGACCAATAAACTTTTCTGTACTAAAAATAGCAAAAACTATAAGCCAGAGAGAGAACTGGAAGAAAAGCACTTACCAAGTCTGTAACTCCCCTTCTTTCAGTAGTATTAGCACTCTAAGTAGCGTAGCAAAGAAAAATAGAACTGTGTAAAAAATTAAAAGAAAATCAATTTTCTTAAAGCAGAATAAAACCTCCTAAAATATTCTGGTCAAGCAAACTATTATAGATAAGATATGAACAACCTTATCAACTCACTGAGTTGAAACATTAATAAATGATGTATGGACTTCTAAAGCTAAAGTTGATTAAGGCCACTTCATCCATTAAATAATTTTCTCCTATTAATAGGATTCCTTTTTTTTTTTTAAATGAGCAGTTAAATTATGTGCTTTTGTCATTATTGGTAATTATAGTACTGAGAAGTTATTCATATAATAATATTGAGATAAAACAGTTCATTAGTTCACATAAAGTTAGTATCCAATAATATGTCCCATTGAGCAATTCACAGCAATTTTCACCCTTATAAATTCTCTTTCTAGGGAAAACTGTTTGAGAGATTTATTCTTTTAAATATTTCAGGGCAATTCAGCTTTTGTGTTTTAACTCAGTGTTTAGAATAAAACAAATTAAACTAAAGGAAGGCACAAAAATCAGTTTTACCTTGAATAACTTTGGTTTTTAATTAATTTCTTTACAAATATTTTAAAAAGCTGTTTGCCTCACTGTCTTTTCTTAGTTCCCTGAGAGGTCATGAAATTGAAAATAGGAAAATGATAACAGATTGCATTTATTTCCTATTAAACAGACTTCTAGATTTTGCAACAATGATAATTCTACTACGTTCTGCTTCTCATTTTCAATTGTCTTTTTCCACAGCCATTTTGTTCCATATCTAGAGGGGGAGTGCTTGTGAACCTTGCTTTTCAACACAACAGAGTAGTAGACTTTGTCTAGTGTCTAGAGACTAAACTAAATCAAAAGTTCCCCCCATCTGTTCATCCAAGTAAAAATTAAGGAGCACACAAATGATTCAAAATACTGGGCATTTCTGAGCAAAACCCCAGAGCAATAACTATTTTTCAGATTTAGTTTTGAACAGAGAATAACTTTGAATCTTACTAAATTTGGAAAGAAAACTAGACATTAATATTTCATTCTTTGTAAAATTCAAACAGCTTAAATTTTGAGATCATAGTGTTCCAATCTTCCTAATTAAAGTTTACCAAGGGCTCTTTTTCTGCCTGTTTTTAGCATTTTCATTCCCAAATATTCTGTTTGAAATTTTGCTTTCTTCTACTGTTGGTGATGAAAAGAAATGATTTTATGAAAAATGTGGAAAAGAAAAATATTTTTCCTAAGAATTGTAGTTTTATACTTCTTCAAAGCCTAAAGTAATTGCTAAACAGTACTTTGTTTTTCTTGGTGCCGTTTTGATAAGAACAGTACTATTAGCAGATCATTAATTACATCTTAAAAGAGAACTGTGAAGGAATAAATGTTTCCCCTGTTGCTGACAAATAACAACTGAAACAAAGAGGCCTTGTGGGGTGATTTATTTCTGTGAAGAGTCTTTCATTACTGATATATTTTTTGTTTTACCTCACTTCTGTGACGTGTCATTTCTGCTTTATATAAAAGCAGATAGAGGTTTTTTTGAAGTGTCATCCAATAAAAATGTTACAATGAACAGTATAAACCATGGAGGAGATATAATAATTTTATAGGTTATCAGACTGACTGGTCAAGGATTTGCTTTATTTACTGCTACTCATGAATAACACAGGTAGAAAAGAATATGTATTTCATATCTAAAGCCTCCATGTTATTTTGTGTGTGTGTGTGTGTAGCTTTTCAAGCTGCTACAAGTTTCATGAGAACAACTTTATCCACTGTTTTTCCATGAAAATTATCAAAAGCTGACAGTATCCATTCTGAAGAGTATATTTTTCATTTTCAAGGCATGAAATTCTGAGTGGTTTCTGAGACAACTGTCAATATTCTATCAAGAACGATCTTTTCAGAAAGTTCAGTAGCCATTAAATCACCAAAAGTGTACATGATGTATGATGAGTAAATGTACTGTACCCTTAAAAGAATTTAGGTCTGAAACTGCTTCTGCAATTTCCTAGAACTCTTTTCTGTGTGTTTGTTCACCTGATATACAGGAGTGGAATAAATTCTCCATCAATACATGACTGACACATGGTTTGGAGACTCATTAATGGTAAAAAGAGTAAAACACTTCAGTATGATGAAGTTATT